>CAKJTW010000010.1:33535000-33925000 GCA_917880005.1 Nanger dama | reverse complement strand
ATAATAACACATTTAGTTTCAGCAGATGCAAAACAATGCACACAAAAATGATTTGGAATTTGCAGAACAAATAAGCAAACAGTACTAGAATAACCCAAAGAAACGTGTACTATATCGGGCTTTTCTTCTCTCAAGGGGTCAAAATCTGGTCAAATCCAGCGTCTTGTTTCAATTTAAGCAAATAAAATCAATATGGTCAGGGAAGCAAAGTGCACAGAAATTTTAATTAGTTAGGTTTCTTTTTTTTATTTCTGTCTCAGACAAGTACTGTTAGCTGACAAGAAATATGGCATTCCTCACCTAATACAGTAAACAAACAAAACAAAACAAAAACCCTCTCTTAATCACTACTAGACAGCCTCTAGACAATACATTCCTGCAAGGAATTGTAAGTGAAAGGACTGGGTGACACTTCGTTAATGAAACTTAAAGAATAGATTGTCAGGCATACCGGGAGTTTTCAGATGCATTTCTGAATTCACATCTGTGGGAGTTGTGGATTGTCACAGTTCATTTGCTTTTGTAAAATATCCACAATTTGCTGACAAGCAACTTTAAAAAGTCCATTCGCGATTGGGTGTGTGGTGGACCCCTTTCAGCGTTTTTTTAAAGTATCTGTTCGTTTGCTACTGTAATATAGAGCTGGTAGAGAAAAAGAACAAATGCTGAAATAAATAGTAAAATATAAAACATTTCATACAAAGTAATCTGATGTGCCATTAGTTGTACAATTACTTCAAAAACAAACACATGTTATACAGGGAAATTAGAGACAAGCGCTTTCAGTTGTGGAACTTGCAAGCACCCAAGACTCCATGTTGTTATTTACTTTGGGAAGTGCCATTCACTACTTTTTTCTTAAGTGTTATGCAGGTCCTTGCAACTGCATTAGTTTTTATTAATTTATATCAGGAGTCACAGAATTAAAATGAAGGCATTTAAAATCACTGAAGACTGCAGTTAAAAATAATTAAGTACCATTATTTCTCTTAAATTTAAGAGCTAAAGCTGTCAGTCTAAAGAATATAAAAATGTTTTAGTTTAAGTAGCCAGATTGCCAGTGTAAAATACTTGAGAACGCTAACACATTTCTCAGAGATGGGCACATAAAAATAAAGCTGTATTCTGTATATCATGCCCCAGATGGGACATTGATGAAGACCTACACAGTGCATAATTTCTTTTAAGTTCTTTTAAGCAGTCTTGTGTTATGAGTACAATTAAAAGTCCATCAATATCCCAAGTACTCGTGCATTATCTACCCTGCCACACTTCGCTAATGCGTCTTATCGTTCAGGTTGCTAATACTGTTCAGTGTAAAGACAGTCTTTCTGAGGTAGACTGTTCAAGTTCAAGGACAAGTCTTTTTCTTACGAAATGCATGACATTCAAAAAAAGACAACAAATAAATACTACATGTACAATATGTAGCAATGAGGTAGAAATGGTTATAAAGAACAATGTTTGAATATACGTCAGATGAAGAAAGAAAAAAAAATAGAAATGAATATTCTCTAGCAACTGTATATAATCCACAAGGAAACACACCCACATTCACACACGGAGAGAGACAGAGAGAGGGAGGGAGGGAGAAAAAAGGTGGGGGAGAGGAATGAGAATGTTTTAAGCCTGAAAATAAACTTTAGCTTTTTAGTATCATAGGACAACACAAAGAATGAATGTGCTCCCAAGCTTGGTGTACTACAGAACCATTTTATAAATATTTAACATTCTATAGGACTGATTCATATATTCTCACACAACTCTGTGGCAAGGCTGACCCATGCTGCCGACATTCTACATATCACTGAGACAGGGAGGTGAAATTTTCCTGCTTTCAGTCTAATTGTCTTTGACAATTGCAGTACCTAGTGCTACACAGCTTGTGTTGTATTTAAAAACAGGGGAAAGAGAAGAGACTTGTTCATTAAAGATGCAGTATCCCTGGTTCACACAAATGCATCTGGCAGGTTCAAAATCGAATGTCAACCAGAGGTCTTAGCAGACTGTGAGCTTCAGTTCATGTGTGAGTTAGTCACAAGTACAGCTGGTTTTGAATTCTGAAACACTAATAGCTCCATGTTTGCTAATGTGCTTCATATGAAAATCAGCAGGTGATTCAACAACCGAAGGCTTTACTTTTCAAAAGAAAAAGCATTGAAATGCTTTGAATTGTAAAGTGGTCATGTATATCTCTGCATATATGAAGAAAGGAGTAACCAGTTGTTTCCGAGTAATGTCAAATAGTTGGTGGTGAAAACAGCACACATACACACACACACAAACATACACACTAATTATATATATATATGTATATATATATTAGAACTTTAGTGGCCTCAATAGTTCAACAAACTGTGTCCCCTTTCACTTTGCAAAATAGTTTCAATGATCATGATACCCAATTCTTGTTTAAAAAAAAAAAAATCCATGAGAATGAGATTATAAACTTTCTGTTTGGAGTTGGACACATTTTCAGAGAAATAAATTCTATATGCTTCAAAAACATATATTCTAACCCACAAATATATTTAAATTTACAACGAACTATTGTGGGAATTAATTTGGACTTTTTGGATGTATTCTTCCAAAAACTGCATAGCCAAGTACTATGCAACCGATGTAAACTGACCTTGGTATTTCACATAGCATAGCCTCTGGATAGTTTTTATCACTGGCCCAGATGGTGTTTGGCCTATGTATTTGAGTGGAATGGTTTATTTTCTCCTTGATAGGTTTCAAATGCACAAGAAAACATTATACCCGTCTATCTGCATTTGAGTAGAATACAAACTGACTAATAGATAAACATTCTGTGTGAAAGTAAATAGCCTTAAAGTATACTGCCTTCACATTCCATTGATCAGCTCAGTCAGCAAAGTTTTCTATATTGTCACTAATGTTCTAAATATTTTGGTGAGAAGCATGCCAGAAGTGTACAGTATTCCCATTTGTGTCACACATAAGGTCATTATGAACTACCTCTTGAATTTCTATTGATCCTTCTACTGAAGTAGTTTCCTTCACTTCCTTTATGTCCCTGTTGGAAATGTTACTGCAGTTGTGAAGAAAGAAATTAGGGGTTGTTAAGTAGACTGGCTCAAATCCCGGCCAGACGGCAAGAGATTTGGACCAGCTCATTACCTTACCTTCATTAGTAGCCTTCTCCAAATTCTTAGCAGTCAAAGAGGCCAAGACTATGAAGCCCCATTACTCAGTTGTACCATCACTGATTGTACACATTCAATTCTCAGGATGTGGTATCCTCCCCCACCCCAAGCTCAAGAAAGGATGGTCAGAATAGAGCTCATTATTAGGCTAGTCCATAGACGAGCTCAAAATGCTGCCACGAAGAATCAAAGACTCACAGGAGAGCACTACTTCCTCAAAGGTCAGCCTTATCTCCCTCAACAGATCTTCATTTCTTCAGCATGCCCAATTTCCTAAGAGATCAAATCCTAGTATTCATTAGGCTAAATGAAATTCACACACAACTTCAGCTTCTGCCTCAATACATGGATTTTTGACCACTCATAGCTCAAAAGTAATTTTTAAGTCATTTAAAGCTAAAAGCCAATATGCATGTCTTTATTTTCAGTTTCATAAATAAGTGTAAAACACAATAGTGCAGTCATATATTTGGCATTAACTCTTACTAGCCACAGAAATGTGGGTCAATACCGGATTTTCCAAAGTTGTCTAAATAAGACTGGGTTTGTTAAAACTTGCCAGTTGCTTTCAAGTGAACACAGCATGTTGGCAGAAATGAAATGTGACGTCCAAAAGACGGAAAATAGGTCAGCACTGTGCAAAAGTAAACTTGTCAGTGAGATCAATATGAACCTACAAGTTAATGGGGATATTAGAATTTCCTTACAATAAGGGATGTGTGCAGCGTAGCGCCAGAACACGACTGTAGTGTTTATTCACTTGTGAAAAGCAGAGGAAGTACTTGAATATTACTTTTTGTATCCTTAATGAAAGGCACTACTTTTTAATATGGAATATTTATATGTAAGAATAGATTTAATTGATAGAAAATCATAGTAAATTTAATTCTAGCTCATCTGCTCAGTTTTTAGCAAGAAAAATAAGAAAAAAGGGAGTAATGATCAAGCATCATAAAATCTCAGAAATATCATGATATCCTTCATTAGCTTTCTCTATGTTAAGCATTTCAGAGAATTTGACATTGTAGATGAAATCAGTAAAAATTAAAAAAAAAAAGAAATATGGAAGGAAAACAAAACAATAACAGAAAGACCTTTCTTAGGGCTTTTCATTGCATTTATTTAAAGTCTGTAAAAATGTACATCACTTTTGAATACATAAAATGCCAGTGCTTTTGTTACTGCATCTCTCAACTAAAAAAATAAAATAAAATAAAAAATAAAAACAGGAAAAATACATTCAAAAAGCCAGGCTGTACTGCTTATGCATGGGCAGTGGCTTTGGGAGGCTATGGCCTACTCTGTGTTGGTTCAGAGGCATTGCTGAATATCAGTCAGCTAGCAATGTAAAGTTGTACATAAAGCATTAAAGGATACAAAGAACAATTTGGGGAGCAGGAGAGTGGGAAATTATGAAAAATGCTACATACACTGTTGGAGTGGGGGTGGGCCCAGGTGGAAGTGAGCATGAAGACTGTTCAGAAACTAGATTTATAGGAAAAGATGAAAGAAAACAAAGTAACACATTTGGCAAGCTATATCTGTTGGTGTGTGTGTGCATGTGTATGTGTGCATTTGTGTGTGCGTGTGCGTGTGTGTCTACTTCCAATTGTCTACTTGACTTTCCAGGAGAAATGTAACAAAACTGAGGTAGAAATGAATGTGGGAGCACTACAGCCCAGAAGATTTCAAAATGAGAAGCAAAATTGCACTGACAAGAGAGGAGTCCAAAAGAAGGAGAGGGGATGCAGACATATTCTTTGTGGATATATATAAGTTGGTTGGTTGTTTTCTGTATTTATTTGTTTGTTTGCTTGTTTTGGCTGTTATCTTCTGCATTCTGTCAAACAGCATGGCAAGCCTATAAGCTAGATTAGTGAAGAGAATGACACCATTTCCAGCAGTTTTCAGGGAGAATTTGCAAACTACCACCACCACCACCATTACCACCTCTGCAGGAAAAAGACAGTCCTAGTTTTTAGGTACTGTGACTTTCAAGGTCCTAAACAGGTCTTGTGGTTGACTGCTCCAGACACTAACACAAACTGAGTAAATAGCTTTCCATTAACCAGTGTACCTTTTAAGAATATTTTCACTTCGTTATCAAGGAGCAATGTACGAAGAACTCTTGCAGGTATTGATATAAAGAATTATTCTGCTCTGGTTAATTCCCCATAATTAGTGAAAGAACCTTTTTAAAAAATCCTTCCATTTTTACTTTAAATTGTAAATATTCAGTTGTATCACGCGTCAGTATTTTTCCGGATACATTCAAAGTAATTTTCCTTGCTATTTTCCAATTGTTGAGGTAAACATACATTTTAATATAAAGTAACATTGAAGCCTGTCCCATTACTCTCAGCAGTACATAGTGCTTTCAACACATTCCTTTGAGGTACTGTACAAAACACAATCACTTTCCTGAGTTTTTGCAGACAAGAACATTAAAAGAAATGAACTGCAGAAATTAAGGTCCAGATTACCGTTACCCTGTTTTACCTGTTCTTAGCTTAATACTGCAGAACAGACAGGATTGAGGAATACTGTTGCTCTTAAAATGGCAAAATCTGGTTTTCTGTCGAAACACAACCGTTCATCTCTTTAGTCCAATAATGTTTGAAGTTAAAGCTCTTTATATTAGCACATGCCACCAATGTAATTGTGAGGCAAACAAAAAATAAAGCACCACTCCAGGCACTTGACAGCAACTAAATCTCGAGAACAGCAGAATGGAATCAACACACGAGGTTCACGTCCTTCTGAAATCAACACACTTGCACCTTGCTCCTTGGTGAGTGTTGTCTAGCTTGAACCGAACTGAGCATCGGCAGATGCTTTCTGTCATCTGGGGCTTCCACATCCGAAGGTCTCATTGGATGCCTTCTTCCTCCAAATCTACCCTGACTCGAAAGATGCAACTTAATCGTCTTCTTCCCCAGTACCCTTTGCGATTTAAACACTACTGGAAAGGGGCTCTATACCCTATGTAGCAGGCTTTATGTGTGTGTGTGCGTGCCAACATTCATCACATTTTTTTTTTAAAGAAGTTATCACTGACTGCAACCAAACATTTTGTTCCATTCAACATACATATCAAGCTCTTTCTGAGATATGCTAGGCTGAATCTTGCAGAAAGCATTTTCAAAGTCTTGATACGTAACCGGCCTCAACTGGCTGGGCATAATGGCTGAAAGGTCTGTGGCTGGCATGGCATGGAGGGGGCCCACCACTGCTTCCTGACACAGATGAGCCACGTCTAGCCCAGAAAAGCCTTCTGTGCGCTGGACGAGCAGTGCAAACTCCTTGTCATTGAGACAGTAATTGTGCTGTGAAAGCAGTTGTACTATTATCTGGTGCCTCGCTGTGCTGTCAGGAAGTGGGATTAAAAGTCGTTTCATGAAGTACCTCCGAAGAGATTCGTCTATCTCTTCTGGTTTACTGGTGGCACAGATCACTATGATTTGGTCCTCAGCCGACGTTAGCACAGTGTCCAGCTGCATCAGAAATTCGGTTCTCATCCGACTGACCGGACTGTGTTCCTCACTTACTTGAGAGGAGAGAAGCATGTCAATGTCACTGACAAAAATCACTGAGGGCTGACGACATCTGGCCACAAGGAAAGAGGCGTGGATAATTTTCTCTGCTTCTCCTAACCACTTGGCAATAAGTCCAGAACCAGCAATTTTGGAAAACGTGGCCCCCAGCTGACTAGCTATGCATCTGCCCAATAATGTTTTGCCTGTTCCCCGAGGTCCAAATAAAAGGATGCTCCGAGGTAAGGCCGTCAGTCCACTGAATGCGTCTGACCTCAACACAGGCCATAAAACCTCCTCTTTAATGACAGCCTTTACCAGGTCGAGACCTGCGATGTCATTCCAGTCCACTAGCGGTCCTTGGGTGATAATCTCATTGGTTACCAGGTCAATGAGGTGTGTGTCTGTATTCTTCAGTTGCTCGTCCACGGAGTGGTTGGCTGAGGTAGCTGCACGGAGTCCAGGGCCTTGCATGGGGTGAGAGAGGAGCTGCCTGTGCTCCTCCCCATGCTCGCTCATCACTGGCGACGTGTACTTCCCGAAGGATTCACCGGATCTTGATCCCAGTGAATTTTTAGCAGTACTATAGGAAGGAGGGGTCAGAGCCCTACTGGACTGGCTGCTGAATTTCCTTTGCTGTTCAGAGGACATTAGCTGCTTCGTTGGCTTAAATGCTAAGGATGATGTTTCAGCACTTCTGTCAAAGCCATTCCCCCGATTTGCGTTTGAAATGCTGCTGTCGGACATTCTGTACATAGGACTCTGTGTGGATCTCTGTTGGCCATAGCTGTAATTTCCATAACTGGAATCCATGTCTCCTTGCCCTGCCATATAGAAAGCTTTCCTTTTGAGAGAACTTGCCGAACTGTTTGTCAGAGCCGAGGCTGCGATGGGTGTCAAACCATGACCCTGGTAGGTGTAGCCAGGAACAGTGGTGGGGGGGCAGGGGTGTGGGAGCAGGAATTCCTGAAGGCAGATATGCGGAAGGAGGAGGGGGTGCACCCCCAGGACTATACCCCGACCCCACAGCAGTCTGAGGGAGGATAGCTAGCAGAGGGGTAGCTGTAACTGGAAAGGTTAGAAGTCCCATTGTAGCCTGGGACCAGGGCTGGTGGCGGAGGAGGTGGTGGTGGCGGCTGCAGGAGCCCAGAGCTATGCAGAGGAGAAGGGTGAGGTGAAGGAAGGGGCGGGTGCTGGCTGGCTACTGTAAGTAGAATGCAAATACGAGCCGTTGTATCCTGGGGCATATTCCTGAGGCGGGAGCCCTGTATGAAGACTCGGTACAGTGTGGCTTCCACAGGTGCTACTGGAATAACTAGGTTCCGTCAGGTTGCTGGCCACCCCAGGAGAGCTCCCTATACTTGCAGAGACATCTGCTGGAGGGAGGGCTGAACTGACTCCAGCTTTGCTGGCAGTGATAACATCCGGAACACAGTTCATGGGATAAACAGCGTCTGAATTCAAGGAAGGCTGCCAGGGCTCACTTTCATTCTTCCGACCATTCACTAGTCCTGATGGTGCATCCGAGTAGTTGCTGAGTACAGGTCGGTCCACAGGGCCTTCCAAAATGCCAGAATACTTCTCTGCATATTTTTTTAGTAGGTTGGATGCCGTCAGAGCAGATATGTCGTCGTTTGCCCAGGCGTACTGGTAGGTGCGCTGCAAATGACCTCTGTAAGCTTCAACTTTGTGGGCAGGAGATCGAGTGGTGGAGGTGATGTCAAAGTGCTGCTCGGGCCACTGGGCGTGCTCCGGCGTCCACTGCATCTTCAAGCCTGAAGATTTGGGGGAGAAGGTTAATTTATTTAGATACTCATCAGAACTATTAAAGCTTTTCCACCCAACTTCTTTTCTTATCCATTATTTTCTACCAACGATAGTGACATTATAAAGGATCTCCACAGTTTATAACACCTATTACGGTCTCTACCATGCATACATCTGGAAAAGGGATTGAATTTCAGCCCTGGATAAAAAGTAAACGGAATTTAAATGAAAACTCTGTAGAAGACCTACAGTTTTTCATTCTTGAGTAATAAGCAAATTTATTTCTGCTAAGCCCATAGAGTTACTTGCTACACACACACAGAAACACATATATATGTACACACACATCCCTGTCAAATTAGAATTCAATCACAGATTCTCACAATATATAATATGCATACATTTTAAACATCTAGCACGTGATAGTATTAACATGTGCCATATCTAGCTATCCTGCCTCTTCACACCAGTTTCTGTTTTATATTTTAACCAATATAAAAATGAGACACAGCTGACAGATCACATCTAGGATACCCCTCTTATTTGGTACTGAACACCTAGTTAGCACAGTATAATGCTCCCTGTGCAGAACAATATGACACAGACATAGCAGGTCATTCCATAATCCAACTCTCATCTAAAGTGGTCCACGACAGTTTCAAATCTGCTTCGTGGAGTGCAGCAAAGCAATCTCCCAGGCAGCGCTCCACCGCTTTCATCACACAAAGCCTACAACTCGGTATGAATTACAACTGGCTCCTTTCTGCCTCTCAGTTCTGTTGTTGAAACTCTGGAAAAAAAAAAAAAAAAAAAAAAACAAGCATCACTTGTCTGTCGGTCTTCTAGCTAGTGTTCTCCTTCCTTCTGTTATCATCTTTCCCTCTGCCTTACAGCTTCCAAGGTGCTAAGAGGGGAGAATATATATATATAAATATGTATATATATATATATATTCATATATATTTATGAAGAGAGTAAGGGGAGATAGGAAAGAAGCAGGTAAAAGGAAAGATCAGAACAGAGAGAATCTGGATTCTGACTCTTTACATTTATGTGTAGTGGCATATACTTGAACAGTACAACTAGAAAATGAGATGTTACGTGTATGTAACTCTATCATCTGCTACTAAGTGAAGCAAGGTGACTATGTAGCCAACTATACAGGACTATTTTCTCCTTTCAGAGAAAATACAAAGCAAGGACTTCCCTGGTTGTCCCAGGGGTTAAGAATCCACCTTGCAATTCAGGGAATGCAGGTTTGATCCTTAGTTGGGGAACTAAGATCCCATACTCTGTGGGGCAACTGAGCCTGAGCACCACAACTGCTGAGCCTGCAGGCCACAACTAGAGAATCTGTGCAAGGCAATGAGAGATCCTGAGTGCAGCAACTAAGACCCAACCAGCCAAATAGATAAACAGATTAATATGTTCTAAAAGAGAGGAAAAACACAAAGCAAGTTAGAGAATCATTTGAATTTTACAGTTTACAGAGAGACCTTAGACATTACCTTACTTCCCACATTAGGGAACCAGTACCCAAAGGGATTTATAATGTACCCTTAAGGACTCTCATATACTTAGTTACAGAAGAGCACTGGAACCCTGTGCTATTTCCCAGTGCTGACTCCTAATCTCTTCTTGATTGGAACACTTCCTATTCTGATACAGCTATATTAAGCAGGCTTCCTTAATCTCCTTTGTATTACCCTAAGTGAATTTTGCAAACTCTCTTGTGCCCTCTGGCAGCGATTCCTTGATAAGAAGGAGGTCTGGTCTAAATGAAGCATCTGTGGCATCAGCTCCCTTCTGAATTACCGCAGTCTATGCTGACAGCTCCTACCCCCTTCTGCTTTCCTCCTCCAACCCCTTTAGCTCTTCATTACCTGACTCTGGCTTCTGACATGGCCAGCTTCGACTTACTGAGCTAAACTGAACAGAGCACAGAGTTTGGTAACAGAATGGCATGTTGATTCCCTTCTGACTCCCTCTTCCTTGTTTGCAAAACCACTGCACCAGACACTGGAAGTTAATTAGCAGGATGATGCTGTGCTAATTGTGTTAATTTACAAGGTTTTAGTCAAAGAGAATCATGCCAGGGCTGGCACTGCTGTCATGCTTCCGACTTAATGATTAAGAAATACTGAAAACAAGGTGGGAAGGATTGCAGTAATTACACAATAGATGGATAAAGGAACAGGATTCATCTGCAAATGCATTTTACTGCAACTGCACTCATTTGCATTTGGATTTTAAAAAGGACCCATGTATTCATTTGCAAATCACCATCTCAGGTAAATTGAATCTGAATGCTGCACTGTATAACTTAATCAAGCTTCATATATGTGAATATATAATGAATTTTTCAGTAAAAAATCTAAATACCTTACTTTTCTTGTACACACAATAGATTCTTTACTTTTCCTCATCTCTCCCCAACTTTATCTCCCCCAAATCATGTTTCTCTTTTAAAACTGTATTTTAAAAAATAATCTCATCAATTGGAAAGAATTATACTGTCCTGATAAAGTGTAGCTTGCATCATTTCACTTAAGAGGAACTCTGGGTTGTGTCGGGGGTGGAGGGCGGTGCAGGGGAGTCTTCTAGGAAGAACTAAAGTGATATTCTTAATTGTTTCTGCTTTCTCAATCATTACTTTTTAAGGGGGAGGAAAACACACCGCAAAATGGGTGAAATGACCGAGACCACACTTAAAGGGGAAAAGATGCAATTTTAATGAAGCAGCATTTCAGGAATCATACTTTCATTAAATTCAACTGGAAATTATTAAGAGCAAATCACCAGGAACCAATCGCAAGTAATCAGTATCTAAATTCTTCTAGTGTCATGGGATTTACTTTCAAGCCTTATAAAAATGAGAGAATATTAATGTGACTGTAATGTAGAACTGTCTAAAAGACCTACAAATTCATTAGTCTTGTAAATTATTTCCAGGGAATTTCTATTAGAATCTTTTTTTTCCTTAAAAGATTATCAAAATATAGTTGAAAAAATAAGAAAACACATATGCTATGAGTAAGAATTTGATTATATTGATACAGAAGAAACATGAATACGTATTTTGAAAAAAGGTCTCAAAAATAATTTAGGAGTCACAGGCAATGGAATTTTTTCACAAACACAACACATACACACACATACACACACACCCATAAAAGGACTGGCTTCCTTTCAGTTAGCTGAGTTAAGCCATTATTGGCATTATTCAACAAACATACATAACAAACATGGTTTTTCTATTAAAGAAAGTGTCTTTTTAAAAAATGAGACCGCTTTAGCTTTAGAATAATTATTTTAAAAAATAAACAAAAGGGCAACTTTCACCTCCATTGGACTTAAAGTTGTCCTTGTAAATTAATCATTTGTAAAATATATGCACAAGTTTTTTTGTAAGTTATAGTCATTGTGAAAGACAGGAATATAAAATTTAAATAAAACAGGTTGGCCATTTTCACTGGGTAATAAAATGCATAGTTTAACTGCATAGTTTCACTCTAGCAAAAATAAATTTCTTAAGATTTATATTTCATCTGAAATTAAGCAAAAACCCTACCAAAATCATTTACTTTGAACAATTACTAGATACACCATTGCCTTTTGATTCTCATGCTATTTTTTGGATGTGCTTACCAAGATAATTGAAAGTTTATTTATTGATTCATACTAAATAACAACCTAATAAGCAAGGCTGCAAACGTTAAGATTGAGCTTCCATTAAATAACCTTAAGAGAACAGAATTATTCACATTCCCTGAAACATGAGTTTTATTGTACTTTAAAATCATTAATAGCATTTGAAAGCATAACAGCTGAACCATAAACCAGTTCCTAATATTAGTAGGAGCTCAAGAAGCCAGTGTTCAGGAGACTGTCCTGATCTATAGGAGCACAAAGAACTTTTTCCTCAGTTTCTTAAATTTTAATACTAATTAGAAATAGAACTCGGAGAAGGCAATGGCAACTCACTCCAGTACTCTTGCCTGGAAAATCCCATGGACGGAGGAGTCTGGTAGGCTGCAGTCCATGGGGTCGTGAAGACTCATGAAAATGAAACTTCTTTTCATTGCCATTATTATTGTTCTATTTATTTGTGGTGATAGTTTTGATGTGCAATGGAAGAAAAATGTAGAGCTAAATGTTATTTAAACAAACTATCACACTCCCTTTGATTACACTGCTGTTATCTGTAAGAAGTAGCACATGCGTGTCATTTAACTTGGCACCTAAATAATAAGATGGGTTTTAAAAAAGCTTTTATATGGTTTCTCTTTGGAACATGAAAAAACCTCAGAAACAATACTATTTTAATGTTATTAGAAACAAG
The DNA here is from genome assembly GCA_917880005.1 of Nanger dama. Taxonomy (NCBI): domain Eukaryota; kingdom Metazoa; phylum Chordata; class Mammalia; order Artiodactyla; family Bovidae; genus Nanger; species Nanger dama. The sequence continues at coordinate 33,912,188 of CAKJTW010000010.1, read as the reverse complement.
ACTCCAGCACAATAACTCCCACTGCTGTCTAGAAATAGCTTAATGGGAAGAATAAAAATTCAGAAGACAGTGGAAAGTAAGAAAAACAGTTCAAGATAATTGAAGAATTGTTCCAAAACATCAATTTTTATTTTTGAAAAGTATCATAAAATTCTTAAGAAAACAGCTGGCAAATTTCACAGTGCAATGTGTTTGTTTTTAAAATATGTAATTTAATAGAAAATTTGCTTTTAAGATACCTTAACATAAGTGTTCACAAGGATGACAGATACTATAGTAAAAAGCCTAAGCATTTTGTTATTTTATTGTAATAGGATGAATTTATGTATATCTAATTGAACAAGTCTATATTTCCCATGAAACTGGTCAATCTGGATAACATCTTCCATTTTTATCATTACTGACCATTTTATAACTTAGATTTCATTACTAAACAGTTGCTGCCGCATTGCTTTATTTCTTCTATTTTGCTCTCTAATTAGTTTGAAACAAAACAACTGTGGCATCCTTAAAAGTTTTGAAACAGCTTCAAAATGATAAAGAAACTGTCGCACAGAAAAAGGAAGGACATAAAGACAACTTGCAGAATAGGAGGAAACTGGGAATAAAAAACCAGGTCTTCTAGAGAGTATTTTTAGCACACATTCCTGGAAATATTAATCTAAGACTGCCCCACCACCACTCCTAACATATGCTATGCAAAGTTCACAAGGTCTGTAAAAGTTGCTCTCTTCTGCAAGGTCCCCATAGGGTAATTCTGGCCGGTAGGGACTCTGCCTTCATTTGCAGGTTTTCTCTGACTTCCTAAGGGCAGGCACCTGAGGCAAACACCTGCAGGCGCGGCGGGCTTGCTCTAAAAGCTGCACAGCGCTCACAGGCCTGCATGACATCCTTACACCTACGACACTCCTTTGGGCTACTGAACTTCTGAACCTTTCATTATCTTTAAAAACAAAAACAAAAAACTGGACATTATACTTACCAAGATTCTCTCTAGAAAACCAACACTACTGGTGTAAATACAATACTGTAATTATTAGCCTAATATTAATTAGGCTCCTTAGCCCAATAATGCAACAGCTTCATTGCCTGCTAGGTAGGTCATGGCAGAACTAACACAGAACATTCAAAATTTCAAGTAGACGGTAGCAAATACATTCACTAAATAATAAGAGGCATCTGAGTCATAAAGGATAGACTTTTGGTTATACTGGGGGAAGGAGAGGGTGGGATGATTTGAGAGAGTAGCATTGAAATAGATATTACCAGAGGTGAAAGAGATAGCCAGTGGAAATTTGCTGTATGATGCCAGGAACCCAAAGCTGGTGCTCTGTGACACCCTAGAGGGGTGGAGTGGGGAGGGAGATGGGAGAGAGGTTCAAGAGGCAGGGGCATATATATGCCTATGGCTGATTCATGTAGATGTAGGGCAGAAACCATCACAATATTGTATCACACAATTATTCTCCAATTGAAAAAAAAAGTAGTTTGAGAGGGGGACTATAAACTTTCTGGTACTGAAAACTGGCTCCATGCAGTATCTACTTACCTTTATCCTTCAAGGGAAATATGACCAATTGAAATGTCCCGCAGACTAAGAGCATTCTCCTTTTGTGTACCCACCCTCATAAGCCACGAGGCCAACACAGCAGTACCTAGTATGACCTGTCCTAATCTGTTTGATTTGAAATCTCCCTTAGTCCATTTCCTAGTAACTCTTCGACTGAAAATGTGATGTCATGTTTAAAAGTAGTATCAAGTGAAAAGTGAATGGTACAAACACAGAAATATACCCCATCCTTAATCGATTCGAATAGGTTCTATCTTTAGAACACCAAAATGAAAAGTCCTTTATAAACTGAACATGATATAGGAACTGCACATCTTAATTAGTCAACAAATTGAGGGTCCACTATGTGTATAAAGCCTTATGGGTCAATGCTAAGAAATTAAATCAAGGGCATCCATTTACCAGACAACAAACTTTTCCAGCTTTCTGCATTCTTTATAATTTCACATTCTAATAGCTCTTAAACTTGGATTTTAGAGATTAGGGGATCTTTCTAATGACCTAGTCCCCAATCCAGACAGCCTCTGCTATAGTTCAGCACTTCACTTGTCATGGAGTACTGTGAGCTTGAATACTATCTAACACAGTATTTTACTTGGAGGCACTACTGGATTGCTGGCATAGAATGGACTGGAGAAAACATAATGGTCCTAGAATTTTGTCTGAAGTGTGAATATCCTGAGCTTAAAAATCAGACCCCTGGCCCTGATCCATGCCTTCACTTATTTGTTCTAATCTTGGTGAAATCATGTAAGTATATTATACTCACTTTTTTCAGCCATTAAATATAGACAAAAACGGTATCATATACCTTATCAGGGGGCTTCCCAGGTGGTAATAGTGGTAAAGAGCCCATCTGCCAATGCAGGAGCCACAGGAGAAAAGTGGGTTCTATCCCTGGGTCAGCAAGATCCCCTGGATAAGGGCACCGGCAACCCACTCTAGTATTCTTGCCTGGGGAATCCCGTGGATAGAGGACCTTGGTAGGCTGCAGTCCACGGGGTCGCAAAGAGTCAGACAGGACTGAAATGACTGGGCACACACGCACATATACCTTACTGGATTGTTACTAAGGTTACCTAAAGCAGCAATATTTGTGAAAATTGTTTCCAACTGTGACCTGCTACACAAGTGTTTCTTGTTATGCATTTATTTTGAAAAAGCCAGAGATGAATTAAACACAAAACAAAACAAAACTGACTAGACAGAAGAAAAACTAAAATGACTCCTAGAATTTATAAATCACTTTTTCTTCAACTTCTGGATAGCTACTGAAAAGGAAATTTTCCACTGGGTATGTTGGTTGTAAGAAAGGTACAGAAATTCTTTCGTACTCAGCAAAATACAGAACATGATCTTAATCAAAAGATGTCAAAAATTCAAACTACTGTATAGTATTTATTCTTAATGGTGTTTGTGACTCACTGTGGAGACCACAAGTAAGAAACAACAGAGGTTTAAAAACCAGTTAAGGATGATCTCACAACCCACAGTCTGAAAATAAGACATTCTAATTATATAGCAATACTGTCAAAGATTTTTCTCTTTAAATCACACTTTCATACCTCAAGACTCCAAATTATAATACAGTTTGCAGCAAACTACTCCCTCCCCCTACTCTACCTCATTTGCATAAAGCAATCCTTTTTAAAACTCACAAAGGCATTTATGGCTAAATGGCCCTTAGTAAATATAGTTTAAATACTTCACCATCCAATATAGAGAAATTGCTACCTGACAGCAAGAAGGCAGCATGTAACCTGTAACTATGTTTTGTTTGGCCAGTCCAGAGTTTTAAAAATCAGTCAACTTTTATAAAGAAACTGTATTTCCATATATCCCACTTTTTCAGGACAAGCTGATTGATCTTATAAGACTAGACCTCATTCTTGCCTGGCAACCATTGGCCAAATCTGAGGTCCCTCTAGACATGGCACGCCCTCTCTACTTTGTCATGACACTCCAACTTCCTATTACAACATCAGATATTTCTACAGTATCTGCTGGTCACATAAGCAGTTAAAATTATGACTTCACTCTGAGGCTTCAAGCTTCAGTTTTTCCACTTAAGTACATTTTCTTGAAAACCAGCAAGTATAGTACTTTAAAACTTAAAAAGTAGTGCGTTTAGATTAAAATTTTCCAAATTCTTTTTATCAGATGCATTCCTGCCCTCCCACTCAAAGCACAGGGAAAATATTTGATATTTTCCTTGCTGATTCAGTGTCACTAGTACAACAGTGTAAAATGAGAAATGATTCCTTAAAAACACTGGTCTCCAGCCTGCTGCCATTTCCGTGTTCACCCCCTGCTTGCTTTGATTTGTTAGATACTTTTTCTAGTTGTTTTCCACATTAGTCTCCACCATTCCTAATATGCTCCCCAAATATGTGATAGGTTCTGATTCCACAAACCAATACTTCATTTAATAGTAATAGTCAATTATAACTCCAAGTACAACTTTTGAGACTTTAAGTTACTCCAAACTTACGCTATTTAATTCTTATAGGAATTTGTTGGGTAGATGATATCTGGATAAGCAACTGATCTTATTATGTATGTCATCACTGTGGGCTTTAAAATCAAGTATTCAATATTACAGGCATCATGACTTGGACTAGAATGGCATAGACTCTGTCCTTCAATTAAATTTGTGGGTAGCTTATGATCTGAATCAGTTTCCCTAAAATGCATTATATTTTATTCACGGCAACAAAATATTCAGTCATCAAAATGTGACCAAGTATAAAAATGTTTATTTGCCAATATTTCATAATGAGGTTGAAACTTGGTACGCATGGGTCTCATAGGTCATCATTTTTAACATTCAAGACACATATATAAGAGAATGCTCGCATTTATGAGGATGAATGCATAAGCACTTATGCAAACCAAGTTACATTGATGAGAGAAATATCACTTTTAGGCCACCAGTCTTGTGTTCAATACATTAGCAAGACAGACAGCCTAATACCTGAAGCAAACCATAAATAGAAGAATTGTTGGTTTTTCAGCTGCTGAGTTGTGTCTGACTCTTAACGACCCCATGGACTACAGCATGCCAGGCTTCCCTATCCTTCAACAATTCTTCTATTTTAAATAAGGCCCACAAAAAGCAAGGGCAGAAACTGAGAGATAAATTAAGAAACTAGTACTTAGCTTCAGGTGAAGGATCCTGGAAGCAAGGATGAGGGTTAGGACAATTTAAATAAATAACTATTCTTCTCCTGTGAGGGTCAGAAAAGTTCCCATACTCAAAAGTATTCAAGTGAACATGCAATCACACTCACATACAATCCATATATTTTAAAATTATAGTTTAGATTTGTGGGTTTTCCTCTTTGCAGGGGGTAGTTTTACAAAAGCATATGTGTATAAGTTTTGAACAATTATCTAAATCAAGTAAAAAGCAGTCTCCAACATTTTGTGCATATCCTACCATAATTAATTCAAAAGAATGCACAACTCTGTGTATACACACAATTTAAAATATACAAATGATTCATACTCTAAATCTTAGTATTTAGTGTCAGGTGCTATCAGCTATTGCAAGGGGAACAGTTTGAGGGTTAGTGGGTAAGATGACTGATATTCCCATGTTGAATCAGATGTAATCTTGTTTATTCTACCTCTGTGAATGATTTTAGACAATTTTAATCACTGTAAATAGTGCTTTGTAGTTAACCTTTAAAGTTGTTACTTTATGGCCTTTCATTACTCATTCTGTCTCTCTTTTTCCATATACGTTTTCAATCCATTAAGGCCATCTACCCTTCCCCCCGCTCCAGTTCTTTTTGTCATACTAAGATCATCAGGACACACCACATATGTCCATAGGGACTGCCAGGGCTAATGAATATGTATGTTCTGTGTCACAACAGAGCACTCCCCTTGTTCTGCAGTATCAACCCTCTTATGTGTGTAAATAACAGGTGAGCTGCAGCGTGCAGGGATAAATGGGGTTAACACAACCTGAAAGCCCCATGCTAGATTCATAGTATCCAGCCTGTATGACTGATCCAGAAAGAGAAAGCCAAATGCCGCAAGTACTATGCATTTCCTATGTGTTCTGAATATTTATTTTTAAAAAGGACTCTGCTGAGATAACATTACCATCCTCCTAAAAGTCTGAGGTAATTTCAGTTGATTCTCCAGATACTCTTGTGCCATATAAAATAAATGTGCACTTTTAATTAACACAAACCAGGCATGGTACCAATCTTGAATTATGACATGGCTGGTTAATGTCCTTGTTCACACTGCTAAAATGTTATGTTAATCGTTATGGGTACGTAGTGCTATTTGTAAATAGTTATTTGCATGTGCCTATTCTATTTCAAGTATATATAAGTCCAAAGCTCAATTTAGTTATATTTAAGCTGAACTACATTCATTTTTGCCCAATATACCATACTGACAGAGGTCAGTAAACAAGTTCAGAATCTCCCAAGCCCCATGACCTTGTGTAAGATGGAATTTGCATTTAACCTCTTTTTGTGTTCCTCTGAAACCTTGCTCTAAAAAGACAGTTTACATAAAATAAATTATTAAGACTACTTATTTAATTTGGCGGTCTCTCTCATGTAATTAGACAAAGGAGTAAAATTACTATTTACATATAGGTATACAACTCCAACCATTCTCCTTAAAAACTCGTCACTTAAGGTGACTCTAAAGTGTGCAAAGCCCAGACAAAATTTGTTTAGATTACTTAGGCATTTTTCTCTTTTTGACAATCTGTGCATTAATTTTTAATGCAATAGCAAAATAGTGCCTTGGACTTGATAAAAATATTCTATAGTCAGGGCTGGGTGACACAGTACATTAATTCAGTGTCCTTCACTCCTGGGACCTGTGTATAATTTAGTCCAGCCTGAAGAAAACAACTTTAATCTGAAGGCAATGGAAAGCAACACATGAAATGAGTTTTGGTAGGTTTAGTGTTGTTTTGTCCATATAAGACAACATATGCAGAGAAACTGCCACAGAATACAACCAACATGGTCACGGATTAAAAGCGAAGAGCTCTTAGTAACAACAGTAGTTTCCTCTCTTCTCCATTCTCCCTACCTGGCCCAATTCCTTGGTTTGGCGAAAAAAAAATCTAGTACCATCACCATCTGTAATTCTGATGCTCTCATTTCCAGCTAAACAGAACACTGTTAAAGTGCAGTGTGAATGACAGTCCAGTCATTAGCACTATTGGCTCTTCCTTTGTAAAAACAAAGAATGCTGTGCAATGAAATAGACACAGAAGAAAGGGTTATAACATCCTTAAAGAAAGTGGCATTTCCTTTCCTAGAGGGGGTGTCCAACAAAGTAATCCTTGGGGAAAGCTAACAATAGAAGGTACTACAAAAAAAGAATTTGTTTCTTCAGATTCCATCTTAAGTGCATTCTCCATGACAATATTCAACTGCATAGTTTCATCTACTGTTAGTATATGCAAGGTCATTGTGATTAAAAACCAAAACAAAAAAACAAACAAAAAAAAACAGAAAAAGCTTAGGTTTTGACTAAATTGAATAAATGGCTGATCTCCTGGCATTTGTCACATGAAATACAGATCCCTCTTTTTGCTTAAAGTAAGTAAGTAAGTAAGAGTTGCTCAGTTGTGTCTGACCCTTGTAACCCTACGAAGGTAACCCAGCAGGCTCCTCTTGTCCATGGAATTCTCTAGGCAAGAATACTGACAATGAACTATTTTATTGGCCTCAGTTTTGCAAAAGCTCCAGTATTTGCTAATAATTTTAAGGAAAAGGAAGTTATTTTCCCAGTCATATTTATAAATTAGCAGATAATCTGAAAGAAATTTAATCCAAATTTGTTAGTTTTTGTTGCTTGTGTTAAAAGAGTAAATAAGTCAAATCTTTCTGTTACCTCTTCAAATAGTGTACATCGTATTTACCCAAAGTTTCTAAACAACAGGAAAACTAGAACCCTGAAGGTGATACAGGTAGGTTATGGAGGAAAATCAAATCTAGGCACTTGTATATGTGTGCTCAAGTATTCTCACTATAGTTGTGGAAAGGATATAGAGAAAATGGGGAAAGATGACAGGGAAGAAAAAGATTTTGAAAAATGCTTTTATCCTAAAAATGATCTGTTTCATTATTTCTAATCTGAGTCCAAAGCACATTCTAATTTATTTAACTAGCATGTACACATAACATTTTAATCAAATATAAGTATCACTTAAAAGGTTTTTTTAGCTATATATTTATTTTTGGTTTGAATCAAGTCATACATTTCAAAGAGTTTCCATAGTTAATAAAAATTAAAAGTCTTATTTATGACCTCAAATACAGTATGAACGTTGCTTTCTTATGCATTTTCAAGGAGGTCTAGGTTTACATATGTAAAGTTTTTTCAAGAAGAAAACCTAATGACAATATTGTATATTGACATATGTTCTCAAGTTTATTCAAAAAGAAAAACACTTTATTAGAATCTTGTTAGATGAAATGTTTAATAAATCCTTGAAATGCAAAAATTCAAACATATAACAACAGACTTAGGAAAGTACTCCAATTATAAATTTAGAATTGTTCTTGTGTTTTCTGTACCAAAGTTCCCCCCACCACAGAACAGAAAATTCACAGAATTAATGAATCATAGATTTAAAAGTGCATTCCTCCTCACTGAACCTTTAATTGGAACTCTTTTAAGTAAATACCTGGAACTGGTCTCCTTTTAAGTAAATCTTTCTGAAAGTATCCAAATGCCTACAAGAGTACTATAATTTCCTTTATATATGACTTTCAGTCTTACGGCCATTATATGATCACTTAGCTAACTTGAGAAGTTCTTCAGGTTAGTACATTTTACTGTGCCTTCCTTTTTTAAAATGCTTGTACATCCAGCCATTGTTTTCATACTTAACTTCAGAAATTATTTTATCCAGTTCAGTGTCAAATGATATTATACTTTAAAAATAATCTATTCAGAAAATATAAAATAGTGGATTGCAAACCCAGCCATAAGCCCTCGGAAGCATTAAAATGTTACTAGAATGCCCAAATGACAGCAATGACAGCTTAATCACTTAAAAGGCTTTTTACATTAACAATTTTTTTCTTTCAATTTGAGCAGTATATTCAGGCATGATTTAATAGGAGGTTAGCTGTTAAATGTGGCTAAATAACATACTTTTTAAAAATATAAAAATCAAGTTTAGTGTCTAATGAACATTCCTTTACACTTTCTGATGTATTAGTGCACATTCATAAAACTGGGCTTCTTTTATTTTTTCCCAATATATTAAAAAAAAATCAGTGAGATAATTAGCATGCACAATCCAACAGCTTTCTGTATTGTTATGATTTTAAGTAGCAGATCCATGGATAAAACATAATAGAAAGGTGAGCCTATTAATCTGGAGAATAACCTCCACAATCCAAATAGGAAAGGATCATGTTTAAGTCTCCATCTCATTTATAGTTGTACATTCCTAAGGAAAAAAAAAAACAACCAACAACAAAGCAGAGAGAAACTAAAGGTGACCTTATTTAGACATATTAGTTAAGGCAGTCTTTGCTGTTTTTAAGCAAACATGATTGTGACTCCACTTTGTCCATCTAGTTTCCCAGTGTGTAAACTGGATGATGACTTGGACAATTCTGTCTTCATTAGTGAACTGTGGAAAGGAAATACAGAGGTGGCTTTTTATTTTTTAAACTCTGGAGTGTCTTGTAGCCAGATTTGGAAGCAGCAGGGAAAAAAAAAGTTATATATACATATATAATTTTTTTGCTAGACAAGCTGTCGTAATTGAAATGAAGTCTAATCAGACTCATTACTGTTTTCAGCAATTTGCACCACCAAAGATGCTTATTAGGTAACTGTGTTTAATAAACCACTCTTTAGAAAAATACCAGTAATGAGCTCTTAACAGCCAATCTTTAGCGTGAATGTAATGTGAAAAGTGTTCCTAGCGCTGAATAGATTTTCACATTTAGTAGTGTCATAATTAAGCTCCATGAATTGTTGCTGTGATGTTAGATTTATTACAATAATCTTATGTTTTTTTTTCTGCTTGGAAATGCAATCATTTTCTATTAGAGTTAGATTATATCCAATGTACAGCAAATTTTTTGTCTAGTGCAAAGCTGGTCGGAAGGTTTTTCAACTGAGGATTTGTTAACAAATGATAAGGAACTGATAACTGATAATTGATTATAACTGATAATTGATGTTATCTATCAAGATTTTCCTCATCAGCATCCCCACACCTCAGAAAATAGCCTTCCTGTCACTTGATTATACATGAAAAGTTACCCAAGATATAAATGTAGTATCATCCTTAAAAGGAAAAAAATTGCATTTCTATCACTAAGTTAAAAACATGAGGAAAAAAACTGATATTGTGAAAGGAATATTTGAAGGAATGTTGGCCTTTCATAACTACAGTTCCAAATAATGCTATACTGCTTTGTTAGATTGGAGAAGCAAACTAAACTGCAACCCACTTCACTGTTGTTGCCTGGATTGTTCTTAAAAATGTGAATAACATTTTCCTCTTTGAGTCTTCCTTTTCGTAGCACTCTTTACTAAGAACTTAACATTAAAAAACAGTACTATATATACACACATATATTATTTATATGCACTAAAGGTGGTCATGAGAGTTAGTTATTCTTCTTCTTGATAAGGGCCAAAAAGGCTTGTTACATACCTCTAAAGAGAGGAGTTCTTCCATGCAAGATGATGCATGTGCTAAAGTAAGTGTATACCGATAGAATCTATATTGATTAGTCTATTGATACAGTATATCCAGAGGTATTTCCAAGTATATAAAATTGTATAGAAGGAATTGAAAATATTGAAAATATTTCTTGAGACTTATGAGGAAGCTCTTGAGCGTGTTGTCATGAAAATGTCTCACACGATAAGATAAATACCTTTTGTTTGCTAAACAAACATTCTGAGACTATTCCATAAAGAGAGTCAATAAATGAAAAAGTACAAAAAACAAACAAACTGAAACCCAAGAGACCAAGAGTTCATACCCATTCATGAGAAAATGTTAAGAAGGATTCTGTTAGAGAATGATTCCTCTTCTCTCAATACTCTCTCATTTCTTCTTACCTCAAGCTTCATGACTCTTAATTGGAACCAATAAGCTTCCATATCTGTTTTTAGCTTTCTGAATCAATAGCTATGAGAACTGAGACTGTCAAATTAATGGCTTGTTTCATCTGATTTTGTGGAATGCGCTTCTTTGCATTACAAAGCAGAGAAGAAACCAACTCACTCCCTTATGAATTCTTATAGCATTCAGATCAAAATATCTTCCAGTTTCTTTGTCTCGACTGAATTCGTATTCAGAACCACAAAAGACAAAGCCAGTGCATGAAACTACTAGAAACCTATATTTACATGCTGAAATGACTTACAGATAAAAAATGAAAAACAAAAAATTAAGAGAGGTTCCCTTTCAGTGCCTTTGGAATGCCTTATAACCTCGAATAACTTAATTTCTGAATCATAGAATTTATGAATGTTTTAGAAAAGAGAGTGGATGTTTTGTACATTTGAATTTATTACAAAAGTGAAGAGGCCCTAAGATGTCAAATAATATGATGGTAATAATAGTAATGATAAATATAAGCAATTCTTTTGGTAAGCTTTCAAAATTACTTTCCATAATGATGAAGATATAGTTTTAATTATGAATTTCAATTAGGAATTGAGTACTTAGTTAATAGATATTTTACCTAGCTTTAACCCTGAATTATAGAAGGTTGGCAGATTTTGTCTTGGTTTTCTTTTTAATTTGAGAAAAATACTCTAGGGAGTGTGCATAGAAGAAATTTTAGTGCAGAGAATAAAAAACATAAATATAACCACATATATATAAGTTATGATTATAAGGCATAATAAAATGGTAGTGGTAATGGGGAGATCTGTATTATCAAGATTTTCAGGAGAAGGTAGGTTTCAAACTTAACTTATTGGCCATCCCATTGAGACACTGGTCTGAGCACGCAGAGAAGTCATATACTTAAGCTTGCAAATAATTTTTACAAGAACTGAGGTTCATTAGTCCTTAAACTTTTCAAGGATTCACAAGACCTAGTAACAGTGTTATCATTCTTAGAACCTTTGTAATATTCCTGAGCTAATAAAACTTAAATCAATATTCTTCCATGTAACAAATGGCCAAGCAAGCAAACAAAAATGAAACCTGAGAAAAATTCAATTTCTTTTACTTATGTCTTAATTCTTTCATATTTACTCCAAGAACCTTCTCCCCGCCCTTCCCCCTCCCCCAACCTCCTTTTGGGGCAGTGAGTTATTTTCTCTCTTTTCCTTTCCTTTCTCTCTGTTTTCAAGTAGTTAGTCAATTATGAAAAAATAATTCACAGAGAAAATGTATTTCAAATCTCAAAACTAGAATCCTGAAAACAATCTTCCTTAAATCTCTGAATCTTGACAACTTTTGTTGTCACTAGAAAAGCAAATGGGACTAGTTGGCTAAATTGTTTAAAACATGATGATGGCCCCTATGCTGTAATACCATCTGAATACCTGCTACAACTTGAGAGCTTCTGCCCTAAGTGCTAGGAGACAGAGGTCTCTGCCCCAATGGAACTTACGATCTGTATTTAGTGGTGATTTACCAAAGAAAAGATTTATTTCTGAACCTGGCAGGGGAAGGTGGCTATATTGAGAAGTTAAAGATTTGAAGTATATCTTGAAAGGTGAACAGAATTTTATCAGAATAGAGAGAGATGAGTTTTCCTGGCCAAGACAAGACTCAATCAGAGTCACAGATGAAGCTTACTGTACCTGGAATAGTCAGGAAACAGGGTAGCTTGGTATGGTTAGAAGATAGGAGACATGTATATGTCTGTGCATGAGTAGGATGGAGGTAATGATAAAGCTTGAATTCAGTTTGCAAAGGGACTTAAATGTTCAGACTTTATCCTACTGCCAACATAAAGTACTGCCCTTATCTCTTCTTTAGAAATATATCAATAATAACAATACATAGGCCAGAAGAGGGGAAAGACTAGAAGCAGAGTCTGAACTTGAACAGAAAAAAAGGAAAGAAATCTGAGAAAGATTTCAGATGTAGAGTTGAAAGGATGAGCTGACCAGTTAGAAGAATGAAAAACATCATAAAAATAGAAATTCTTGTGAGATATCTGTCAACTAGTTGATAGATTGTGGTGGATATTACACTTAATCCTTCAGACGCCAAGTGAGGGACTAATTCCCTTTTATATATGATGAAACAGGTTGCCTGACTCTTAAGAAACTTTCCCAAGGCCACCCCTAAGCCAGAATTGCAATTTGGATCACGTGACACAAAAATTGTTGCACGTTGGCTATCCTTGGGTTTTAGTTTATACAGCCAATCAGTTGGCCACTAGAAGTTCGCCCCTTGTGACAGAAGTCAAAGACCTGTAAGGGTATTGAGGAATCATGAGCAAATGTGAATCACTGAAGTTATGGCCATGGAAGGCAGAGCAAAAACAGAAATGGATAGAATGAGATGAGAATGGAACTCTTGAGTTGAATCAGCATTTAAGGAGTAGGCAATTGAGGGGGAGGCATTTATAGAAAAGAAAGGGAATCACAGAGGGAGAGACTATGCTATTGTAAAAGACAGGTAAGGAAGAATAGAATAATTATAGCACAGGCATGAGGAAGTCAAGTACAATAGGAGAGAACATAGGCAATTAGGGGGCTAGAGGTGATCTGGGAGAGAGTGGGGTCAGAAGCCATGGTGAGTGGGTTATGGAGGAAATGAGTGCTGAGAAAGACACGCGTGGTGCGAAATTGACGTGGCAAGAATTATCCTCACTGTTAAATATCTTAATAAAGATGAACAGCAGTTGATGAAACAAAGAAAAAAATGACCCAAGAGATTTTAAAGAATATGTGAACCCTAGTTCAGCAAACTCTGGCCAGTAAGCCAAATGATACTACTTCATCTAGGAAGACTTCCCACACAACGCTACCTTCCCTTCCTCTCTTCTCTTTTCCGTATCAGCCTATAGTTATACTGCATTTTCACATGCCTTTTATTTTTCTATTTCATCTGTATCACCTACTAGACTAATCTCTGACATCAGGTAACCATACCATTAGAATAGGACAGGGATCTTGTCTTGTTCATAGCTATATGTCTCATATAGATATATATCTATATGTATCTCTATCTCTGTATCTGTATAGAAAGATTTCATGCAGGCTCTAACACATACCACATGTCTAAATATTTAAGGTATAAAGTCATAATAAATTATTTTGAAAATATAAAACAAAAATGTTAAAATGCTTTTTTTGTTTCTACCTTGAAAATTGTATCTTTATGAACACTAAGAAGGAAGGCCAAGTTAAAATTTAGAATTTTCTGTCCTCTGGATCATTAGATCTCTTTCAGAATGAGAGGCTGACCGATGGCTCTTTCCTTCTTGTTCCTTATCATCAAGAGGCTTAATATAGATGCTATAGATGATGTTCCATCCATTCCCTGCCATCCCTCCTCTACCCAGCTTCCTCCTATCCTCCCCTTGGGTTTAAAAGCGCACCCACCAAAGACAGACCTGGAGAAGAGCCCCACATGGGTTCAGAAAGTAGAGTCAGGGAATTTCTGGTGCCGGGGACATGGTCTCAAAGAATGGCACAGGTTTCAAGTGGGCACATCCTCATGGCTCCTTGGATTTCTCATGATGGGATAAAGGAGAGTATTGGAAGAGGGCAAGACTGGGCTTTCTAAAACACAGCACCCTTCTTCCCTGGGTCAACAGACGGTTGCAGTGACTGGTATTAATAACTCAGTGCTCTCACAAATTAAAAGAAACATTATTTATGTTTTATTTTACCCTTTTCAATAGAAAATACTTTATAAGGAGCCAAAAAAATTTTTAGTACTAGTAAATTATCATTTACTAGTCATTAGCACAATAATCTTAGTCTGAAGACCAGTCTCAGAACTTGAGAGGCCTCACTAGTCAACCCCACACAATTGCTGCTGCTGCTAAGTCACTTCAGTCATGTCCAACTCTGTGTAACCCCACAGATGGCAGCCCATTGGGCTCCGCCGTCCCTGGGATTCTCCAGGCAAGAACACTGGATTGGGTTGCTATTTCCTTCTCCAATGCATGAAAGTGAAAAGTGAAAGTGAAGTCGCTCAGTCCTGTCTGACTCTTCCAATCTCATGGACTGCAGCCTGCCAGGCTCCTCCATCCATGGGATTTTCCAGGCAGGAGTACTGGAGTGATGCTACTGCCTTCTCCACACAATTGCTATAAATGCCAATTGACATAATGTATAAAATAAGTTACTACTACATAGCTAGAACTGGAGCCAGAACTTAAGTGTAATAATATTCTTATTGTAACAGTTTGTTACTCCATGTCTTTTTACTAAAATCTATATTTTCCACACACTGGCTTTATACTGCCTTCTAGACCAACACTGAGCAAGATAGTTTCCCATACATAAAAATCACCCTTCTAGTTTCACCATTCAGAGCTCTTGAACAAGTCCATCGTAGTCTCCAAACTGGGGCTTGTCCATATGCATGTCATGGGACTCATCTCTGAGAGGAAGTCTATAATCAACAAGTATGATTCTAGCCCTCTGTGCATTTTCTGGACCTCTCATTAACTTCTATCCATTTAAAAGAAAAACAAGTAACTTTAGGTGAAGTGAAGTAAAGTGACGTTGCTCAGTCGTGTCCGACTCTTTGCGACCCCATGAACTGTAGCCTACTACGCTCCTCCATCCCTGGGATTTTCTAACAAGAATACTGGAGTGGGTTGCCATTTCCTTCTCCAGACAATCTACCAATTCCTATGTATCTTACTGAATGAAGAAAACAGTACAAGTTCTCTTGGAAGCAACTTAATAATGTAGAATTTGCTATAGGCTATAATGCCTGGTATGCTGTGGTTCAAGGGGTCGCAAAGAGTCGGACACGACTGAGCGACTAAACTGAACTGATAACACTTGCATTTGAAATAACACATGTTCAGAAAACAAAACAGGAATCCAGCCTTTATTATACATACTGTATCAAAATCTTTTTTCATACTGTTCATAATCTCTCTTCTTACCAAGAACTATCTTCGAAAGATCATCATTTACCGTAATAAGGACTTTTAATTTTTCATAATCAACTCTGTTGAAATGTCAGTATTGTTATAGCCTAACCATGGTGGATTTGAATTTGGTCATATATTTGAATTGTC
The DNA here is from genome assembly GCA_917880005.1 of Nanger dama. Taxonomy (NCBI): domain Eukaryota; kingdom Metazoa; phylum Chordata; class Mammalia; order Artiodactyla; family Bovidae; genus Nanger; species Nanger dama. The sequence continues at coordinate 33,896,411 of CAKJTW010000010.1, read as the reverse complement.
CCAAATTTGCTTACATTTCTAGTTTCTAGTCTTGGGTCCTTAGGCATATTCCCACCTTTGAATTTGGTGGTCATAATAATTTCATTGAAGTTTGAGAATTAAATGAGATAATAGCAGAAAAGCAACTAACTAGCACATGATGTTACTGTCCAGGAACTGTCACTGCCAGAAGAAGTTCTTTGGTGTCCCAGGGGCTAGAACTAAAGAGAAATACTGAAGGGATATTACCGGTAAGTAGGTTTCAGAAGCTTAACATGATACATCCTCTAACCCTTCTACTCATTTATGATTAGGAGATTTTCATTTTCTGGACCTGCCAGTAACTTACTATATTACTTTTATCAAAAAATAATTTTTTCCTGACAGCTAGAGTTAGTTTTTCAACACATGCAAAGAAAATTCACTGCTCACTCTCCAGGTATTCTAGATCTTCTCATTCTGTGTTCAATCAATGACAAAGTTTTCACAATTCATTTCTGAAACACTAATATCTATTCCTTCTTCATTCCCATGCTGTTGTTTGTGGTCAGCCTCATCCCTTTTAGGGGTGTCTTTTAGATGTGTTCTTCTTATTTTATATGTATGTATGGGTAGCAAAGAGTTTAATATGAGCAAGTAACTAAGCATAGCACAGCACAGCATGTATATATTTGGGGCTTACATTAAAAAAGCTTGTTTCCCTGATTTTGAAACAGAAGCTTATTACTTTAAAATATGGCAAACACAGAAAAATAAGTACGAAATGACCATTATCTATAATCATGTAGCAATGACCTCCATTAAAGTCATTTGTCATCTTCCTTTGAATATATTAATGCTTGCTTTGGAATTTTCTGTGTATTTCTAGATCCTGTGTTATTGAGAATATCTTATATTGATACATACTACCAACTCTGAGGAAGCACCTCAGTCTCTGTCATCCCTCGTATCCTTGTACATGCTGCTCTCTTTGCCTGTAATGCCTTTCCCTGCTCCACGATCCTTCCCACACTAGGCCAACTGCACTGTGTCTTTCTGGCTTTCTTTTTAACCATGACGTCCTTGAAGTTATCTTTTTTTCTGTTTCCAATACTTATCGTGTGTGTGTGTGTATCAAAATCCTATGAACTTATAACACTGATGTTATAGCGCACATCAGTGTTACAGCGCACATCTCCAACAAAATTATTTTTGATAAATGAGTATGAATGCTATACTGCAACAGCATTCATTGATTAGAATGATGTCTGATTACCAGTTACACATAATCATGCAGGAAGATATTTTGGGAACTTAACCGGAAAGTGTTTAAATCGTCTACACAAAATTTCTAGAATTTAAAGAATCATTCAGCTAAGTATGGCACTTAATCTCTTATACCAAAATTGTTTATGTGTTATTTTCTTTCCCTAGGCTCAGAATGTCTTATTCATCTTATGTACCCAGCATCTTTCACTATACTTGTACAGAGTACATACTCAATTAAAAAAAAAGAAAGAAAATGTCAAATTAGGGATAAAACTTGCATTACTAGATTCTTATGAAACACAGAGAAGACACTATTTACCTAAATAGTATTTGTTACTCTTTTATAAAATCAGGATAACAGATATTTCTTATTAATACCTATGATGTGTGTGGCTAATATAAAATACAATAGATAATTATGATATTCATTAATGTGGCCTTCATGAAACCTAACAGATAAAACAAGACACCATTAGAATACATTATGGGTGCTACTGAATATGATTCATGCAAAAAGATCACCACAAAATACTTAATCCAAATGTTTAAATATTCTGTTTAAACACTTTGTGTGAGTAACCAAATTCCAGAAACAAGCATTATAAATATAATTTTAAGTTTCTTCTAGCTAAATTCATATCATTTGCAATCTATTTGTAAAACTATTAACAGAGTTTATGTCATGAGTAGTCTAAATGATATTTGATAGCTAATGGCTAGGGGGCACAGGCTGATATTTAAGATGTAAGGTTTCACCGTGGTAACTTCCATGGGTGATTTTTATATTGAGGATAACCAGATATGACATTTCTAAGAAACATTTAGATCACGAAAGAGAAGGAATGGCCTATTCCATCAGGAATTGCTTCGGTGGGGATTGCAACTTAGCATAGTTTAAAATTTTAAAATAATAAATCAATGCACTGGATGGGAGGAGGAGAGGACTTTGTGTGTGGGGGAGTGACTACCGTTTTTGAGAAGAGTCATACTACAAGTGTTTTTCAGTAGATCTAAAAGGAGTAATAGGTACTTATGAAAACAGTAGCTTGCTCTCATAATGACAGCATAGCCTCTTCACAGTGGTCGATATGTTAGAATCACTTCTGGGTTGCTTTAGAGTACAGCTTGCTTTTTACAAGCTTGGCTCTTATTGTACATTTTCTCTTCTGTGTAAGGTCACTTACTTAGATTAAACTGTTCGCTGCAAACTACATATGCCTGCTTTCCAAGGGTGATATTATAATGAAGCCACTAGAACAAACAAGCTACTGCATAAGCTGCATCCAGTAGACACTTAAGTAGGTATAGATGTTTAGGGTAAATGTAATTCCCACATTGTTCCAAATGCAATCCTAGGAAAACAGGTAAAACTTGCTTCCAGGAGAAAATAAACATTAAACAGAATCTGCCAAGTAAACCATGGAACAGATATTTTTCTTTTTTGATTTAGGTGATATGAAAAATAAAGCAAAATAAAGAATTCTTAATTATAAAATGAAATACTAAACATCCTTTATTCATTCTAATAATAACTATTGTTGAGGGCCTACTTTATGCCAGGCACTTTTCACTATTTGCAAAATAAAACAGAGAGAAATTAAAGTGAAAGAAGAAACATAATCAACTCATAGCAATTGCAAACTTAAATCTGACAATTATTTGCAACATGCTTTTTGGTTTTCTGGGACTTGGAAAGAGACCGTGTGTTCTCAACTTTCATCTCCTAAACAGGTCATATTCTTCCTGGGGTTTTAAAATCTTACCTCAACAAATCTAATTTTGACACTTTTTAAACTCTGTCCAATAAATTAAACCACAGTAACATTTCTTACGATAACAAAGAAATCAAACTGGAGAAAACAATCTCCAGTGCTGACTTCTGGCATCTAAAGATTTAATGGCAACTCCTGTCTTCGTGCCTCCCACTTAGAAGAGATAATGCATGTGAAAACGGATAAAATTGTAGGCTCAGTCATATCAAAATGTGATTTATGCCAAAACAGATCTGGGAATGTCAATAATTGCAGAATACAAGACAAGTTGTGAACTCCTTAAAAAAGAAGTGAATTCAGTAATTATTTAACTTTGTGTGTGTGTGTGTGTGTGTGCCACAACAATTTTTCTTGCAAAGCTTTAAAATTTTTACTTTTCCTTGAGCAAGCCTTGGGAATCCAATAAAATGCTATGTAACTCTACAGAGCAACACACATCATAGTGTTTTCACCCTCCTGGCATATTTTTGGCATGATATGACTTTTGCCATTAAAAAATTAAATTGAAGTGGCACTGACAGAATCTCAAGTAAACAAAGCATCAACAGAAAGCACAGTGCCTCTGTGTGCTGAGAGCTCCAGCAGACAGTCATCTGCAAATGGACAACTTTAATTCGATTCCTGGCACCATTGGCGTGCTGAGAATTCTCCTATCTCTTCACACCAGGGGTTTGCTCTTTTAAGCATTGCTCCCTGAAGGGAAGGAAAAACTAGAGAGAGAGGATTTCCAATGACCCTGCACAGATGAATGGATATGTCAATGGTGAATATTGGTTCAGCTTTGAACAGGGAATCCTGCAGTGGCCTCGCTTCTCCAAACCTTCTATGCTAGTGAGTGTCGCTGAAGACTTGTGTGAGCAGGAATCTTTAAAAGATCAAGACAGAGAATACGAAAGTAAAAACACAAGCAGAAAAAAACGACAAAATGCTTTTTAAAAATTAGTGGTAATTTAAATGGAAAATTCAGTTCTCCAGAGACAAGAGTGTTATTAACTCTTGTGTTAGTGGGGATTGCATTTAAAATTTGAGCCTCTGAAAGGTAAATTCCAAAATACTAATTGCTCATAGAGTCAATTAGGAATGTGGTGTCCGTTTGACAGGTCTTGAGAAACAATTAAATATCAAATTGAACACTAAGCACTTAGAATCCTCTTACTCTTTCCGCTGCCAGTATTATAATTAAAGCATACACAGACACAAGCAAAAGGAAAAAAAATATCAATTCCATTTTGCTTGTAAGATGAGCATTTTAGTTACTAATTTTGCAACTGGGTAGATGCGAAAATTCTGCTTGAGTAAGTGCAGAACACACATTTATTTTCACGTGCTTTATGGTTAGTTTTCATTCAGTTATCAATCAATCAATTATGCTGTGACATGCTGTAATTTCCTAATCATACTAATATTCATGCTTTTATCACTATCAAACCTAGAGCACATACATTTCAATGAGACAGAAGTCTAATTATTTAAATGTGCTAGAGCATATTACATCTCCAAGGCTGTTTCCTTTATGAGTTTTCTCCCCTAAAAAAAAGAAATCTAATTTAATGGTGAAGAGAAAAGTATATTAAACAGCATTATACCCCTCCAGTAAGCAAAACTGATTTTTACAGATCCCAATAAGTATAGAATTTTTATGGATCCTTGTTTAAAATTAATGTTGTTTTTGCTTTTTACTCAAAATAGCCAAACAGAATTTATGTCACAGAAAGAAACAATAAACACATTCAAGGTTAAAGATACAATGCATTTATTTTCAATGCTCTTAACCTGAAAAAAAAAATCATAGGGACTAACTAGAAATTGCTTTATATCCTGAAAATATGATTTTGCATCATTTCTTATAACTGGCTTAGCTTTCAAAACTTTTTCTACACTTAAAATTTTTCATGCTTTAAAAAAAACACTTTTATTTAATTATTTCAATGTTATCCTTGACAGGTCCCAGGGAAAATTTTTAAATTTTCAGCAAGACTACTTCTCTGATACATATGTTGCAATCAATAATTACAGGCTCTGTTGGACAGATTACTTTAAAGGTAATAAGTCAGTATAGGTATAGGTGGTGTAGGTTACACATGGCAAACATATTCATACTCCCTTAGATATTTACAAAGAAAAAGATTCAGACTCAGTTGTCACAATTAATATTTGCTGTAGTGTTGTGAAGCCAATGATCCATTCAGATCATGGATATGGCTCCTCAGATACCTTTCCCTTAATGAAGTATGTTTCAGTGTATCAATAGATTTTTAAGACAGTCCTGAAAGTTCCATTACTTTCTTCAGTGGGGATGAGCACAGATACACTGAAAACTAATAGGAAACAGTTATACCATGAACAGCAGCAGCAGCACAAAAAATCCAAAAGACATTAGTTTTAAGTAGAAGAAAATCAGTTACTTTTCCACCAGTGAAAGTTGTCTGTTCTAAATCTCATACCTTTACATTCATTTGTGTGTGTGTGACTGGAAAACTTTTTTTTTTTCAAATTTTTATTTTGTACTGGGGCATAGCAGATCTACAAACATGTATGGCTAAACCCCTTCACTGTTCACCTGAAACTACATTCACTTTTAAAATAAGAAGTTTTGGAGAAAATTTCCACCTGTTGTGCAATCAGCACATCATTATAAAACAGTAAACTTTTCAATTATGTAAAAGTTAATATGCTTAATCAATAGATATAGAAAATACTGAACTGGCAAATTTCACAAGACTGAACTACAGAACACTTTCATGGCTATGTCACAAGAATGTAAGAATTAGAAGATACAGTCTATTCCTGATCAATTTCATGAAAATCTCCACTAATTATTCATCACTTTCTTTCTCCAGCACACCTTCTACCACCTGCCACCTTCTGCCACCATACTTCCCATATATATGTATACAAACACACACACACATATACATACACGTGTGAGTGTACATGTGTACTTACATGTGTGTCTACACATATATTTCTACAGTCGGATGTCAATTGTTTTTATTTATACTTTTTTTTTCTGCTAGGAAACATAATTGTAACAACAGACTTTAAGTATATTTTATACTTTTTAAGGTCTTAACTTAAAAAGCAATTTAATTCATTTCTCTGGAAATGGGAGTTTTTATGTGAAGAACATCTCCCTTTCTTCCATCTTGGAGTTCATTAGTAAATCAAGAAGTGCTGACTTAAAAAAAAAATCCAGCTGTTTTGATTCTAATGCTAGGTCTTTGAACTATATTTCATTATACAAAAGATAAGGTTAACAAATATACTAAAGCAGAAAGGGAGTGTCATCTTATACTAAAGACGAAGGGCCAAGAGAAAATTCCTCAACATGTACTTGAGCAAATGTTGAATATTTAGAATAAAACTGGTACCTATCAGTCCTAGTCCTGTGACCCTCAAGTCTCCTAAACAGTGATAAATACCAAGGATCCCCAAAGAGTCTCTTCCTTGTCCCTTAACAGACTGTTTGGCATCAAGTGCTCAGCGGGCCGGAAACCCACCGTCAGTCAGGGAGGGACGGCACAGACGGAACCATGTTTACTCTGTCAGAGGCAGCTGATTAGGATGACACCGACTCTTCACATTAAACCTGCTAAGCAGGGCTTTACCCAGAGGGCTTCCCGAAACTCGAGCCCTTGCCAATGACGTTCGCAGGCTGCAGTATATGTTAATTTTGGTGGCGGCAGGCTGCTGTAGCTGCTGACACAGTGCATGTTAATTAAGCGCTCTCTGGCAGTGGATTTCCCTCAAACTTCATTTTGAAAAGTTAGGATTGTGCAGTTTAAAGCTATTTACAGAGAATATCTACAGTAATGTCATCATTTTGACTTTTGTATTTGACTGATTTCAGAGTCAGGGATGCCTAGAGGAGACTCTCATAAAACAGTGGAAAAATCAACAGCCCCAAACCTCCAATTTCTTATTCATGAATCATACAGCTTGAAAAGTCTCTGTAGGCCATTAGTTCAGTCCCTTCATCTTACAGCAGAGGGGCTGAGGCTCAGAGTTCTTGCATCTATCTCAGGAGCAGCATAGCCAGGATTAGAACCTAGACACTTCCACCACTGTTCGGAGATTTCCGTTAGACAACCCTGGCTGCCTTACACCTTCTTAGAAAATGAAAAATCAGCATACTGGAACATGATCATCATTTTCAAGCTAGTCCTCCCAACGAGTTGGAAATCTGATGAGGAAATGGAAAATAGGATGGCAATGCCAGCAAATATTAAGGGTGGTATCCAAAAAAATAAACTGGTTTCAGTGGACACAAATATTCCTAGAACTATATGACTCTTGTTGGTAAAGATTACTGCTGCTGCTGCTAAGTCATTTCAGGCATGTCCTACTGTGTATGACCCCATAGATAGCAGCCCACTAGGCTCTGCCGTCCCTGGGGATGAGCTTATGCATTTTTTTACTAGATTAAAATCTAGTAAATGAGTGTGAAAGTGAAGTCGTTCAGTCGTGTCTCTCTGTGACCCATGGACTGTAGCCCACCAGGCTCCATCCATGGGATTCTCCAGGCAAGAATGCTGGACTGGGTTGCCATTTCCTTTTCCAGGGGAATCTTCCCGACCCGGGGATTGAACCCAGGTCTCCCGCATTGCAGGCAGTCGCTTTCACCTCTGAGCCACCAGGGAAGCAAATAAGTGTGAGACCCTTGTGTTTACAGAGTCTATGTTCTTTAGATCATTCAGGCTCCAAAGATTTGTGACAGAATTCATGTTTATACATTATGATGCATTTCAGTAATAAAACTTATCTGTCAAAACTGCATTATTAATCTGTTACGGTATAATCATATACCAACATAATCCGATAGATTGGTCCAGTTATCATTTTAGGTGAATGAAATATTCTTTCTCTGTCACTTGGGAATGGCTGAATCCTGATGACCAGCATATAAATCACCCTTTGAGAATTATCTTCTCTAAGTACATTTACTCTCCAGCCATTGTGGTATAGTTTCACACACAGTTAGCCTAGGATGATGCTAACGACTGGCACCCTAGTGATCCAACAGAGTTAATGACTGCTTCCCAAAAGCTTTCGGAAATACTTATAGACCCTGTGGGACAGTGACAGCAATGCCAGACTTTGGAAGAAATCTGGGTAATTAGTCTCAGCTCTAATAATTAGTTGTGTTCACTTAGCACTTGATCGTTTGCCTCATCTACGAAGGGAGATGGCTTAGATTACCTCTAAAGGCCTTCCTTCTCTCTCAAATGTTATGCTAAGAAACTAATTTTAGGAACTGAAAAAATGGGAAAGTAGGTGAGTGTGTATATGCCTTATCTAAGACACTTACAACCTACAGAACAGCGTGGATACTCAGATGAGGGAATACCTAATAACAGTTGATAGAGTAGGTTGTATATCTGTGTTGCATTCATGCTCAGTCGTGTCCAATTCTTATTGACCCCAAGGCTCCTCTGTCCATGGCATTTTTCAGGAAAGAATATTGGAATGGGTTGCTATTTCCTCCTCCAAAGGATCTTCCCAACCCAGGGACTGAACCCATGTCTCCTTAGTCTCCTGCATTGGCAGGCAGATTCTTCACAATTGAGCCACCTGGGAAGGCCTGGTCACAGATCTACTTCTCAGAGGCAACTACTGAATATAATTCATCTTTAGATCACCAACAGTGAACATAGTTCTTGACCCATGGTGGGTGGGTCCTGCTTAATTGTATATCAGATGAATAAATAAATCTGAATCATGTAGGATGGAAAAGTGGGATTGTATTCCAATAGATGGAATACAACATGTGAAGGCTTTGCTGGTATGACAGGACATGGTATATGTTCAGGGAAAGAAGAGAAGTGTGCTAGACCATGAGGAATGTGGTATAAGAATGGTACATGAGTCTGGCTTCCCATGTGGAAAGGATCCTAGCATTCGACCAAGAACACTCTACATCTGAGCAGAATAGGAAAAACATGATACTGCCTATGTACACTAGGCAGTAGCATGCCAAGGAAAACATGCAAACAATATACAGATACACCCAGAGTGTCAGGACAGGCCAAGTGAAGTGGAGTTGCTGGCAGTAACACAGCAAATGGCACAGGGAGAAGAGAATTCAGTATTATATTTCCTAGGAAGGATTCCACACCTCTCCTCACACTCTCACTCCCAAGCTATGCTGATACTAGCTTAACCGTGGTGGGCAGAGGGACCTTGGGATTCTTGATACTGAGCTGTTGCACTCACTACCTTATTCTTACTTTCTCACATCCCAGAAAGTGGGAGCAAGTCCTTATTGTCCAAGCCATTATCTTCCTAGGAAATGGCACGTGTTCTTGCTTGAGAAACAATGCTTGAGAAACCAAGGTAAAGCTGGTTATACTTAGAAGAAGACTATTAGCTATTTCTTAACCAGTCTCCCTTGATGAACCTATTTGAAATAATGAAGCTTGAGTAAAGGTTCTAAAAGCAAATTAACAACTGAGAATAACTCAGACTCTGAAAGAATAGCTATAACTAACTATACAAAGAAGTAAATAATCAACAAACCAATCTATTACTACCATACTGGTCACCATATACAGTATAATAGACTTGGAAATTGAATGTAAATTGTCAGCAACACTAAATGTTTATATTAGTAAATCATTAACACAGTCATTGTTTAATCGTTAATCTTCTCGCCAGGGTACTGCCCTTATCTTTGGTGATCCACTATAAAAAGGTCTTGAGATACAAAACTCAATTATATAACCTTGGCTTTGGAGAGAGAAATTGTTTTACAATCTTTATAGGATAATTTTCTCTATTTCCTATGTTCTTAAAAAAACTAAGAGATAATGTGAATGTAATCTTTTTTTCAGTGACTCCATAGTCACTTCTAGGGAAAAGCTGACCATTACTTCAAAGGGAAGTATTTGTAGTTACACTGTATTTGTCTTCATGCAAATATATTTCATTTAGAAATGTAATAAGACATTTCTGCATTTTATAATTAACTTTAGGTATTCTTTCAAAAAGAAAACGAAAATACTACACTACAGTGATATCAGCAGTCTAAAAGTTAAGAATGGTTTTGCCTCCCAAAGATCCATTTGGTATGTCAGTAATATCTTCTCATGGCATTTTTAAGTGCAATGGTTATAGCTGCAGGTGAATCTACAAAATGGTAAGAACCTTACAAAAAGGATTATGCTTGCTCACACTAAAGGCATTGTTCGGATGCTCAATATCACTCATTATCAGAGAAATGCAATTCAAAACCACAATGAGGTACTATCTCATGCTGGTCAGAATGGCTGCTATCAAAAAGTATACAAACAATAAATGCTGGAGAGGATGAGGAGAAAAAGGAATCCTCTTACACTGTTGGTGGGAATGCAAACTAGGACAGCCACTATGGAGAACAGTGTGGAGGTTCCTTAAAAAAAAACTGGAAACAGAACTGCCATACGACCCAGAAATTCCACTGCTGGGCATACACACTGAGGAAACCAGAACTGAAAAGAGATGTATACCCCAACTTTCATCACAGCACTGTTTATAATAGTCAGGACATGGAAGCAACCTAGATGTCCACTGGCAGACAAATGGATAAGAAAGCTGTGGTACATACACAATGGAGTTCTAATCAGTTCTAATGAGGTGGATGAAACTGGAGCCTATTGTACAGAGCGAAGTAAATTAGAAAGGAAAGCACCAATACAGTATATTAACACATATATATGGAATTTAGAAAGATGGTAACGACGACCCTATATGCGAGACAGCAAAACAGACACAAAAGTAAAGAACAGACTGTTGGACTCTGTGGGAGAAGGCGAGGGTAGCATGATTTGATAGAATAGCATTGAAACATGTATATTATCATATGTGAACTAGATCACCAGTCCAGGTTTGATGCATGAGGCAGGGTGCTCAGGGCTGATGCACTGGGTTGACCCTGAGGGATGGGATGGGGAGGGAGAAGGGAGAGGGGTTTATGATGGGGAACACATGGCTGATTCATGTTAATATATGGCAAAAACCACCACAGTATTGTAAAGTAATTCAGTTCAGTTCAGTCGCTCAGTGTGTCCAACTCTTTGCAACACCATGAACTGCAGCATGCCAAGCCTCCCTGTCCATCACCATCACCCAGAGTTCACTCAAACCCACATCCATTGAGTTGGTGATGCCATCCAGCCATTTCATCCTAGCCTCCAAATAAAATAAAATAAAGGCATTGTTGGTATGGAATAGGAAGCCTGAGTTAGAACTATATATGACTAAAAGACACATGGATGGGACCCAGACTCAATAGAAATTTGAGTCTATGTCAGTCATTCTCCAATTTCTGTAAAGTGAGAGACAAAAGTTCCTTATACATGTGAAGTGATGATACAGTCTTCCAACTGTAAGAATAAAGTGTTGGTAAATCCAGAACACAGACTGTATTTGCATATTTAAATTGATCACCATCATGTAGCAATTTCTAGTAGAAACTAAGGATGAAAATGATTTTCATCACTTCTGTTCATGTGGATCACAATAAACTGTGGAAAATTCTGTAAGAGATGGGAATACCAGACCACCTAACCTGCCTCTTGAGAAATCTGTATGCAGGTCAGGAAGCAACAGTTAGAACTGGACATGGAACAACAGACTGGTTCCAAATAGGAAAAGGAGTACGTCATGGCTGTATATTGTCACCCTGCTTATTTAACTTATATGCAGAGTACATCATGAGAAACACTGGGCTGGAAGAAACACAAGCTGGAATCAAGATTGCTGGGAGAAATATCAATCACCTCACATATGCAGATACCTTATGGCAGAAAGTGAAGAGGAACTAAAAAGCCTCTTGCTGAAAGTGAAAGAGGAGAGCGAAAAAGTTGGCTTAAAGCTCAACATTCAGGAAACGAAGATCATGGCATCTGGTCCCATCACTTCATGGGAAATAGATGGGGAAACAGTGGAAACAGTGTCAGACTTTATTTTTTTGGGCTCCAAAATCACTGCAGATGGTGACTGCAGCCATGAAATTAGAAGACGCTTACTCCTTGGAAGGAAAGCTATGACCAACCTAGATAGCATATTCAAAAGCAGAAACATTACTTTGCCAACTAAGGCCCGTCTAGTCAAGGCTATGGTTTTTCCTGTGGTCATGCGTGGATGTTAGAGTTGGACTGTGAAGAAGGCTGAGCACCGAAGAACTGATGCTTTTAAACTGTGGTGTTGGTGGAGACTCTTGAGAGCCCCTTGGACTGCAAGGAGATCCAACCAGTCCATTCTGAAGGAGATCAGCCCTGGGATTTCTTTGGGAGGAATGATGCTGAAGCTGAAACTCCAGTACTTTGGCTACCTCATGCGAAGAGCTGACTCATCGGAAAAGACTCTGATGTTGGGAGGGCTTGGGGGCAGGAGGAGAAGGGGACGACTGAGGATGAGATGGCTGGATGGCATCACTGACTCGATGGACGCGAGTCTGAGTGAACTCCAGGAGATGGTGATGAACAGGGAGGCCTGGCGTGCTGCGATCCATGTGGTCACAGAGAGTGGGACATGACTGAGCGACTGAACTGAATATATGACTTTTAGAAAAGTTTCTTTTTCTAGTTATTGAATTTTTACTGTTCTGTCAAATCAAATCAATATAAGTTGAATGAATCTGCTCAAAAATCTTCAACAGTATTATGGACTACCTCAACATAGGGTACTATATAAAGAAATAACAGGAATTCCCTGGTGGCCCAGTGGCTAAGACTTCACTCTCCCAATGCAGGGGGCCTGGATTCAATCCCTGATTGGGGAACTAGATCCCATATGCTACAACAAATAACTAGATAAATATAAATGAATGAATAAATAAAAGTGCTCTCTAGTTTATAAAAAGAAATGCCTTTGCTCATCACCTCACATCTCCTTTTTGTTAACTAAAACTAAATTCATTTAAATGTTGTAATGTGTATTTTAGACTCACACATCATTGTAGCCATGTTATTAAACTCTTATAAGAGAGGCTCTAAATTATAAATGTTTGGGAGTTTGTGCATTTCATTGAAAATATTCACTGAGATAATAGGCCAAAAAGAAATTGGGGGTTGATAACCAACATTTTACTTCTCAAATCAACAGTCATACTCCTCCTAGTATGTCCAAACTTTTACAATGATAAATCTGAAGACTACTTCTTTTCTTTTTTACAAAAATATAGCTATAGCATGTTCCAATGAAATGACATTAAAATGAAAATAGTAAGGAAATAAACATTACTGTTCTTAAGGATTAGCATATATATTTAACTCTCAGCCAAATAAATGTTTCATTTTAAACATAAAGTCAGCTTATGTACCACTCTATTGAAATGCAATAAATAGGGACCACCACCATCTCTGTTGACAATACACTGAACCCACATTAATTTGATTGAAGGTGGCTTGCCAACACATCTCGCTGTCCCCATTTGAGAGTACTCAGATAAGAAAAACACAGTGATGTTTAGCAGATAGGCCAGATGACACAATAGAACGCAACTCACTGAAGTGTAATTATAGTGATTACTTCAGAAAAGAGAGCAGATACACTGATGGGAAGAAATAAACACGGCTCCAATTAGGGGAGACCAGTTCTCTTCTGGTACAGATACACACGACCCAGACACCAACCCAGCAATGAGAACACAGAGAGCTTCCAACTTTACAACGTAAAAGCAGTGAAGGTTACAAAATGTCGAGAGCCAATCTGCCAAAGTACTGGAACAAAGACCCCCTCTGTTTTTGGTGAATTCAATGTATCGAATAGATTAGTCAACTAAAGAAGTCTCCTTCCACAATTAAAAGAAGTACAAACATCAGGAAAGTTTGCCCCAGAGGAATGTAATCTGCAAATGCTTTTAAAAGCTGTCATTCTGATGACTGTAAACAATGGGGTGTGCCTGGTCCTCTCGGGTAACTGTCCCGTGAGACCGAACTGCAGAGTCAGAGGGGACTTACCTATGACATTAATTTGGCATATATAATCTATTGGCATCAAAGCACCTAAGAAGTGTATCACAATAGGACCAAAGTAAGGAAAACCTCACCTCCCCCTACTCCACAGATTAGACAGAAAAACAGAAAAACAGAGCTTGAAAAGGGTCCTCCAGATCACCGAGTGTAACCCTTGTTTGCCATAACCGAAGAAACACAGACTCCAGGAGGCTTCCAGCCTGGTCTCAGACCACACAGAAAGTGAGTTGGAAGAGCCAGCCCAGAACCTAAGGCTCCTGACTCCGAGTTCTGTTGTTTTCCATTATAATCTGGTTATGTTTCAGTAACAAATTTCATAAAACAAGAACAGCCATTTATATAAATTTGCACTGTAAAAGTTATAGGACCCTTCAAAAGCATTTGAAACACCTTCTTTGTTGCCAGCTCTCTGTGAGGTACACAGAAATATTCTTATGTCAGATGTACATGTACCTATATATCTAGATATATAAAGAGAGAGGGACAGTGGGAGAAAGACACAGAGAAAGACTAGAAGAGAGAGAACAAGCGTGGGAGCCAGAGAGACAGAAAGTAGAAGACAAGAAAGAGTGAAAGAGACAGATGAGAGACACACAAACAGAGACACACGCACACAGGCAGGCAGGCAGGCAGAGACAGTGAGAGCTTAAGTGACTTGCCCAAGGTCACAACACTTGTCTGAGCTGTACCTCAAATCCAGTATTGAAACCCACATCCCCCTGCTCCTTCCATAAGCCCTAAGGAAGTCTCTAAACCCTCAAAAGCAGAAGTGAATTAAAACACAGTGCTTGAACTTTGTTTTTGGTTGTTGCTCTTTTGATTTTGGCCTCAACCTTTACCCTTACTCTCACCTCCAGTAGGATGGTTAAATGAAATAGGTGGAATCATCTTGACAGAATCAAAGCAATAGCCATCGTCTGGATGGTTGAAAGAGGCACTTTCCTTTTTAAACCATTAGTGAAGTCCTGCCTTGGGAAATAAAATATCAAGAGAAAAACATGTTTTTTCCTGTCATTAGAGACTAATGACCTCCGCAACATGGGGTTCTTAACTTGGAGTCCATGGAGATGCATCTGACTATCTGCAAACCCTTGATAATGTATGCAGAAGTTAGAGCACGTGTGCATTTTCAAGAAAGACTGTGGATCTGATTCGCAGAGCTCCCTCACCCAGAAATACTGAGCCACTGCCTTACAAGTTTGTGGAGAGACTAAAGGCTTAAGTACACTTTTTGCACATCAAAAACTACCTGAATAATAGGGACAAAATAAATAATTTAGAAGACTAATGGTAATCGATCTTCAGTGCGCCTATACCCTACACATTTTTGTCTTGGAGTTTAACTGCAGAATGTTTCCCATTATTTTTTTCTCGAGCCACTTTTAGTGTGGAGCTCTACTTATGAAAATGAGGTGAAAAAGTGAGTTTTAAAAGAGCCATGGCTTAAAACTAAGTTCATCAGTGGTAATCGATCTTCAGTGCGCCTATACCCTACACATTTTTGTCTTGGAGTTTAACTGCAGAATGTTTCCCATTATTTTTCTCGAGCCACTTTTAGTGTGGAGCTCTACTTATGAAAATGAGGTGAAAAAGTGAGTTTTAAAAGAACCATGGCTTAAAACTAAGTTCATCAGTGTTTTGGTATGACTTGGTAATAACACCAAATTGGTAGCCTTTTTTTTTTTTTTAAAGCAAATGCTATATAAAATCTACTGCATTTGATTCAAGTGTATTCTTAATGGGCTGGTCTATTCATCAATATTAAAATAGTCTTAAAAGTAGACCAAACACAATCATCTCATATGTTGATATATATAAAACTGCCAGGATTCTTTGCTTCCAAATTAAAGCAGCATTATAAAAGGACCCTCCTATACTGCTGAAGTACATCACTACCTGGGTTAGGGATGAAGAATTAGGAAAACAATACTGTGGTAGCTAGTTTCCAAAATGGCTTTCAAGGAACCACACTTTAATTCCTCCCCACAGTGAGTTGAGTTACACTCTGGTTTCCTGTCCCCAAAAGAATGCAGCAAGAAGCACCAAGCTAGTTCTACTCATAAGATTTTACACTTTTAGGGGCCTGATCCTAAATGTAAGAAGTCTGCCACCTTGCTGAAGAGACGACATGGAGGGGCCAGACCAAGAGGAAGAGGCCCTAAGACTACAGCAGAGAAAGGCCCAGCTGTTTGGTGGCCCAGCTGAGTCCAGCCTCCCTGCAGCCACACCAAGACACCAGACACCAAGACACTGGCCATTCTAGCACGTGAGTCCTGCATGACTGCAGCCCCCGCCAACAGGATTTGAAGAGCTGCCCATATGCACCCGGGCAACCCACATAAACATGAGAAATAACAAAGTGTGCTGTAAGCTACTGAGTTTTTGAGTGATTCACTAACCAGCAACAGGTAAACCAAACTGAAGCTAAAGGTAACATATCATGAACAATGAGTTTATGAGATCAAATTCAGAAAATGATAAAGTGAGCTTATCCATGTTGAGCATAAAAGGAAAACACTTATTAAGTTCTAACTGATTTGTCCATCACTTATCTCATTAAACCTCATCACTACACTGACAAAGGGAGCTTGAGTAACACTACTGCCTAAGGTCATGGAGCTAGAAAGCCAGAGGCCAAGCACAAATTTTCTTTCACAGCCTCAATGTGCTCATTTCACTGCATCCTACAGGCTGTGAGGAGGAAGGGAGGGAAGAGAGAAGACTGACACACACAGAGGCTTGACATTTAATAATTTGTGATGAAAACCTTCCTGAAGCATATCCATACTTTAAAAAATAGGAGATATCTGCCAAAACAGGTTAAATAACGGTGGACATATTCTATTTTTAAAAGTAAGGATATGCTTCAGGAAGGTTTTCATCATAAATTATTAAACGTCAAGCCTTTCTGTGTGTTTCAGTCTTCCCCTTCTCCCTCCCTTCCTCTTCATAATGACTCAACATCATTTATTGACATCTATATTGCAACAATGTCCTATAATGGAATATATACTTGGAGACATATGATTCTGTATTAAAATGATCCTAAAATGCCGTGATAAATTTTAGTTCCACTTTCTGATTTTTATATATTTTCTGTTTCCCTGGTGTTAGACTGTCTCTTACAGACACAGAAAAAGCGGACAACTAAGCTTATGTGATCTTTGTGCAAAAAGAAGATGAGAGCTTACAGGACTTTCCTATGAACAAAGTATATATACCTTCTAACATAAAGTTTGATGTTTGGGGTAGCTGGGTAAGTAAATTCTAGATGAGGAAGCTTTCAGTTAGCTGCTGAATTCCTTACAACACTATGACTTTGTACAGGAACTAAAGGAATAGTTTCTGCTCTAAAGAGCCCTAAGCCTTGTGGACAGCCTGGTGATTTCCAAATTGGACTCAGTGGGAACCCAGGGGTCTGCACCAACCCAACAAAAGATGCTTTACAGATGCCACAATTAAGGATTTTCTGGCAAATGCTAAAGACTTAAAGCTATCCTTTCACTGCTTTTATCCATTTATAGTTTGGGGTTCTAAGCTGGACTTGGTTTGAAAACAAAAGTTTTACTGTTCAGATGCTTTTGAAAATCAATGATTTGGGAGATGTACTGTGGTTAAGGAGGGGTGACAGAGTTGTAGAGTTGTCTGGCAAGGGATCTTATATATTTTTGCCAACTTTTACGTTCTATATGCATTCAGAAATGTAATGCTTTCAAAAATGAGAGCTAACCTTTACTAGTGAAAGTTTACATTGTTGATACTCTGCTGGTGGCCACTGTACGGCTCAAACAATATTGGCAGCACCACTAAGCTCAATGTATTCTATTTAGGAGATCAGAGACTTCTGATAGCAAGTCATGACATCACAGGCAAACATACTTATGACACAGAACACCAGACCATGTTATTTTTAGTGCAAAGACATTCAGCAGGTTAGGGTTGTCCAAGAAGTTTCTAAAATGCCAATTTTAAAGGATTTAATTCAAGCAAAACTTAGACCTAGTTGCAGTTGCTTCTTTCAAAGTGAAGTTAGGGTATTCACTGATCAAAGCGTGTACAGCTATCCATTAAGGACACCTACAATTACTATTGTCATACGTCCAGTTAGGCAGTTCAAATTGCTTAAAACTTTGGTAATGACCACTTGGCTATATTTGAATGAAGGTCATTTGCCCCTCCATTCACAGCTCATATAGCACCTTTTGTACACATCTCTCTGGGTCCT
This sequence comes from Nanger dama, assembly GCA_917880005.1. Taxonomy (NCBI): domain Eukaryota; kingdom Metazoa; phylum Chordata; class Mammalia; order Artiodactyla; family Bovidae; genus Nanger; species Nanger dama. Next base: position 33,878,232 of record CAKJTW010000010.1, on the reverse strand, counting down.
TTTCAAAGAACACTAATCAAGATACAAAATAACATTGTAGCAAATAATCTTGTCACAAATTCCATTACACAGTAAAAGCTAAATAAAAAATAACAGCTTTTCTGCCTATATTTAGAAATTTATATCACTTAGTGTCAGGCATTTCAGAGAAGAGAATTCCACAAAAGAGAAGAAGGTGACAGGAAAAGATCCATTAACTAACACATACAGACTCACACACACAGTTTCACCAATAAAAATGTTAAGAATGAGCCTAGAAAATTAATAACTAGGGTTAGGGTTTTCTACATTTTTAACATATTTTACCAAAGCATTAGATAAACTGGTAAATTGTCTATTCTGAAATTACTCTGAGCAAGTATATTCACCCAAATTTAGGCAATAATATAAAATATCTATTTAAACATTAAACAGTTAAACTTCTTGCTTAGATTAGTTAGCAGATGTTCTGCTAAAGAAGTTTATGTACTTTGGCTATTTAAGATGAAAAATATGAAGTATTCCCACACCCATCTCGTAGACCTCACAAACACTCTTTGAACTTCCATAACCCTATCATCCATAATTTCTTTTAATTTTTTATATTTGCTGAACAATTTTCACTGGTTCCCAGAAAAACTCAATTCTAATTATCTTTCTTGTTCTACAAGTTAAGAAAACTAGATGTTGGAGGAAGTGAATGATTTTTAACAAAACACATACTTATCAGTGCACGTAGGAATTGACCAATTACTATGGCACAACAAATACTAATTGCACCTTAGACCTAAATAATTTGACCACTTCTATTTTCTTTTTGCTAAGACTTACTCTTTTTACTGTCTCTCATATATAACTCAAAGGAGTTCTTGAAAACCAGTACCAAGCTCATTGTAAGCTTAATAAATATTGGAAATATATATACATATATATATATATATATATATATATATAAAAATGACCATGAAGAACTCATAAAGACCTACATTCACTCAAACTGCACATCTTTCTACATGCCCTCTCAAACATATACATAGCCACATTGCTTTAAACATGTGTCTTGTGCTAACATACTTTCTTTTGAAAACCTAGAGGTGACGACCACTAAATAGAAAAGGGTAGATTTGTGTATTTATTCACTCTCCCTCGTTTATTCATTCAACACTTGAAGTTTGTCTAATACATTCAGTATGGTATAACAGTAATTAAGAGACAAGGTCTGGAGCAAGATGTCCAGAGACTGAATTTTAACTCTACTACTTACTGGCAACATAGTCCACTAATCTGGGCCTAGTTTTCTCATCTGTAAAGTAGCACCTACTTCAAAAGATTGATGTGAAGATTAAACCAACTAGTACATGTAACATGTGCAGACAACTTCTAGTGTGGAATAAGCACTCAATAAATATTAATTATTTCTGCCATACCTCAGCCCTGTGTTGGCACTGAGATTTGCAATGGTAAACACAAATAGGCACAATTCTCAGCCTTGCTAGACATTAAGTCTAGTTCTAGAGCTTCTGCATTATTTCCTTCTACTAAAATATATAAAGTTGCTACCAGAGACTGAACAGATTTTGATAATAGGGACAACTTAAAAAAATTAAAAGTAAAAAAAAGAATTTTGGCTACAAAATTGAAGGTGACATTTAGCTTTATTTAAACTTCATATATCTCTGTTGCCTTTATGGATAAAACTGTATGACAATAACATTATCAATTTTTCCAGAACCAAATTATGGTTTCAGTTTATTTTAGATTTATTATCTTAAGGCATTAGTATTAATTTTTAAAAATATCATTACTAATGTTTTATATCAGAGAGTAATTTAAGTATGAAATTTTAAAATATTTATGTGGTTTCAGTCTATTCACAGCAATTCCTCCCCCTCACCAATGAATCCCTAAAATGGAAATTAGTGCGAAATGCAAAACAGATTTTGTGCAACAGATATTTTAAGGAGCTTTTAGTTTTTATTACAATTTATTTTAAAAAGATTTTTACAGATACTTTTTCTTTTTCCTTGGTTCTAAAAGTAACAGAAAGACAGAAGGATGTGTTACAATCTATGTTAATACTATCTAAACAATCTATGGCTGTGGACTTAAGTTATAGAGATGTCTTGCTAAACTGAAGCCAAGACCTAATATGAATATAAGAAGAATCTTAAAGCTTTGGTATCCATATGTCTCATTCTGAAGAGGTGAAAGTCCTGACCTATGAATAATCTTGAAGATCGGAAGAAAGGCAGTAAAAAAAGGAGCTTTCCCATAAATTTCATTAACTCTTTTATTCCATTTCCTAGCATTGATTTCATTCGATTTCTAGAACTATCATAGAGACTATATTACTGTTTCCCAAGAATACTGGAGTGGGTAGCCTATCCCTTCCCCAGCAGATCTTCCCAACCCAGGAGTCGAACCAGGGTCTCCTGCATTGCAGGTGGATTCTTTACCAACTGAGCTATCAGGAAAGCCCGCATCACACAGGATGTTGTGTAATACTTAATAAATTTTATACTCATGTGTATTTGAAGAGAGAGCATCCTGGAATGATGAAAAGTACCTATTAAACTGTAACTGTTTATAGACAAAAACCTCATGTTACTTGATTTTAATTTTGGCACCAATCAGGTTAAGAAAAGACAGGTTATTAATGAAGATGGTGACATACTAATCAGGTATTCACATCCTCAAGAGAGCTAATGCTGAGTGCTAAGTAATTATTTCTTTTGGGTGGTTGGGACTCTGACCCACTTTCAAGCTTACTAATAAGAATTAGGATATAACTCATTGTTGTATTTAACTTTTAAGCATCAAGTGTATCAGCATCAAATGGATTAGAATTGCCCTGTAAAGAGGAAGGGGAAAGGCTGAAAAACAAATGTACATTATGTGCTAGTCTCCGGAGAAGGCAATGGCACCCCACTCCAGTACTCTTGCCTGGAAAATCCCATGGATGGAGGAGCCTGGTGGGCTGCGGTCCATGGGGTCGCTAAGAGTCAGACATGACTGAGCGATTTCTCTTTCACTTTTCACTTTCATGCATTGGAGAAGGAAATGGCAACCCACTCCAGTGTTCTTGCCTGGAGAATCCCAGGAACAGGGGAGCCTGGTGGGCTGCCGTCTATGGGGTCACACAGAGTCGGACACGACTGAAGCGACGCAGCAGCAGCAGTGCTAGTCTCTAGGCCTAGTTATTTTTCACAGGCGCTCACAGTTAATCAATGGGAAGAAAAAGAAAGAAGAGGGTATTTTATTAATTCACAAAGGAGAAGAGGAGACTGATAAACTGGAGGACATTCCAGCCCAAGATGAGAAGTCGGACCAGTGGCTTCTAATGTGTTTGTCATCTCTGTTATCATGCGACGCTATGCTAAAACATACCCTGTGTTAAAACAGTGTACATGTTTGCTTGCACACATATACAGACACACACACTGAGATCTACATTTGCAAAGATAACTCCTTTTCTAAACACTCCAAGCAGCAGAGACATACGGGGTCCTACTAAGATTCCAGAGGGATTCCCTGGTGGCTTGGACAGTAAAGAATCTGCCTGCAGTGTGGTAGACCTGGGTGAGGGACTTACAGAACAAGTGGCTTGAGCTAGGTAAGCTTTCGTTGCTTCTTCGGTAGCTTTTTATAAAAATGCTTTCAACAATGTCAAGTTATATTAGGAATACTTTAAACTCAAATGACTCAGATTTGGAATAAGTAGCTTTTCTTTTGCAATCAGATATATAACTAGTGTGAGCAACAAAACACATCTCTCCAAGATTATTCATGTACAAAATAAATAAATCTGTAAGATTATTAATGAATGAATATTACCCACTGGTTGTTGACTCTTCCTTTGAGATACCCAGAGATAATTTGGGAGTTGAATAAATTTTTTTCTTGATGTTGATGAATGATTGATCACCTTATACTCTTTATTGAGTATCAAGGATTCTAAAACATCCAGAAGCTTTAAGACAAGCAGTGACACATCATCCTAAAACAGAACTTGATTCGAAGTGAAATGTATACGGTTATAATGAAACAGTAAGAAAAATAGGAAGGTATCTCATAAAAGCATAAAACTTGAAAGCTAAACTTATGCTTAGAACTAATCCAGCCCCTAGGTATAGTCAACCAAGTCAGGCCCCACTCCTAGAGGGAGGCATCAAGCCAAATTTCTGCAGTGTGCTATACTTGAGAAGGTTAGATTGCCTCCACCTACCAAATCAGAAAAACTGGGACACTGGATGTGGCATGAGAGTCTGGGTTAGAAGAGTCAGAAGCCAAGCTATTAAATGATTAAAATTGCCTCTAACAGGCATTATTTTCCACTGTTTCATCAATAAGGAAGCAGGCACTTCTGTACTATTTCACAGGATGGGGATGCTTTCTGGAGTTAGATTGTTCAAGAGCTGCTTTTTAAAATAGCAATACTCTTATCATAGTAAAACTTGCCTGCTGAGTCAAAAGGAAAGTTGGCCTCATCTACCTTTAGAGCCCAGGAAGAATTTAAATTGTAAAGTTGCCTGGCATGATTCCAACTGTTGGCCACACAGACACTTTTAAATATCCACTCTTTTATTGATCTGAAGATACATGGATAAGCAGGTATACACTGAAAATGGAAAACAGAAAGAAGGCCATCTTTAAAAGTCAAATTGATTGAAAGCAAACAATAAGAAACCTGTACTTTTCTTTTGTTCACCCAAAGAATCCAGCTCTACAGACAGACTCCATTCTAGGAGAAAAATAAATCACAAATAGTGTCAAGACATATATTATTCCTTATGATGATGAAGGGAGGAAAAGTTCCAAAACAGAAATAATATTTCCAATAAGGATATTAAATCTAATGCTGTTTTGATGTCAGGTCCACCCTTACCTAATCCCCATTGATTTTTATTCAGCTCAATTTGAAGCCACCATAAAGAGCTCTGTTTTAGGAAGCCTCCTCACTCTCAACAAATTTACTTAGCAGGGATGATAAAACAGATTCTGTAATGGAAAAGGACTAATCTAGAAACATAAACACTGATAAATTCTAATGGAACATTTTGGCATAAAATATGCCAGAAGAGGCAGAGCCTTGCAAAATTTGACATTTGTCAAAGATCAGGATATCAGACAGATGAGTTGTATGTCTGCGTGTGTGTGTGTGCACGTCTGTGTGTGGGTGGATGCATGTGCGTTAAGAAGGGGTTCACTCAAAGTTGCTTGAATGAAGCTGAAAATTCAGGAGGAATTCTGCAGCAATCACCTAATGCAAAAGAGAAGGCTAAGTAATAAAGGGAAGCCTGTATGTAACCAGCAATAACTTCTTTCGCTTGGCCAAACTCTGATGGTAAGAGAGGAAGAACCTGTTACTGTACATTTTTAGTAAGTCATGCCAAATAGTGTAAAAAATAGACTTAGTCATGCTTTGATGAAAAGATTTCGGAAATATGTAATAGAAGTTACAGTGTACAATGTATTCGATTTTGAGATTCTGGAACTTTTATATATATATGGTAATTTTGTGTTTGGAAGTTTAAGAATGAAGTGAAAACTGTAGTTACAGGTTACTTTACCAGATTTAGTATAAACTTAAAAGCTAGGAATAACCACATCATTAGCCTATTCCAGGCAGTCCCTGAGAGTAGTAGGAGTCACTAAAGGGAAAGGGGGAAAAGGGAACTAGAAAACAGTCACCATGAGACCTTTTTTGTTGTTTTAATTTTTAAAAATCCTGACGTTTTCTCTCTTAGGGTAATTTGTCCTTAGAGGAATAGGTGCCATTGGCTAGTTTTAGGGAGCCCATTGCGTGTGGTAGGTAACTGGTTCCTTGCAAAGTAAAGGAACTCCTGAGGCATCTAGCAGGGGCATCTGTGTATAAGGGACTGAGGGCAGGACCCCAGCTGTGGCAGTCCAAGGGTCTGCCATGGGCACACTGAGGAGTGGGTACACATAAGCAGCCCTTCTTGGGAAGCATGCCCAGCTTCTCTTACTTGTCCTTGCATGCCATCAGTGAGAAGCGCAAAGCAGCTCTTACAAGGTGCATCAGTTCTTTCATGCCTAAATTACATTACGCTGAGTGTTTCTGAACATTCATCCAGTATTCAAGAAACTCTTTATACTATCTGCTCCTTATAGTCAATATACGGTTTCATAGCCAGAAAAGAGTCAGAGCAACCATGTCATCTCTATGCACATATGAATCTTTCCCTGTACCCAACCTTTTAAGCGGACCATAAATATATTCTCTGTCCACTAAAAAATAATTAGAAATTCTAAAAAATCTAAAGAAGGAATGATAAGTTCAACAGATTTGTTCAAAAACCCAATTACTTTTGGGGAACAAAATGAGAAGCAAGATGAAAATCAAAATAGAACAAAGGAAAAGAAATATTTTGAGGAAATGACTCCAGAAGAAATTTGGAATGTACACTGCTCTCTTGTCATAGCTACCATTGGTTCAATAATTTGAGAGGAACTAGGGTTATTAATTAAACCCAATAGCCAAGTTAAATTACTAGGAAATCCTATTCTCAGATATACCTAAAGCAGGACTTTCTTAGTGGTGCAGCGGTTAAGACTCCAAGCTTCCAATGAAGAGGACATGGGTTCAGTCCCTGGTCAGGGGACAAAGATCCCACATGCCAGGCAGTGCAGCCAAAAAGAAAAAAAAAAAAAAATTAAGTTGTTAAAAAAAAAAAAAACCCTACCCAAACATTCTTTAAATGCATTTATTTCTACATGTGAAATCAAATTAGATACTTTTCTGAATTGGAAGATGTGATCCAGAAACTCTTCTGGATAAAACCCAGGCATAAACCTAGGCTATCCCCAGATATAAAATGAAATTCTACATCTAAGCTAATGAAAACCCATTTTTTGAATTAACTTTGAAACATCATCTCAGGTGGCCTGAAATATTTTGGTCACTTTATGAAGGGAGAGAAACAAATGGGCTTCTAAGAAAGTGAAAAGAACAGGCTCTTTTATAAGCATTTCTTACAATGGGATTTAGATTGTTATTATTTGTTAGGTGAAAACTCACATGAAACTTCTTTTTTCCTTCTCCTAAATTAGCAGAGATTGTCACTGAAACACCTGGTATGCCTGGTATGTCTAACAACTGCTCACAGTAATAAAACCCAATTTCAGTCATGTTATTCAAACACCAAGATGAAAAATAAGCTTCAACTCATAAATGCAATTGCTGATGTATTAATGAGGAAGAAAATTACCAAATAAAGGAGGCTGGATATTGTATCACATTCAAAAAAAAAAAAAAAAGGATTAAGGGGAAAATAACTTATCATGCCTTTGATCTCATTGTATAAAAAGAGTCAACTCTCTCAGGAGATTTATCAGTTTTCTCAAGGCCTCTGGGTAGCCTAAGTGATTGTGTATTGCTGTATTATTCCAAACTTTCATAGCAGCATAATGCAATTTAGGCATGAAAGAACCGATGCACCTAGTTAAGAGTTGCTTCCTTCCCTTCTCACTGATGGTATCTAATAGGTGGGGAAATATACCGAATTGTCACAGCGTACATTTCAGTGAGAAAAATCACTACCACACAGAAATATTTATGGAAGTGCTGACAACATGTCAATTAATGATGCCTGAAAGATACAAAGAGAGACTACTGTATCCTTTACAAATTGGGAAAGAGCTAAGTCAAAGACTTGATCTCATCCAGCCTCTTTTATATTACAACACAGCAAACAATTTCATCTTGGAGGGACAAGTTAGACCTGACTGAGATTTTGCTAATAGCTGGAGTGGAAAAGCGCAACAAGCAGAACTCTTGTTGTATAGTGTGTTACCATCTATGTAAGCTGGGAAAGTGGAGGATGATATACACCTGACCATTTGCATATACAAGGAATCTTTGACCTAGGACAGTACTGGGAAAGTGTGTACCCCTTGAGGTGGGATACCCCAGGAAGGGTAGGATTAGATTTACTTTTACTGCATACACCTTTGTGTTGTTTGAATTTCTTATTTTTCTTTTTAAACCATGAGTGAAGAAGTGAAGTGAAGTCACTCAGTCGTGTCCGACTCTTTACAACCCCATGGACTGTAGCCTACCAGGCTCTTCCATCCATGGGATTTTCTAGGCAAGAGTACTGGAGTGGGTTGCCATTTCCTTCTCCAGAGGATCTTCCCAACCTAGGGATCAAACCTGAGTCTCCCGCATTGTAGGCAGACGCTTTACCGTCTGAGCCACCAGGGAAGTCAAACCATGAGTATATATTAAGAAAAAAAAAATTCTTTTTAAAATGGCTGGAGAACAGATGAAGAGTGAGTATGTTGATGAACTATTCTGAATTTCAAATGTCAGTAAACAAAAGATAGTTTACTCTTTGGCCTATAGACAAGTGACTTAGGAGTCAAAGAAAAGACAGTTTAATGACTAAACATGACTTGATAAAACCCAGTACTACCATTTGTTAGTTGTCTATCTATGGGCAATTAGCATGTGTGTCCTCATCTGTAATTACACGCATGTGCATGTGGGTCTGCGTGTGGTAGGTGACAGGCTGGGTGTAACTAGGACTAACTACCTGGGACTGGGGGAAGTGGGTCTTATTAATTAAAGGAATGGATCCCTTGTGGTTTGTATTAAGGGGACTTAAACTCTGGTCAGATTTTGAGAAAGTTTTCCTCCCCATTTAAAAAAAAGTAGCAAAGACAATGAGAACTGAAGATCTCTCTATTACAGTATTTCCTGCCTTTACAGTCTTTCCTTCAGTGGGTTTTCAAAACTGCTTCATCTAGGATACTCTTCTGTTAGAGAGATGCAGGATAATTTTGTATGTTTTCCTGGGCCCACATTTCTGGAAAGTTATCAGAAATGTGTATTATTTATTAAATCCCTACATTTTATGGTTCACTTAAAATTTCACTACCCAAAACCCCAGCCAGCCAGCCCTTAGCATTTATTGTTCATAGGTGTCCTTCCAACACAGTCTAAATTTCTACCCATTTTTATCTATATGAGCAGGCAGTAGTAAAATATCATTCCTTTTCCTATTTCCTATGCTTTAACCAGCTCTAACTCTATCTGGAAGCCAAACACATTCAACTCAAATTCTGCAAACCAATCACATGAGCTTTTAACATTGAAGCATATCAGTATGCCGGACAGTGGATGTTTACACAAAGATGGAAGTGAAATGGAAAACAACTCTCACTTCTAAACTGACTGCCTCTTATGTAGGAGCGGTTTCCCCATCGGGCTGGCAAAATGAACAGTAGTTTTATATAGTAATTCGGAAGATAATGGATTATTTGCCAGTGGTTTGTTTTGAGTTGCCATTTATTACTGTTATTATTATTTTTTAATCCACTCCAGGGACACACTTTCAATTTCACAGTCTTTTGCACATTGTGGACACTGGTGTTTAATTTCTTTAAGGAAAACACACTCTCTTTCTATTATAGTTAGACTAGTTGCTCTGCAAAGAGCAGGCAGGGAACTTTCTATCCGGGGAGGAAATGTCTGTGCTCACATTTGCGTGCTCCCTCCATCCATGGTGTCATGGTTTACAAGCTGGGAAGGGAATTAAGAAAGAGCCTTTCTTCCTGTCAGAAAAGACATCTTTGTGGTTCACCTTCTTAGATGTTCCGGCTGAGGGATGGTAAACATTCCTGAAGGTATCATTCTTTAATTGTTTATGGATTACTTCTTTTTACTGTGAAAATAAGAGTTTCTATCAGAGTTAAAGAAAATCTTGTCAGGAAGCAGTTGTTTTCCTCCTACAGACTAACATTCCTGCAGGCAATGCAGCAAATTAACCAATATAAGTGTTTCCTTCAAAACACAGAAATCTTTTATCTATTTAGGAACAGATCATACAATATAACATGCTGAACTATTTCTATTAAGCCCAAAGATGACAAAAAATTGAAAAGAATAAATCCATTATAAAGAATTCATATCTGCTGCTTTGTGAGCAATCCATAATACACCGTATTGTGCAAACTATAGGAAATGATGACCTAACAATACAGAATGTAGAGAGGGCTTTTGACAACAGAAAAGCATGAGAGAGTATCATTTAATGGAGAGTGAAAAAAAAAAACAAAAAACGATCCTGGATTCTTTTTCCCCTTTAGTTGTATCACTTTGTAAAACCTCTCTATGCCTTGCTCTCTTCATCAGAAAAATGAGACCTATGGTTTTATTTTTACAAAGTGCTTTAGGATTTAGGAGAACCCAGAATGCATTATACGATGACAGCCACCATGGTGCATGCCATGTGACTGCAGCAGAAAAGGGTCCAGGGACCAAAAGCAAAACATGAATCAGCAATGAACACTCATTTTATTTGTCTAAAACCCCAGGATGTGCAAATATATGTCAGAACTGAAGCTGACCCTCTTCCCTTATAATCACACATCACTACATCTGGGTCTGGTTTTGAAACTTGAGTATAGTGGAAAGAATGTGAGCAGGAAGGAATAAAGGGCAGAGCCTCTCTCAAGCAAATCCCAAGTCACCAAGGGCCACATTAACTCACGCTGAATCCCCTGAGGACCAGAGAGAGAGCACTGGTTTTCTCTCTTCCTCGTTCCTCAGCATAACCCTATGCCCAACAGAGTTATGCACTGAAAAGTCAGTGGAAGGAGGAGCTGGCTCCTCCAACTGCCCAAAGTTATATGGGTTTTCAAGACCACAGGCGAGTCAAGATTGGGGATAATGTGGATGGTTACATTGAGTGGTAGGTCAGGAAGGTGTATTGGAAGTCATGAGTTCTAGGTTTCAATGCTTATTGCAACACAAACAAAAAAAACATGGAGAAATGCTACAATCACAGAGTTGCTGCTGCTGCTAAGTTGCTTCAGTCGTGTCCGATTCTGTGTGGCCTCATAGACGGCAGCCCACCAGGCTCCCACCATCCTTGGGATTCTCCAGGCAAGAACACTGGAGTGGGTTGCCATTTCCTTCTCCAATGCATGAAAGTGAAAAGTGAAAGTGAAGTTGCTCAGTCGAATCACAGAGTTAGCTACTGGCAAAATTAGGACTAGACTTTGGGGTTTCAAAACAAATTCTGATTATTTTTACACAGCAGAGGGTTTTCTGTAAATTCTTCAGCTTGAGAAATCTAAATCTAAATTCATTTAAGAAAGAGTTCCAAGCACAGTGACACACTTTCCCTGTCTCTCTCTCTCTATTTGATCATTCAATATATATTGTAGTTATCAAATAAAAAGTACTCCCATATTAATCTGTTCTCCTTTCTGTACCCTCTTTTTGGTTAGCGTTGCTGGAGAGGCCCAGTATATGGAGATAGAAACCCTGGTTTCATCTTCTCTTCCTTCAATCCCACTCTGAAGCATTTTTCATTCACCTGAGACTTCTCTATTTTTATATTTTTTTGCTTCATCCCCGACATATTTGCATCATTCAGGCCTTATCTCTTGTCTCACCTCTGCCCTCTAGACCAGTTTACTTGCCTCTGAATTCTTCCCCACATCATTGCTATAAAGAACATATCTTTTTAAAATTAAATGTAAACATATTTATTACCTACTTTAAAAAATGTCAAAATTCATCAGTTGACCCACAGGACGAAGACTGAGCTTCCTAGTAGGAAAAATCTGGCCCTTTCTGCCTCTGGCTGCCTTTCCAGTTAGCCTCTCTTTGTTATCCACATACATTCTATGTTTGAGCAAGAACATATGCTGAGACATACTTCCCAGTGACTGCATACCACTGTGCCTTGACATATGCGAGCATCTCAGTCTAGAAATCCCTATTCTTTTCCTATCATTTACTTGAAAAGTCCATGTTTTAAAACAAGTAAATTCTTGAGTTTTAAGGAGTAAATGCTTCTACCTTCACTGGGATCCCTCCAACTCCATACCCTCTCACAGAGTTAACCGCGTCTTATTCCAAGCTGCTTCTGTACTTTGGACAGGCTTCCACTGCTGAATTCATCACAGTGTACTGTAATTGTTCATTTGTGTAGCCCTCTCCACCCCTAAACTGTGAAACCCTTGAGGCCAAGAACTGCATTTTAGTTCATGCTACGTCCTTAACATAATGCCTAGAACATGAATGGTCCTCAGGATGTGTTTATGACTATGAATGAGTGAAAAAAACAGCCAACAGTCATTAACTCAACAACCACTTTACAAAATGTCTCACAGAGTTCTGAGAAACAACACCACCACCTCGACAAATAACACAGGAAATAGAAAAATATACAAGTTAACAAAAAAGAAAAATGACTGATAGAGGTAAGATGTACTCAGAGAATTAAACTGATATGATAGAATAGAAAATGACCAAGTTATCCACATTGGTTTGCACAGTGGGGAACCCTTTATGACAAGAACTGTCCCATATGCTTTGCCAAGAGAACAGTTATTGTCATGATGATTAGCATTCAAACTGAGGGAAAGAGAGCAATTAAGAGTAGCTCAGAGGGTTTAGTGTTAGCAAACAAGTAAACAGTGCTATATACTTTGTTAGGGAAACCTGGGAGAGGTGCAAATTTGGCTAGACAAAAAGTTACCCATTTAGGTTCTTCAATTTGTAGGTATCTACAGGACATCTAAGTAGAAATGCCCAGTTGGCAGTTAGATTCAGAAATCTGGTTTTTCAAAGGCATCATGACCAAAGAGAAATACTTGAGAGCCATTAGCTCCTGAAAATGGTATTTAAAAACACGATGAGGCTGAATGAAATCATGTACAGAGTGTGCAGGTTAAAAAGAAAGGCCAAGCCCTGGGAGACACTCCAACATGTAGATTTCAAACTGAAGATGAATCAGTAAAGGATAATGAGAAGGACATACTACTAAGCTAGAAAGGAAACCAGAAGATCATGGTCAACCATAAGAAGAATCAATATATGAAACAAGGAGGCAGTGGTCAACTTTGTTGAACTTTACTGAAAGGTCTAGTAAGGAAATATGTTTAATTAGCAAAATCCAAGGACACTGGTTGGCTGATGAACAGTCTAAAAGTAGATAAGAATTAGGAATGAAGCCTTATTCAAGCAGTATCCCAGCTTTTCATAAGCAACCATAAAACAATATTACACAGTGATTAAAAAAAAACAAAACAAGCATTACTTTCTATTTGAAGCAAGGCTTAAAACTGGGTAAAACGTAGATGAAATTTAAGACCAATTTCAGAAAGAATTTCCTAGCAGCATAGTTAACAAACTTCCTAATACATATTAAAGGAAAGAAAAGGCATCTCTTGTACTAATCAATTTAAGTATTATTTCTATTTATCTATATTTCTACTGAAAAATTATTTGGTCAAAAATCACTTGAAATATAATTGTCATTTTTTTCCTCACATTTTGGGGGTACATTCTCTTATAAATCCATGGGCTTCCCTTGAAGTTTAGCTGGTAAAGAATCCACCTGCAATAAGGGAGATCTGGGTTTGATCCCTGGGTTAGGAAGAGTCCCTGGAGAAGAGAACAGTTACCCACACCAGTATTCTGGCCTGGAGAATTCCATGGACTATGTAGTCCATGGGGTCAGAAAGAGTCAGATACAACTGAATGACTTTCACTTACTCTTATAAATCCATATACTTGATAACAATAAATACTTTCACTTTTAGAAACCAAGAAATAAGGGCAATGATTGTGTGAATGAATCTCAATTGTTATAATTATGAATTTTAAAAGAAAATTTCATTTTAAAGTTTGTAGATTGAAGATAAAATGAAATGGCACATTCTATAACCAACCCTGTCAGTCACAGTAAGACTGAATAAGGCTACTTCCTTTACGGATACTACATCTCAAGTTATTCTTGTGGCTTTCTTCCAGAGATGACAAAGATTTAAAAAATCATAATCTGCTAAGCAAACTCTCAAAGAAACAAAACTAATGTATATTAAGGTCTACTTCCCTAACGACAAAATCTCTTCTAAATACTCAGGATTTATTAAAAATGGTTATCCTTGTAACACAAATATGAATGATTTAATAAAAGGAAAGATAAATACCTATTCATACCCTTCTAATGTTTGCTGAAGGAAGTACTGATATCTACTTTTTACAGAGAGCAAAGGGTGTTCAAATGGTTTGTACATTAATTGAATATCTAAAAACAGTAATTATTATCAAAGACTTATATTCTTCTATTAGATAGATAAAGATGTGCAAAAAGGTAACCCTGATGGACAGAAAAGCCTGACTTTAGTAAAACTAGAGTGATCTGCTTGGGTGCACTACAATAATTTTATAATGCTATTAAAATAAATGTGATCCCTTTTAAATTTCAGCTGACACAAAGGATTATGTCAAATATTAAAATGATGCCATGTTAACAGTTGATGCAGTGTTTCACAATGTCAGTTGGCAACTTTAGGTTAGAACAGAGTAAGATGACTTTTTAAAATTAAGGTCTTGACTGTTTAGAAGCAAACAAAACAAAACAAATCCTATAAAAACAAATTCTTTAATTACACAAAATAATTAAACTACCGCGTTCAACTCAGTGGCAAATATATACAGTGTAATGATGCTACCATGAATGTTTATCTTTTATAAACAAAGCATTTTCAGTAACTGATATCCTCCTCAAAATATACTAAACACCTAATGTAGATGCATAATACAGTGAACCAAACTTGGAAAAGAGAAAAGGATTTCGGCCTTTATAACATCTCTGTGGTAGAGATTGCTTTTTTTTTTTTTTTTTTTGAGAAAGAATACTATTGGTTTATTTTAGGAACATGATAGGTTCATCAATAATACTTAACCAACCGTAACATCAAGATCAGACTGGAATAGGAACTGTGAGATCACATGATGACTCACATTATCTACCCAGCTGGCATGACTGGGCAGACAGTATTTTATAAGGCACGGCACCAGCCTGGGATGGCCTGGAGATGCAGGGTGCCCCTTCTCTGTAAGTGAAGGTGTGGCATGTAAACTTGTTAACCGCTGTTACAAATTTTTCTAACTTTAGCAATCAGCAGATGTTCCAAGTGTAGCACAGGTGAAGGGTTTATGGGTAGGAGACTGCCAAATACAAAAAGAAGGCAAGCAAAAGAAATCAACCTCCAGAGCACCCTAACTGTTTAAAGGGGTTGAATGGATCATGCATGTTGTAGATGCCATGTAAGATACAGGGCAGGGCTACCACAGGTGCTACACACTATAGACAGTAACACACAAAACACGCAGAAAAGGAACTTTTGACCATGTTGAGTTCAGTTGCTCAGTCATATCTGACTCTCTGTGACCCCATGGATTGCAGCACACCAGGCCTCCCTGTCCATCACCAATTCCCAGAGCTTACTCAAACTCATGTCCATTGAGTTGGTGATGTTATCCAACCATCTCATCCTCTGTCGTCCCCTTCTCCTCCCGCCTTCAGTCTTAACCAGCATCAGGGGCTTTTCAAATGAGTTAGTTCTTCAAATCGGGTGGCCAAAGAATTGGAGTTTCAGCTTCAACATCAGTCCTTCCCATGAATATTCAGGACTGTTTCCTTTAGGGTAGACTGGTTGGATCTCCTTGCAGTCCAAGGGAGTCTCAAGAGTCTTCTCCAACACCACAGTTCAAAAGCATCAATTCTTTGGAGCTCAGCTATCTTTATAGTCCAACTCTCATTTCCATACATGACTACTGGAAAAACCAAAGCTCTGACTTAGATGGACCTTTCTTGGCAAAGTAACATCTCTACTTATTAATAGCTGTCTAGGTTGGTCATAACTTTTATTCCAAGGAGCAAGCGTCTTTTAATTTCAGGGCTTCAGTCACCTTCTGCAGTAATTTTGGAGGCCCCCCACCTAAAATAAAGCAAACTAAAATGGACTGTAATGGGTGACTTTAACTCAGATGACCATTATATCTACTACTGTGGGCAAGAATCCCTTAGAAGAAATGGAGTAGCCATCATAGTAAACAAGAGTCCAAAATGCAATACTTGGATCCAATTTCAAAAACAACAGAATGATCTCTGTTTCTTTTTGAGGCAAACCATTCAATATCACAGTAATCCAAATCTATGCCCCAACCAGTAATGCTGAAGAAGCTGAAGTTGAATGGGTCTACAAAGACCTACACAATCTTCTAGAACTAATACCAAAATAGATGTCCTTTTCATTATAGGGGACTGGAATGCCAAAGTATGAAGTCAAGAAATACAAGATGTAACAGGCAAATTTGACCTTGGGTATAGAATGAAGCAGGGCAAAGGCTTACAGGAGTTTTGCCAAGAGGACACACTGGTCATAGCAAACACCATCTTCTATCAGCACAAGAGAAGACTCTACACATGGACATCACAGATGGGCAATACCTAAATCAGACTGATTATATTCTTTGCAGCCAAAGATGGAGAAGCTCTACAGAGTCAGCAAAAACAAGACCGGGAGCTGATTGTGGCTCAGGTCATGAACTCCTTATTGCCAAATTCAGACTTAAATTGAAGAAAGTAGGGAAAACCACTAGACCACTCAGGTATGACCTAAATGAAAACCCTTAAGATTATACAGTGGAAGTGAGAACTAGATTTAAGGGATTAGATCTGATAGACAGAGTGCCTGATGAATTATGGACAAAGTTTCCTGACACTGTACAGAAGGCAGGGATTGAGACCACCCCCAAGAAAAAGAAATGCAAAAAGGGGAAATGGTTGTCTGAGGAGTCCTTACACATAGCTGTGAAGAGAAGTGGAAGGCAAAGGGAAAGAGGAAAGATACACCTATTTGAATGCAGTGTTCCAAAGAATAGCAAGAAGAGATAAGAAAGCCTTCCTCAGTGATCAATGCAAAGAAATAGAGGAAAACAATAGAATGGGAAACACTAGCAATCTCTTCAAGAAAATGAGAGATACCAAGAGAACACTTCATGCAAAAGCAACAATAAGAGACAGAAATGGTATGGACCTAACCGAAGCAGAAGATATTAAGAGGTGGCAAGAATACACAGAAGAACTGTACAGAAAAGATCTTCATGACCCAGAAAATCATGATGGTGTGATCACTCACCTAGAGCTAGACTTCCTGGAATGTGAAGTCAAGTGGGCCTTAGGAAACATCACTACTAACAAAGTGGAGCAAGAAGTGGAGGTGATGGAATTCCAGTAGAGCTATTTCATAACCTAAAAGATGATGTGTGAAAGTGCACTCAATATACCAGCAAACTGGGAAAACTCAGCAGTGGCCACAGGACTGGAAAAGGTCAGTTTTCATTCCAATTCAAAGAAAAGCAATGCCAAAGGATGCTCAAACCTCTGCCCAATTGCACACATCTCACACACTAGCAAAGTAATCCTCAAAATTCTCCAAGCCAGGCTTCAACATAAAGCCATGAACTTCCAGATGTTCAAGGTGGTTACAGAAAAGGCAGAGGAACCAGAGATCAAATTGCCAACATCTGCTGGATCATCAAAAAGCAAGAGAGGTCCAGAAAAACATCTATTTCTGCTTTATTGACTATGCCAAATCCTTTGACTGTGTGGATCACAGCAAACTATGGAAAATTCTGTAAGAGATGGGAATACAAGACCACCTGACCTGCCTCCTGAGAAATCTGTATGCAGGTCAGGAAGCAATAGTAAGAACTGGACATGGAACAACAGACTGGTTCCAAATCGGGAAAGGAGTACATCAAGGTTGTATACTGTCACCCTGCTTATTTAACTGATATGCAGAGTACATCATGAGAAAGGCTGGGCTGGATGAAGCACAAGCTGGAATGAAGATTGCTAGGAGAAATTCAGATATGCAGATAATACCACCCTCATCACAGAAAGCAAAGAAGAACTAAAGAGTCTCTTTATCAAAGTGAAAGAGGAGAGTGAAAAAGTTGGCTTTGACCATGAGTACATCCCAAACAAGCCTTTAGTCTTGGCAACATGTATAATCTGAACTCAGAGCTCTATGGTGGATACCTCCTGACAAACTGTTCCAGCGTCTGCCTCATGATTTAAGAACAAACTGATTAATTTATAACATATTCACAGTTACCCCTCACCTGTCTACTCATCAGGGTCCACATACAAACAACTAAAAGGCAACTGCCAAAAGTGGCCACGTAGTTTTAAATGCATTTTCAGGACAGCAACCAAGAATGAAAATTTCATGTATCTAAATTTTCCTGTGGTCTGTTAATAGCTGAGGAAGATTTTTACTATGTTTTAAGCACCACATCAATGTATTAAATACTATATAACATCAATGAATTACTCACAGCTTCTGATTCACATTAAAAAGCATAGGCTAATGTCAAGTCACACAGTAGGTGAGTGTTAATATGACAAGGATATGAGACATGCATATAATAATTCTGAAGTTTTCATCGTTACTTCACTCAGATAAATTTAGTATAATTTCTTTGTAACTATGAGTCACTGGCCGACTCATTACAATAATATAATCAATATATTATTGAGACAGAAATATCCTGGCAGTATGGCGAGATTCTAGGAATGCCAGTGTCTAAATTAATGTCAAAGTATTACACATCTGTCATAAATGGCTAACAAAGAGATTCCAAATCACCCGTGTTACAGAGATAATTGTTTTACTTTGAAGTTCCTTAAGATCTATTGTGCTAGTTCTCAGGTCAGAGTTATCTCCCTCTCTCCTTTTTTTTTTCCTTCACTCTTCAATCATAATGTAGAATTTTAAAAAAAAAAAATTACAAAGAGATAGAAGTTATTTCAGTGGTTGTAATGTAACTTTTTTTTTTTTTAAGTTCTGCCTGATTAGCTTTGTTAAAGAGGAGAATCCTTAATCTGCCTGCCAAGACTTATTATGGAAATTTTCCCATCTATGGTTCTATGATAACCTTCAGAAAGCGAAGACACTAGAGGAGGAGCTTGGGACACATGTTTATAGAGTGAAGTGCCCCTACTAAGAATCTATAAGAAAGGTTTGAATGCCTTACTTATCTTTGAGTGTATAGCCTATGTCTCCTCAAATTAGACTGTAAGCTTCTAGAGGGGGTTTAGTAAGTGTCTTACACACAATAGGTGCTTCACAAATATGTGGGGCTGATTAGGCATCTATATATGGCCTCGTGGAAATTCAAGAAAGAATCCTAAGTGTTGTGGTCACTGTTTTGTTTCCATGCTCTGCCAGCATAACAAAACAACAATAATGACAACACTAACAAAAAGTAATACTTACGTGTGGAGTTATGTTTATACTCTTCCATTAGTAAGAGTCAAATAATTATATGGCTTGCCTCTTGCATGCAGACCCTTCAGCTTAGTATCTTTGTACTAACCACATATTTTGGGGAAACTGTAAGTTCTTTCAGCCTCTCCCACTCTGTACATCTCCTTGGCTGTGGGATTTATTCTACCTTAATTTCTATAAACTGTGATTTGTGTATCTTTCCAAAGAGGGGAAAAAATATAAGTGCAATAGGGGACCCCAAAGTTACATATTACATTATTGATATATTTTCAATGCTAACACGCAACTGCTTAGAGTTTCTGGTTAGAAAACATAAATGTTTGGGGGAGGACAGGAATTAAATAGCTTCGGATAGGGCAAGAGTATTCAAAATAAAATGAAGTACCTTACTTGAAGAGATGGAGGTAGGCAGTCTTAGAATTAACTTGCCCTAAATATGGCACCGTGGAACTGGATCTGCAAAGTGTAAATAGACATCTACCTTGGGATGTGGGATTCACTTAAGGCTTTCTTCCAATAGAAGCGTACTTGTTGTGAGACACTGGGTCCCCAAGGGGACAGAGCTACAGAAACAGACTTCATTTCTACTGTTTCCTATAGTAAGTTGAACCTGACAGCTGATTCTCCTCTGAACAAGGGGAATTTTTAAGCCCAGAATATAAACACAGTCCATTTTTTTGTCTTCATCTTATCCTAGTTGGTGTCTTTCCCAAAGACTCGAGTGCATGAGCGCAAGTTTGGTGAACTCTCCGCGACTGCTATGCCTCTCCCAAGCAGAAACGATGTTCAGAAATCACATTGCCAGTTACATGTACTAGTTTCATTAAAGCCTGCCTTTAATTGCCTGGGATTTATAAAAAGATCTAGCAACAAAACCACACTGTGCCATAACTTATCCCAGCCTGCAAGGAGGAAACTGAAACTCAGATGGGTTAAAACTATATGCTCGCTGGGGCAGGGATGGTGTTCGTTGCTCTTCATTTTATTTTCAAGACCCTGCACAGTTTAGAGTAGTGGCAATAAAGCACAGCAATTAAGAACTTGGAGTCTGGAGTCAGACAGATCTGGCTTGGAGCACAAGGGCCTAATGCTAGCAATTACTCGGTGGGCGACCATGAAAAAGCTGTTTTACTCTATCTGAGCCTCAGTCTCTTTACCTGTTAACATGAAAATAATGATACTATCTATCTGATAAAGTGTTGGATAATTAAATGAAGTAATACATGTAATGTGGTCAAATAGTATCTGCTTGCATAGCTAACATTTAATATATTAATACATTATTAAAAACATTCTCATTATTATTGTCTGGCATATAAGAAGTACTTTATATGATAAGGAATGAATGGATGAATGCACCCATTAAGCACCAAACTGTAATCCTGATTTTCTCACTTTCCTCTCAATTCCTGCTTACCTTAAATCATACTGTATGTGAATGGAAGTGTCCAATATGGTAACCATATGTGTCTACTGAGCATTTGAAATATGGATAGAGCAAATGTGGAGCCTGAATCTTTATTTTACTAGCTGTATTTAAGTAGCAACATGTGACTAGTAACTACTGTACAGAACAGTGCAAGTGATAATCCTTGGCTTTTAAGAAAGTTTCCCATATATGCTTGCTTTTTATCAAGCTATTTTGATTTAAAACCAACATTTTATTTAAAAACTATTTATCTAAATTAAACTCCCTATACAATTTTGTTTCCTTTTGTCTCCTATTCAGTGATATATCTGTGAACACCTTTTATAAAATAAGAAACAACTTTTGGAACTCCCCCTCTACACACACATGCACACACACTGTTCTTTCTATTAAGCCGGATAAGTTTAACTTACTGAGACATTTTTATTCTCCCTCATCTTCTACTTTTCCTGTTTCTTTTCTATACTTCTCATTTTTCTTAGATATGCGAAGACATAAGATGCAACATGTAAGTTTTGGGTGGGGGCAGAGGAAGGGAGAATTGGCTATTTTAGATATTTGATTTAGAGAAAAGGTGCAAATATACAGAGTTCCTGTATACCCAACACCTAATTTCTTATATGTTTAACATCTGACATTAGTTTAATGTGGTAGATTTGTCACAACCAATGAACCAATACTGATACATTATAATCAATTAAAGTCTGTACTTTATTCAGGTTTCTTTAGTTTTTACTCAGTGCTCCTTTTCTGTCCCAGACTTGCATTCAGAATAGCGTATTGCTTTTAGTCTTCATGTCTTCCTAAGCTCCTCTAGACTATGAGAGGAGAAGGCAATGGCACCCCACTCCAGTATTCTTGCCTGGAGAATCCCATGGACAGAGGAGCCTGGTGGGCTGCAGTCCATGGGGTCGCGAAGAATTGGACACGACTGAGCAACTTCACTTTCACTTTTCACTTTCATGCATTGGAGAAGGAAATGCAACCCACTCCAGTGTTCTTACCTGGATAATCCCAGGGACGGGGGAGCCTGGTGGGCTGCCGTCTATGGGGTTGCACAGAGTCGGACACGACTGAAGCAACTTAGCAGCAGCAGCAGACTGTGAGAGCTTTTTACACTTTCTTGTTAACTGATGATTAATTGGAATCACCATGGTGGAGCAAATTTACAATTGAGTGCCAACAGTTGAGAAAATAAGTATAAAATTAATTTCAAGATCAAAGATAGAGTACTTCACTCAAAAGCCTGATAAGCATACCTTGACAGAGATCTTTACAAATAACACCAGTCAATCTGGACTATGGACTATGTTCTTGGCATACTTTTCTGTGTGTGTTAGTTGCTCAGTCGTGGCTGACTCTTTCTGACCCCATGGACTGTAGCCCACCAGGATTCTCTGTCCATGGAAGTCTCCAGGCAAGAATACTAGAGTGGGTTGCCATTCACTTCTCCAAGGGTCTTCCGGACCCAAGGATCAAATTCAGGTCCTCCTGCACTGCAGGTACCTTCTTCACTGTCTGAGCCACGAGGGAAGCCCACAGATAATGTCCTTGGGATACTTTCCTAAATGTAAGTCAGTCAGTCAGTCACTTCAGTCACTCAGTTGTGTCCAACTCTTTGCAACCCCAGGGACTTCAGGACACCAGGCTTCCCTGTCCATACCAACTCCCAGAGCTTACTCAAACTCATGTCCATCACGTCAGTGATGCCATCCAACTCATCTTATCCCCTGTTGTCCCCTTTTCCTCTCACCTTCAATCTTTCCCAGCATCAGGGTCTTTTCCCTATGAGTCAGTTCTTCCCATCAGGTGGCCCAAGTACTGAAGACTCTTGAAAGTCCCTTGGACTGCAAAGAGATCCAACCAGTCAATCCTAAAGGAAATTAGTTCCGAATATTCATTGGAAGGACTGATACTGAAGCTGATACTTCAATACTTGGGCTACCTGATGTGAAAATGTAAGTAAATCATGGATAACAACTTAAGGATGCTAGCTACTCCCTAGTGAGTAAAAATCAACCCAACGATATAACAAAATTTTATGTCCAGTTCAGTGATGACACCATGTGAAATTTAAGACACCATATTATTTTATTCCAACTCACCATCTACTACACATAATACATGACCTGTCATTTTTAGCATGAAAGAAAATTAAATTTGTCTGGAATAATCTGTTCTTCAAACACTAGAGTGTGGCTACTTAGTCACTTGTGTAATTCTACACAGTTGCAAACAACAATTCAGTAACTGTCCGAAATCAGATTGATTATATTCTTTGCAACCAAAGATAGAGAAGCTCTATACAGTCAGCAAAAACAAGACAGGGAGCTGACGGTGGCTCAGATCATGAACTCCTTATTGCCAAATTCAGACTTAAACTGAAGAAAGTAGGGAAAACCACTAGACCATTCAAGTATGACTAAATCAAATCCTTTGCCATTATACAGTGGAAGTGAGAAATAGATTTAAGGGACTAGATCTGATAGGCAGAGTGCTAGATGAACTATGGACAGAGGTTCGTGACACTGTATAGGGGACAGGGATCAAGACCATCCCCAAGAAAAAGAAATTCAAAAGGCAAAAAGGCTGTCTGAGGAGGCCTTACAGATAGCGGTGAAAAGAAGAGAAGCCAAAAGCAAAGGAGGAAAGGAAAGATAGACCCATTTGAATGCAGAGTTCCAAAGAATATCAAGGAGATAAGAAAGCATTCCTCAGTGATCAGTGCAGAGAAATAGAGGAAAACAATAGAATGGAAAACACTAGAGATCTCTTCAAGAAAATTAAAAATACCAAGGGAAAATTTCATGCAAAGATGAGCACAATAAAAGACAGAAACTACATGAACCTAACAGAAACAGAAGATATTAAGAAGAGGTGGCAAGAATACACAGAAAAACTGTACAAAAAGATCTTCATGACCCAGATAATCACAATGGTGTGAAAACCCATCTAGAGCCAGACATCCTAGAATGTGAAGTCAAGTGGGCCTTAGGAAGCATCACTATGAACAGAGCTAGTGGAGGTGATGGAATTTCAGTTGAATTATTTCAAATCCTGAAAGATGATGCTGTGAAAGTGCTGCACTCAATATACCAGCAAACTGGGAAAACTCAGCAGTGGCCGCAGGACTGGAAAAGGTCAGTTTTCATTCCAGTCCTGTGCTGAAACTACTGCACAATTAGACTCAACTCACATGCTAGTAAAGTAATGCTCAAAACTCTCCAAGCCAGACTTCAGCAATAAGTGAACTGCAAACTTCCAGGTGTTCAAGCTGGTTATAGAATAGGCAGAAGAACCAGAGATCAAATTGCCAACATCCGCTGGATCATCGAAAAAGAAAGAGAGTTCCAGAAAAACATCTATTTCTGCTTTATTGACTATGCCAAAGGCTTTGACTGTGTGGATCACAAGAAACTGTGGAAAATTCTGAAAGAGATGAGAATACCAGATCACCTGACCTGCCTCCTGAGAAATCTGTATGCAGATCAGGAAGCAACAGTTAGAACTGCACATGGAACAACAGACTGGTTCCAAATCAGGAAAGGAGTACATCAAGGTTGATATTGTCACCCTGCTTATTTAACGTATATGCAGAGTACATCATGAGAAAGGCTGGGCTGGATGAAGCACAAGCTGGAATGAAGATTGCTGGGAGAAATATCAATAACTTCAGATATGCAAATACCACCCTCATCACATCACAGAAAGCAAAGAAGAACTAAAGAGCCTCTTTATGAAAGTGAAAGAGGAGAGTGAAAAAGTTGAAAAAGTTTTCAACATTCAGAAAACTAAGATCATGGCATCCAGCCCCATTACTTCATGGCAAAGAGATGGAGAGACAGTGGAAACAGTGGTGGTTTAGTCACGAAGTCGTGTCCAACTCTTGTGGCCCCATGGACTGTAGCCCACCAGGCTCCTCTGTCCATGGGATTTTCCAGGCAAGAATACTGGAGTGGATTTCCATTTCCTTCTCCAGAGGATCTTCCCAACCCAGGGATTGAACCCAGGTCTCCTGCATTGCAGGCAGATTCTTTACCGACTAAGCTAGCAGATGACTTTAATTTGGGGGCTCCAAAATCACTGCAGATGGTGACTGCAGCCATGAAATTAAAAAGATGCTTACTCCTTTGAAGGAAAGTTATGACTAACCTAGATAGCATATTAAAAATCAGAGATATTGCTTTGTCAACAAAAGTCCGTCTAGTCAAGGTTATGGTTTTTCCAGGAGTCATGTATGGATGTGAAATTTGGACTATAAAGAAACTGAGCAACGAAGAATGGTACTTTTGAACTGTGGTACTGGAGAAGACTCCTGAGAGTCCCTTGGACTGCAAGGAGATCCAACCAGCCCATCCTAAAGGAGATCAATCCTGGGTGTTCACTGGAAGGTATGATGTTGAAGCTGAAACTCCAATACTTTGGCCACCTGATGCAAAGAGCTGACTCACTTGAAAAGACCCTGATGCTGGGAAAGATCAAGGGCAGGAGGAGAAGGGGACAACAGAGAATGAGATGGTTAGATGGCATCACCGACTCAATGGACATGAGTTTGGGTAAACTCCTGGAGTTGGTGATGGACAGGGAGGCCAGGCGTGCTGCAGTCCATGGAGTTGCTAAGAGTTGGACATGACTAAGTGACTGAACAGAACTGAACTGTTAGTATATTCTAATACATTGAAGTTAAATATTGGAATTCATAAGACATTAAGTATTTATAAACACAATTTCCCATGGTATATACATGACAAAGAAAATATATTTTAATGGAAGGAGGGAGGAATGGCTTTCAAATTCTACAAAGTGTCAATTACCCTGTGTGTGACCTCTGTATAATTTATAATATAGGTTAGTGGCCCTTGGATAAAGACTGGGACCTATAAAAGAATATTAAAATATATAGTGTTTGAGCTAACCTGTGGGTCCTACTTTTTAAAATGCACCCGTTTTAGTCTTACCTATGCCCTTCCTTATAATAGTCTAACTTTCTACATGTGTGTATGGTCACTCGCGTCCAACTGAGACCTCATGGACTATAGCCTGCCAGGCTCCTTAGTCCACAGGGTTTCCCAGGCAAGAATACTGGAGTGGACTGCCATATCCTTCTCCAGGTCACTTTCCCTACCTAGGTACAGAATGTATGTCTCTTGTGTCTGTCTCATGCATTGGCAGGCGAATTCTTTACCACTGGTGCCAACTGGGAAGCCAGTCTAACTTTCTACCCTTCTATAATAGTTTTATCTTTTCAAACCAACATTTCTGTGTCACTGGGTGTGTATATGAGGAGCAAGGTGGTTTAAAGCCTCAATTTTTCTTGGTTCCTTACTGTCACTGCATATAATTTAAGGCTATTTCCCCACCCTTGTAAAACGCCTCTTTGCTTTAGTGTCTCAGAACTTGTCCTTAACAAAAAGATGGTATTTGTCCTGTATTATCTGTCTCAATGTCTACATTCACTAAAAGTTCCAACGTGCTATTTTTTAAACAACGTATATTTGAGAAACTTTGAACGACAGAGCTTAAGAACTGAAATCAACTTCTGCATTGTCTGGTATATGCCCTTCCTTTGACACTAAAGAAGTCTGATGCCCTATACTTAGGAAAGGTCACAAAGTTTGTCAACAGAAGAATCAATTCCAGGTCGCAGATATTCTAAGTCTAAACAGCAGAATGATTCCACTGCACTACATGGTCTCTTTATATCATGGAAAGCAAGTTTCCCCAAAGGGAATTTGTTCCTAAAGTTCCAAGAGCACTTTTCTAAAACAGTCTGACTTTTCAGACCAAGTAGGAGCGACTTAGCAGCAGCAGCAGCAGCAGGGGTTCCTTAGGCATAAAAACAAAGCAGTAGTGAGTGTACCTATTAAAATGTACAATAGTCTCCAAAATTAAAGCACAAGAGTCTCCTTCCCCATACTGCTTGACCTTCTTTGTCCTTCTACCAGTCTTTCCATCCCCTTTTGAGATTTTTGCTATGTTTTGTAGTTGTGGTAATGGCACCACACACTCACTGTAGAATTCCCTCTGGATTCCCCTTCTGAGTGGTTTCAGTTCTTTAGCAATAGGTAGGGAAACAACAGTCAAGGGGGCAGGCTTACATCACCAAAAGCCCAATCTCATCTCCCGTCATCCCTCACACTACAAGCATGGAACTGACCTGCTCCTGGGAGGTGATGTCATTCTCCTTCATGTTCTATGCCTTTGCACACGCTTACATGCTACACATTCTCATTTCACCTTATAGCCTACCACTCAGCAACTGCCTCAATGTTTGTCAAACTCAGATGAACCATCACCTCTCTGTGCTCTCCCCAACTCCTTCCTCCCCTAGAGTAAGACGTTCCCTCTTTTGGCTCCCACCTAGCCCACTGCACGTAACCTGATTGTGTGCGTGTAAGTTACTCAGTATTGTCTGTGGGTGTGTGTAAGTTAGTTAGTATTGTCTGACTCTCTGCGACCCTATGGACCACAGCTCTACAGGCTCCTCTGTCTCTGGAATTCTTCAGGCAAGAATACTAGAGTGGGTTGCCTTCCTCTTCTCCAGAGGTCTTCCTGACCCAGGAACCAAACCTGGGTCTCCTGCGTTGCAGGCAGATTCTTTACCATCAGAGCCACCAGGGAAGCCCCACTTGATTATGGTACTTTTTATTTTCTATAGTAGAACTCTATCTACCCAGATGTCTCCCTCACTAGACTTTGAGCTACCTAGGAGCAAGAAATACATCTTATTGGTTCTGGTATACTTAGCAGGCTGTCTAGTAGAGAACTTGCATGTGCCATAAGAGTGACACAATATTTGAACACATAACTGGTGCAGTCACTATGCTAAGATACTCGTAGAAATTACGTATTCCTCACAATGATTTCAAGTAATAGTGCTATTATTATCATCACTTTACAGATAATAAAACTGAGATCTGGAGAAAATAAGCAATGTGTCCATGTTCAAACATCAAGTATATTCAAGAGCTCAAATGCAAGTCCATTTTCTTAAGTATTTTGTTGCTTCTCTGTGGGAGTCAAAAAACAGTTGTTGAATAAACTAGTGCATGAATGTCAGTGAAAAAATGGGAAGACTACTATCCTAAAGCAAATAATACCAAGAATTCTAAGTGCCTGAGCTGCTTGTCAGGGAATCTTACTGAATAGTACTCTAAGCAAGAAGATAAAGATCAACTTTTAGTGGGATGGTCATCAAAGGTGTAAATGTATAAGGGATACAACATTCACTTGAATACTTTTACAGGGAAAATGACAGAATCACTTTTCCTACTGGCTTAGGAATAACTCTGTGGAGAATTCTAGAATGACTGCTGTGAAGAAAAGGACCTGAAACCAAGCCAGGAACACTCTTTTCTTCAAAAGAAAATTCCAGCTGATCCAGCCAGAAATGTGGCTTTGAACAAGGAAGGCAACTGTGCACTGGCTTACACTCGACTGGACAGTTCCCAATTTCTTTCCCATGAAGCTGCAGTTTGGCCTTGCTCTTAGGGGCCAGTCTGCTAAGTGCCCAAGACGGAGAGTACTTAGCGACCTCGGGAAAAAAAAAATTCTGGCAGACAACAAATTATTTAATCTACTTTCTTTTCCTGTTGCAATTTTCTGCTTAAAAGGGGGAAAAAAAAACGCAAGAGAGAGAGGTCAAAACGAAAGGAATGTGAGTTTATTTTAATGGGAAAGGCATTTTATGGAATAAAAATTCCATTTGTTTAATTCCTAAAGAAAAGGGCATTTCTTATGCTGAGTAAAAGTTCAGACTTTATATTTTGAGACATTTGATTCTAATGGGTTTTAATTATTATCATTAATAGTAGGGAAAGCAAGACACACAAGTTCAATCCCTGGGTCAAGAAGATTCCCCTGGACAAGGAAATGATAACCCACTTGAGTATTATTGCCTAGAAAAATTGCATAGACAAAGGAGCCTGGAGAGTCCGACATGACTGAGTACGAGCACTGTGGCTATGACTATGCGGGGCATAGAAACTAGAGTACAGATTCAGGGAAATCCAGCAATCCAACCCAACCGTGCACGTATTAAGCTCTGACTATGCAGGCCAGGAAGCAACAGTTAGAACTGGACATGGAACAACAGACTGGTTCCAAATAGGAAAAGGAGCATGTCAAGGCTGTTTACTGTCACCCTGCTTATTTAACTTATATGCAGAGTACATCATGAGAAACGCTGGACTGGAAGAAACACAAGCTGGAATCAAGATTGCTGGGAAAAATATCAATAACCTCAGATACGCAGATGACACCACCCTTACGGCAGAAAGTGAAGAGGAACTAAAGAGCGTCTTGATGAAAGTAAAAGAGGAGAGTGAAAAAGTTGGCTTAAAGCTCAACATTCAGGAAACGAAGATCATGGCATCTGGTCCCATCACTTCATGGGAAATAGATGGGGAAACAGTGGAAACAGTGTCAGACTTCATTTTGGGGGCTCCAAAATCACTGCAGATGGTGATTGCAGCCATGAAATTAAAAGATGCTTACTCCTTGGAAGAAAAGTTATGGGCAACCTAGATAGCATATTCAAAAGCAGAGACATTACTTTGCCAACTAAGGTCTGTCTAGTCAAGGCTATGGTTTTTCCTATGGTCATGTATGGATGTGAGAGTTGGACTGTGAAGAAGGCTGAGCACTGAAGAATTGATGCTTTTGAACTGTGGGTTGGAGAAGACTCTTGAGAGTCCTTGGACTGCAAGGAGATCCAACCAGTCCATTCTGAAGGAGATCAGCCCTGGGATTTCTTTGGTAAAGCTGAAACTCCAGTACTTTGGCCACCTGATGTGAAGAGTTGACTTGTTGGAAAAGATTCTGATGCTGGGAGGGCTTGGGGGCAGGAGGAAAAGGGGACGACTGAGGATGAGATGGCTGGATGGCATCACTGACTAGATGGATGTGAGTCTGAGTGAACTCCGGGAGTTGGTGATGGACAGGGAGGCCTGGCGTGCTGCGATTCATGGGGTCGCAAAGAGTCGGACACAACTGAGCGACTGAACTGAACTGAACTGAGGCTGGAGGAGTGACAGACTATTTTGGGGGGCACCAAAATCACTACAGATGGTGACTGCAGCCATGAAATTGAAAGACGCTTACTCCTTGGAAAGAAAGTTATGACGAACCTAGACAGCATATTAAAAAGCAGAGACAATGCTTTGCACTAAGGGTCTATCTAGTCAAAGCTGTGGTTTTTCCAGTGGTCATGTATGAATGTGAGAGTTGGATTATAAAGAAAGCTGAGTGTCGAAGAATTGATGCTTTTGAACTGTGGTGTTGTACAAGACTCTTGAGAGTCCCTTGGACTGCAAGGAGATCCAACCAGTCCATCCTAAAGGAAATCAGTCCTGAGTATTCATTGGAAGGATTGATGCTGAAGCTGAAACTCCAATATTTGGCCACCTGATGCGAAGAACTGACTTATTTGAAAAGACTCCGCTGCTGGGAAAGATTGAAGGTGGGAGGAGAAGGGGATGACAGAGGAAGAGATGGTTGGATGACATCACCAACTCAATGGATATGAGTTTGAGTAAGCTCTGAGAGTTGGTGATGGACAGGGAAGCCTGGTGTGCTGCAGTCCATGGGGTCGCAAAGAGTCGGACACGGCTGAACAACTGACCTGAACTGATGCTGGAGGAGGGCTTCCCTTGTGGCGCAGCTGGTAAAGAATCCGCTTGCAGTGTGGGAGACCTGGGTTCAATCCCTGGGTTGGGACAATCCCCTGGAGAAGGGAAAGGTTACCCACCCCAATATTCTGGCCTGGAGAATCCCATGGACTGTAGAGTCCATGGGATGGCAAAGAGTCCGACACAACTAAGCGACTTTCATTATGCTGGAGCAAACGGGAAAGGGGCGTATGGCAAACATCTTGCACTTTAAAGTACAGATGTTCAATCTTGTTACAGAGAAGAGCAGACACAGAAAATAATTAGAGAGTAAGACGGTATTTTAAAAAGGTTAAAATATAACCCAGTAAGTTACTTTTACAAATCATGGCTGTAAGGAAAGACTTGGAGGCAGAAGTAGGATGAGATATGACTTGAAGGCTTGCTTTTATATATGAAAAGGGTCTTTTTTAAAAGGGGGTGCTTTTATGGTAACAGCATGAACAGAAACAGCGAAGTGCAAAATAGCATTCATTCAAGCGTTCATTCAACAAGTATTTGACAAATACCAGTATGTACAAGGCCCTGTGTCAAGAGCTAGTATGACGATATCTCTTCTTATTTTTCAGAGAGCATGGAGAGATCACACTAGATGGAACAAAGGGCAGATTTCAGCTGTATGGCTTTGGTTGAGTAACTTTACTTCTCTAAGCCTTAGTTTCCAGTCATATGAAATGAGAGGATCAGATTTCATGGTTTTCAAAGTTGTTCATTTTTTTTTCTTTACTCTTTTTGGCTCTAATGAAATCTTAAGCCAGACCCAAATATATGAAGGAACCAGCATGGATCTGCTCCAGCTGCCTTAAGGGCTGGAGCTGGGGCAACAGTGAACCCAGACATGCCTCTTGTTAACCTCTCCCTCCCTGGTGCCTGCGCCAAGCCTCTCTACATAATCTCAGGATTACAAGAGAAAATAGTTTTACAACTCATCTTCCTAAACCTTCAATTCCTTCCCAATTGTAAAATGTTGCAATAGGAAATAGAAGCAATTGGCAGATTCATTGTTTAAATAAAGTCTGGTTAGAAAGGATCCTGGATTTCAGGATGCCAAAGCAGTGTAGGGTCTTAAGTGAAATGACAAAACTGTTGTTTGAAAGACTTATTTGAAAGTGTCTGGTAATGCCATTTAAGAGGGACTAGATGAAGAAAACTAGGTATGAAGCTTTAAAGGCCTTGGCTAGGCTGGCTTTACTGGGGAAGGTAAGGGTTAAACCAAGACAGCTAGGGGAGAATCTGCAGAACTCGGTAAGATTAAATAGGATGAAGGAGGCAAAGCTGGAGTGAAAAATAGCATTCCAGTTTATAAATCCAATATGGTACTACGAATAGACATGGGGACATGGATCTCAAACTGGGTGCACACTGGAATTGCCTGGGGAGCTTTAAAAATACTGATAACTGGTTCTCACCCTTAGGGATTCTGAATTAATTGGTTAGGGGTGCAGTCTGGGCACTGAGATTCTAAAGCTCCCTAGGGAATTCCACTGTGTAGCCGAGGTTGAGAACCACTGAATCAGAAGGACAGGGAGTTATGGAAGGCTTTGAGAATATGCTTTAATCAAACAATATACTGTCATTTTTATGGTCTAACTAATTTTTAAATCAAAGTTGACTTATTTTTTCCATCATATTTGCCTAATATTAAATACTAATCATATAACTACAGAGTTATATGTCATAGGACTTTTCCCTCCTATATTATTCTATCAGCATGTCTCTATGGTATTTCCAAGGACAACAGCCTGTGCTTCCCCAATGTTAGAAAAGAATTTTCACTAACAAGAAATGTGTGTGTCTCTGTAAATCTGTGTGTAAATACTGTCACTTCAAGAGTTTTCCTTTACAACAGATGGTTGTTACAGGATCATAATGATGGCTGTCTGAAAACTGTCTTTCCTTACCATACATGTATGTACACACACACACACACACACACACACATACTTACAGAGAATGAAGAGACCTATAATCATCATATTATTCAGGCATTCTAATCTTGAAATGCTATTTAGTCTCTATAAGGCGATTACGAAAAGTTGAAAAAATGTGACCTTTACTTGCCTAAACATAGTCAGGCAAGATACATGAAATGTTATGTCATAGCAATCCCTCATATTTGCATCTTTTTTTTTTTTTTGAGTTTTTGAAAATACCTTCTACAAACTATCCTAGTGATAGTTTGGTTATTAAATCATGACAGATACTATAATTTTCTTTTTCTAGATGAGGATATAGAAGCCCAGAAGTTTTGTAACATGGTCGAGTCCCAGTGGTAGAATTTAACCCACTGAACCCCAGATCTTTCCCTTCCTTGTTCACTTCTCTAAAGTTTCTCTCAAGCGTACAGTCTAGTTATCAGCACATATCCCTGGTTGAGGCTCCAAGAGGGAGAGATTGATGGTTCATCCACTCAAAGTAATCTCTTTTTCCTCCATGTCCCACAGGACTGTATCAGTACAATCTAATAAAAGCATTATTTTCTACTGTTAGAATTACAAATAAGCTTATTTTGATTACTGTACTATAAGCTTTTTGAAGGCTGGGTCCATGTAAGATTGAAGAGTCATAGGTCCTATGCCCAAAGCACCTAAATACACTTTCATATTATTAACCAGGTTTGGGAATTGACTCTCTCATCCCTGTACTCCATCTTGCCTAATTTGTTACTTTTTAGTTGAAAATCAGAAATATCATTTTCCAAGTTAATTTCTATCCTCTAGTGCTGCATGCAGAACCCATCTACCAGTTCTATATATGGCAAACGCTCTTCAAATAAGGAAAAACTATAAAATTACCTGATCTTCCCTGAGGTATTTCTTCCTATTGCCAAGCCAAGTTTCCCAAGTTTTCTGTTTCATTAAATTTAAAACAGAAGTTTTTTTAAGATGATTTACTTTTTTCACCTCACCAAAACATCTTCTAAATAAAATTCATGTTTGGCATAGGCACTCCAGGACTAAACCCATGACTTCAAAAGTGACATGATCCATAAAGAGTTCAGAACCACTACTACCTTGCTCAGTAGGGACCTATGATTTCAGATTAAAGTTATGTTAGCTTTCATAGCATCAAGACTCATCAATAGGAAGGCTGAGCCTGCATTTCTTCTAGGTCAGTACCAATGGTCCAACAGTATGATTATCTAAAGTAAGTAAAAGCTTAATTTGTATTTTTGAGTTCTTCAAATAGTTTTCCCAAAGACATGAAATACCATGCTACTGAACAGATAACTTGGAAACCAAACCAGGGTATGCTCCCTGACAGTCTGGGATTCACTGTGACTATGTAAGGAGAACGTCACTCTCCCAGCAATGAGTTTGTAGCACTGTGTTAAAGACATATGATTTAAACTACTAAGTGAAGAACTCATAAAAACATATGAAGACAACAATATTCTTTTTTAAAAAACAGCTTTATAGAAAAAAATCACATGTAAAATTTATCAAGGACACAAAACTATCTGAGAGACATCAAATTTGGACTTTTTCAATTTGGCATTAAGCCTCGTAACAACTTCTCATTAATATGCCCAATGAGATTATTAAAACAGTGCAAAGAAATGACTGAGAAATAGCATCACAACATTTTTAAGTGGTGGAAATTCTAACAAGCTATCTTTGAGGTTCAGAATAGATTTTAGCTGTAATTCCCTCAATTATCAAAAAAATGGGTATCCATGCCCATCCCCACAACTTATCCTGACATAAACAGAAGGAGAATGAATTTCAGATTACCTCTACTCATGACAGTTTTATCCTGGACAAAGTTCCTGCCACAAAACAGAGGGTGAAGGACTTCAAGAAGAGCTATAATTGCCATAATGTTGATTAAATGTACACTTAACGCAGGGGAGAGCTTTTCGGTGGCATGGCGGAGCAGTCTTTGTAGTGCTGTTAAAAAACCCTTCAAGTACAATCTTCTGAAAGTGGTACTTTGATGAGAAACACAACAACACACCTGAAGTTTCGTTGGTATGTAAAGCAAAGGCTGGAACTGAAAAGCAGCGAGAAAAGTGTGAGTGATGCTGCCCTACATATACTGCGACATTACACATATATTTCTAGTTATGAACTACACAAGAAAACCAACTTTATTTTACATTTACAACTCTTTTGAAGCCAAACATTATTCATTTCATTTGATCAGTTCTCATTTGCATCTATTAAGCTTGGCTCCAAGTGACATGAAGCTATTTTCTCAAATCATATATATATATATACACACACACACATATATACATACATATATTTCTTCCTATATATATATATTTCTTCCTATATATATTTAAGGGATATATTTTATCATATATATATTTTATCACACACACACACATACATATATATATATACATACTTGAGTGATATCTATATATATATATTTTGAGGGATGTGAAAGTGAAAGTCTCTCATTCGTGTCCAACTCGTTGTGACCCCATAGACTATACAGTCCATGGAATTCTCCAGGCCAGGATATTGGAGTGGGTAGCCTTTCCCTTCTCCAGGGGATCGTCCCAACCCTGGGACCGAATCCAGGTCTCCCGCATTGCAGGTGGATTCTTTACCAGCTGAGCTACAAGGGAAGCCCAAGAATCCTAGAGTGGGTAGCCTATCCCATTTCTAGTGGATCTTCGCCACCCAGGAATTGAATGGGGGTCTCCTGCATTGCAGGTGGATTCTTTACCAGCTGAGCTATCAGGGAAATCCTTATCTGAGGGATAAATGATGCCAAAATTAAGTGAGTGAAAGTCACTCAGTCATGTCCAGCTCTTTGCAACCATGGTCTGTACAGTCCATGGAATTTTCCAAGCCAGAATACTGGAGTGGGTAGCCTTTCTCTTCTCCAGGGATCTTCCCAACCCAGGGATCAAATCCAGGTATCTCACACTGCAGGCAGATTCTTTACCAGCTGAACCACAACGGAAGCCCTGCCAACACTAAAGATAATCAGAAGAAGGTGGCATGGGACATAATGTACTTCCTAAACAGGAAGGACAAATGCCCCTTGAAAGGCAAACTATGTATTTGTTGAATATGGTTTGGAAAATTTATTATAAAGTCATCAGTCATTCCTTCATAAATTTCATATCAATGTGCATGAGACTGTGTACACACACACACAAACATACACAGAGCTAGAGGCTTCTAGAGAGATCTTTTGGTTAAGAATAATGGTATTACCAAAATGATAGACAAGATTTAAGAGCTAGAGGCTTCTAGAGAGATCTTTTGGTTAAGAATAATGGAATTACCAAAATGACAGACAAGATTTAAGTTATGATTCTCAGAAGCATTTGGAAGTTTAGAAGAGAAAAGAAAGAGAATGGTATTCAGAGAAATGAAACTATACCAGAGGTTCCCTAGCCCTTCTTTCCTGCCCTCCAAGGCCACCCTAGGTTCACTAGATTTAATACTGAAGTAGCAGAAGTATCTAAACATTTTAAAACGGTGTTAGGCTTAACTAGCCAACAAACAATATAACCGTTTTCTGTTAGACCAGCTGTGTGAGAATGGAGCTGCAGGCTGAACCACTAGTCTTTGAGTGCTGGTTTAGAGGACAGAACACACTGCCAATTGACACTTGCCTTTTACAATTTGTACACAGTCAGGTCACCTGACCCCCAGCCTCACACACAGCTTAGTAAACTGCATTGCTCCCCAAAGAATAATTTATCTTTTCAGAGTGCTAGACTTCACTCCAAAATGAGGTAACTGAGAGTGGTCAACTGACTTCACATCAAAGCACTGCTCTTTGAGAAACAGAGTCAAGAATAGAGAATCTAGTCACAAAAGCAATTAGTTTACACTTTTTCCACTTAACATTTGATTACGTACCTGTCTACCTAGGGAACAAGATGTTCTATACTGAGACTAACAATGCAAGCTTAAAATTTTAGTAGTATATTGCCTTTATTCTCTTACATGCTAACTAGTTTTTCACGATCTGTTTTTAGTAGTAGTCCTTTTTTGAAGCAGATAGAAAAAGTGAATAATAACATGTAGAGTAAATCGTAAATCTTCGCTTAGGAAGACCAACCTATCTAATGAAAAGACCACAAAGAGACATCATTGCAAATGGGTAAGTTAGGAGTTAGTGCACAAATGCTTTAAAAGTCAGGGATTAACCCACTTAGTGAAAACTGCATACTGTGTCAATTATATTTTACAAAATAATACTCAATAAATCCTTAAGGTTTCATTTCATGTATCAGTGTTTATTAACAAATTTTGTCAGAAAATCATTGAGCATATACCTCCATTTTGTAGATGGGATATTTCTATAGCATTCACTCTCATTGAAGTGAAACATACTAAAATCCAATGTCTTTATGCCCATGCCTGCTTATAAAAGTTACTTCGTGTGCAACAGCCAGGAGATCAATCACCAATAAAGTGTCTAATGACACCTACTTGTATGGATAACATATGGGAACTTGGTAGTAAAAGACATGATCACAGGTCTGGAATTCAGGTTGTAAAATAGCAAATAAAAATAAGATATAACAGAATTAAATTCAATGTAACAGATAAAGTGGTAAAAAAAAACATATATATATGAATTGAAAGGGATCAGAGTCTAAAACTGTTATGAGCCTAAGACAGTTATTTATAAGTTGACCCTTGAAACTGGGTATAGAGGATGAAGAGGATTTGAACACATGAACAAAGGCAAAAATGGAGAAATGTGCATACGTTTGGGGGAATTTACATTTCAAAAAATCCCCACTTAGAATGGAAGATGAGACCATGTTACTGTAGCCTTAGAAGGGGGAATTCAGCTTCAGAATGTTTCTGACAAAGACGTAAACACGGTGAAGGAAGCACCCACCTGACTATTCAGCCAGGTAAG
This sequence comes from Nanger dama, assembly GCA_917880005.1. Taxonomy (NCBI): domain Eukaryota; kingdom Metazoa; phylum Chordata; class Mammalia; order Artiodactyla; family Bovidae; genus Nanger; species Nanger dama. Next base: position 33,841,182 of record CAKJTW010000010.1, on the reverse strand, counting down.
ATAAAGGGGGTGAGAGGAAGAAGAACCTACAGCCAGAGCCGACAGCTCTAGAATCTTCTTCTTTGTTTCTTTTTCCTTTGCATCTTTTGGGTTTTTTTGGGTTTTTGGCCATGTCATGTGGCATGTGGGATCCTGGCTCCCTGACAGAACTCCCAGTAGGAAGCACAGAGTCCTAACTACTGGACTGCCAGGAAATTCCTGCAAATCTTTCATTCCACCAAGTGAAAGCAAACATCAAAGTCGCTCAGTCATGTCTGACTTTGCAACCCCATGGACTATAGCCCGCCAGGCTCCACTGTCCATGGAATTCTCCAGGCCAGAATACTGGAGTCGGTAGCAGTTCTCTTCTCCAGGGGATCTTCCTAACCCAGGGATCAAACCCAGGTCTCTCACATTGCAGGTGGATTCTTTACCATTGAGCCACTAGCAAAGCCCAAGAATACTGGAGTGAGTAGCCTATCCCTTCTCCAGCGGATCTTCCCAAACCTAGAATTGAACCGGGCGGGGCCTCTTCCATTGCAAGTGGATTCAGCCAAACCGGATGGCAAATTTTAGGAAGTTTCTCTTCATGTTCTCAGAAAAGGACAAGTGAGTCTAACAATTACTGGTGAAGAGAAAAGCAGAAAAAGCAAGTAGGCTTTCAAGTGAGTGATACAACAGTAAGATTATGAAATGCTGGAAAGAAAGCTCTGGCATCAAGTCTTTCAAGTGTTACAGAGCAGAGACAAAGCTCAGGTTTTGTTCATCAAAGTTAACTTGATGTTCATCCCTTTGTATCTGGTTTTATGAGACCCACATATGTGTCTTGATCTCATATACAATTTAAATTTCTATATCATATAAACTCCCAATATTATAGATTTTCATTCTATCTATGCCTGTCTTTATGCTTGATTCACTCTCAGACATACTTTAGACAAATCAGAAAAAAAGAATGTTTACTAAAAGAAGGAAAATATATGGCTAACTAAGGTAGAAAGGGATCAAACAATTCTATAAAATGGAAATGATCAACCTTTTTAAAAAACAACAGAGAATTTCAATCGACTGGTTTTCAAGTATTGAGTCACTTTGAATTACACAGAGCCTTGACCAATATTTATTGCTACATGTTTTAGAAGCAATTTCCATTTTGATGGGTTGCTTCAAAAGTGGTATTCTGAAGCAGTTAGGTAACATAAAAATATAGGATCAAGATTATGTCTGTCAGATGAAAAATACAGCATTTATGCAGCATTATATAATCTATTTGCTGGTTTATGAGCCCAAGGTCCCCATGGGAGTGTCACAAACGCACATAATATGCTACAGGGTTATATTATGCATTTGAGAATCCAAATGAGAAGGAAATACTTTCTGAAACCACAAGTATAACTAGAATACTTGTATTTTAAAATAAGTTCAAAATTACAGATAATTTCAATTTGGCAGCTTAAGGTGTCCTCAGTTTGGATGACCCAGACATTAAAATACATGTACTTTTTCTCCAGTATGTTACTACCCTTCAATTGTTAAGATACATAGCACATAAATCAGATGACCAAATTGGGCCTATGAAAGAACCAATGATTCAATGTCAAGGAAGCCTCCTGCAGTGTTCCCCAAGGATGAGGCCAGTATTTCTTAAACACTCCAGCTAACTGCCTTCCATAAAGAAAGAACACACGATACTTAATTTCAAAGATGACATCACAACAGGGATAACTGGTGTGGCTAACTCAGGAATGGACAAATTAGAACTCAAAACAAAAGGTTATATCATGGACATAAATTTGAAAATAAAATAAAGAACTGAGATGAGATTATACATTTATGACGGAAAAAATACCATGCAACAGCAATCCTAAGCAATAGAAACAAATGCATAAAACAGCTGGCAAGTCTGAAAAGAACCAAAAACGAATCCTGATTTGGAATGGAATTATTTTTAAAAAGGATAGCTAATCTCGATAAATATATATAATAGACAAAATATAACAAAGCAATTCTGTAATTATTTGGTATGATTATGAATAACACCAGTTCTTCCTAGGGAGAAAACACATAAAAAAATTAAAAGTGAAGTAAGTTGAAGTCTGGCTCAAGAGTTCTGAAAATATTATTTTGTACATATTTAGTTGCTTTACATTCTAAAGAAGGAAGAATAAAAAGAATATAATTTGTGTTACAAAGATAGAATTAAACCAAAAAATATAATTTTATAAATTTTAAAGTTAATTGAAATAGGTGACAAAAGTTAAAATTCTTTTGAGATCTTAATAGGTCTTACTCCAATCTGTGATGTGGAAAACTGCAGACTCAGTCCAGACTAAGACTGATGATTTCATCGGACAGTATTAGGAACTGACTTATAACTCCTTCCATCTTCCAACATGCTTCTGGGGGAACTATCAACCCAAACTGGCTTTCAAGCTTTTTGCTTAGAGTCAGGACCACAGAAGTCGAAAATTTACTTTTTTCCAAAGTAAATGTGCCACTGACCAGAGACTACAGAATTAGGAATACTCTGCATATTGTTTTAGTGTAACACCAAATTTATCTTTCAAATTGACAGGGTTTCCAGAAGCACAAACTGATAGTCCATGTACAAATTGCAGACTGTACAGTGTTTGTAAAATCTAATAATTTTTTAAATTGATGAAATCTATATAAAATGGAATATCTACTATATCAAGGAAAGAAAAGAATAAAGATCTAGCAATGCTGTGCCTTTATTTTCCCAAGTCAACAATCTGCCAGTGCTCAGTGGTGACAAAGAAGGAATGAACTCTGTGTTTTGTCCTCCTTCATTCATTTCTAAGCAATCTAGTCCTAGGAAGCATCTGAGTTTGCTGTCCCTGGTTTCTAGGTGGACCCTTTCTTAGTTTGCTACATGCTGTGACCTATTTTAAAAAGTGACTTTAATATGACCAGAATACAATACAGCACGTTAGTTAATCCAGGAGTAACACCACCAGTAAGTCCTGGAGCAGCAGCAGCATTAATGAGTGGGTATACAATTGTTCAATCTAGTCAGATTTCCTTTGGTTAACAAATATTTCATTTAACCTACACTAAAATTGATTAGTGACAATCAACTCTCCTTTCTAAGAATTGAAGAAAAAATTCTAACCCCTTTTAGGAAGAATTAAAAACAAACAAAAATAGAGTGGGAGTTGTGGAATAAGGAAAGAAGAAAATATGTACTACACCAAGAGGAGAGGAATTTTCAATTACAATAAAGAACACAATGTTCTGTACAAGGAAAAGATAAAGTCTTTTAATTTGTTCCCAAGGATTCTCTCCATGAAGTGAGTAAAGACCCAAAAGTGAGCTCTTGTTTAAAAATTTTCAACATTTACTCAAATTCATCCTAAGCATTTGTTTTGTTATACTATAGGGAAGACTATCCTAACATTACTGTCTTAACAAATAAGGCTATGTTTCACAAAAATAAAATGCTCTGTTTTTTATCATTGCAGAAACCTATGAAAAATAAAATTGTGATTTAAACATATATAACTTGAATTTTTTGGCATGCAGTTCTACCAGGTTTAAAAGGATTTTATATTGTCAGTTAATTGTTCAGATAAGAAATTATCACAGGAGAACTGACTCTATAAGGAGCAAAGGCAGGCATAGGGCTGGCCTTTCTAGACACATCGAAGAGATTAATTAGAAGTACCAGTAGGAGATGTTGGCAAAATTATTTATAACTATGCTCTTGAGTGTGGTGTTAGACACAAGTCAACAATGTACAACAGTGTGCTATCAAATGTATTATCTTCCAAGGAGCTAGAAGCACCTTATATGCTTAAACACAATCTATGTTTACGCATGGCAAGGAGACTAATAAAGCCTCTTCAGCGAAATGAAATAGCCCAAATGCAAAGCAATGAAAGAATTAGGAAACAAAGTTTAAAAAACAATCTACTACACATTTCTTTCTACTAAAGATTATCATTCCAAAAGGGGTTTGAAAGTCTATTCCTGAAAGGTAATGGAGGAGACAGACTTCAATTAATATGGTGTCCTCTGACATCTAGTCCGTAGAAATAAAAGGAGAGAGCGTTAACTCCTAACAGTGGACACGTTAAGGAGAAAAGGAGAAAGAAAAAAAAAAAAAGAACAAATTCTAAATAGCTATGTGGAACAAGGTGACCCAGCTGAGTTTAACAGAGAACTAAAATGTAATCAAATGAAACCTCTGACCTTTGTACCAAAGAGAGTGAGGGAAACAAGAAGGTAAACACAATTTAAGAATCTGAAGAAAAGTAAAAGAAGTCACATCTGTGTGCAACATCCCCCTGAACATGTAGGCAACAGCCAGTCCCTGAAAGAACTCCAGGTCTCAGAAGAGGCAGCCAAGCCCCTCAATACTTTCTTTAACCACAGCTTCAGTTTCTTCCATGATCCATTTTCACCTAAGGAAACCGAAGGCAACTCAAATCCACAGGGCAAAGTAAACCAGAGCTCCGTAAACCAGCCACCACCCACCTGAAACCACGCCTCCAGTTTCCCAGTGAAAACAAATCCCACTGACTCTGTCTCAGATCCAAGCAGCTTCCACAGTTGCTATAGATGCTTTATCTAATCAAGACCCTTTATCTAATCAGTATGTGTGTGTGTGTGTGTGTGTCTGTTTGTGTCTGGATGTTCAGTGAAATGACAGTGGCCAAGAAGATCAGAAGAGAAGGAGGAGATAAATCCTGAGGAAGAAGCACCAAGGGCAAGAGAAATGAAAACCTGGCAAGGAAGGCCAGGGTGTGTCCTATTCTCTCACTCTTCCTCCAGCCTTAGCCCGGTACTTAGCACATAGTAGGTGCTCAGTAAAAAGACTGGTGAATCAATCAACAAAATAGCCTTTCTGTAGAAACCCCATGTGCCCTTTAGCAGGAAAGAAGTTTGCTTGCTCATGATGATTACAATCTAAAGCAACCAAAATCAGAGGGATTATGACAATAAAGAAACCCTACAGATACAAAATATAAATATGAAATAACCATTCAAGTAAAAAAAAATGATTGAAAAAGAACACATACATGCTAAGAAATTCTATTAAAGGAAAACATTATTGGGAGGCCCAATAATGCCAGTAAAGTTCTTTTCTTTTTTAAACAGTATATTAAATTTCATATTAAAATGTACTGAAGTGATAAGAAATAAAGATGTTAGATCATATCTGAACTACAATGACCTAAATATCCTTGAAAGTGAAAGTTGCTCCGTCATGTTTGACTCTTTGCAACCCCATGGACTACAGAGTCTGTGGAATTCTCCAGGCCAGAATACTGGAGTGGATAGCCTTTCCCTTCTCCAAGGAATCTTCCCAACCCAGGCACATTATTCCATAATTACTTTCCTTAAGCCTTTTGGAACTTTTGAAATCATACACATAAGACAGCACTTGTCTTCTTGGCTTTCCTTATAAAATCTTTATAAGCCAATAATGCTTTCTCTTTAGCTTATCCAAAGGAAGAGCTGTAGAGTCCAGATCTCTGTCATCATTTCAGAGCAATGATGCCTAGACAGGGCTATGTGTTTTATTTTCTGCCAATATTCTATATGCCCAGGGTTTTTCTTCTTCTTCTTCTTGATACTGGAAAGAAATACATCAGTTCCAAGCAAACACTATGCTCATGAGAGACAATATCCATTAAGCAGTTAGCCCAGTAACTTAGGAAAACATTTTTTGTTAATTACTTGGGGCAGTAAATGCTTAGATAAATGTTTTTCATAGTATGCTATATGACATGCTAGGTTATATAGTTATATCAGTTTGAGAACTGTTGTATATTATAACCCTCTCTTTAATATTCTTACTATGCATTAGCATTCTAGAGGCTCTGACAGGTCCTAATATAAGGAAATCTGTTAACCTGTAACCCAAACTTTAATCTATGGAGCCCTCTCTCTCACAGGATGAGGAGGGTGCATGTAACTAGTTTAGCTTCTCACAATATTTTGATAAAATGCAGAACCATAATTAGATGGAAATTTAGAAGCTTCACTTCAATCCCTCACTTTAGATTTGAAGAAATTAAGGTCCAGGAAAGTAAAACTATTTGGCCAAGATGACACAGCCTATTTCACAGGCTAGCCCATTTTCTTGGGCACCAGACTGTATTTACCCACCTCCTTTAGGATCTCATGCCCTCACTTAGCCCTTTCTCTTTCATGCTTTTCTCCCCTTCCTTTCTGACACTGACCACCAATTTTAAGAATGACCAAGTGCTATCTTTCATCTCAGACTATCATCTCAGTCACTCTTTCCGTTTACCACCAAATTCCTTAAAAAGGTGTCTGTATTTAACATCTCATCTTCCTCAACTTTCATTCATTCCTTAATCATTAAAATTTGGTTTCATTCTCTACTACACTCCTAAAACTTATCCCCTCAGGCCACAATGCTCCAGCCATAAGGAACTTCTTGTGTGCCATTGTTTCTTGAATACCTAGTGCCTTCCAACACTGGACTCGCGCTTTCTGCATTGGCAGCTGGATTATTTACCAGTGAGCCAGCTGGGAAGCCCCCTACATCCCAAGATCACGTAAAATGTGGTTCTTTCTCCCCTCCAGCTACCTTCTCTGACTGTCACTGCCCTCAGCAATCTTACCCCAGCTCAAAATTCACCTTTTCTGAGAAAGTAATCCTTGATTTCTCTTGCCTGTCACACGATCTTCAACATATATGCAAAATATTGTGTACACATGCATAACTTATGTGACCATAAGATTTGTTGCCCAATAGGGACACACTTGAGAATGACAGATTATTAAGAATCATGACAGGACAAGAGGTATAAACTGTTACTATACTATGCAAACCAGGGAGGATGGTCTCCATAACAATGGCACTTAATACTCACACTGTAATCTACTTGTTCATACATCTGTTCTACATCCAAGAGATGACAAGTTCCGCAAGGACAGAGACCTTTTCCCACTCAGCACAATGTTTAGCACATTTAGATTCTTAATAACATGAAGAAGCCAAAGGAAGATATTAAAAAAAAAACAGTACTCTAAAATGAAGATAGTTAACGATAATAAGAGTTTCCTGCTGCTGCCAAGTCGCTTCAGTTGTGTCCGACTCTGTGTGACCCCACAGACGGCAGCCCACTAGGCTCCCCCCGTCCCTGGGATTCTCCAGGCAAGAACACTGGAGTGGGTTGCCACTTCCTTCTCCAGTGCATGAGAGTGAAAAGTGAAAGGGAAGTCGGCTCAGTCGTGTCCAACCCTCAGCGACCCCATGGACTGCAGCCTACCAGGCTCCTCCATCCATGGGATTTTCTAGGCAAGAGTACTGGAGTGGGGTGCCATCGACTTCTCCGAAGAGTTTCCTAAGCAGGAACAATTTCTTAATAAGAACAGATGGTAGGTGGTATGCCATAATCTTCTATTTCAACAAAACTTGCATGAAATTTGGTGAGGCATTTCTGAACCTTAGAGTATTTCCTGATTACCCTTTGCAATAGATGAGAAAACAAGTAAATGGCTCACAACTTAGCTCCCATTTTCTATCCTTTCCCCAATCTGGCAATCTCTTACTGATTATTGAAAGAAAAGAAAGTGAAGTCGCTCAGTTGTGCCTGACTCTTTGTGACCCCATGGACTGCAGCCTGCCAGGCTCCTCCATCCATGGGATTTTCCAGGCAAGAATACTGGAGTGGGTTGCCTTTTCCTTCTCCAGGAACTGATCACTGAAGGCCCACCTTTAATGTCAATTTTTGATGAGCTATGGCTCAAAGTACCCAAAGAGTGAACTGCCTCCTTTTCCATACTCCCAGGGCATACTGTTGAGATTCAGTAATTTACTGATTACCTACCAAGTGCTAGAAAGAATGCCAGAAGTGTTTATACACACTGTGCCATTTAACTCATCAATAACTCTGTGAAAAACTGTTATTACTGTATTTTAGAGATAAAGAACTAGATATAGAAGATTAAGAAAATTCCTCAAGATGCAAGGTAAACCATGGAACCTGTATCCAACCTTAGGGCTCCTGCTTAAGCCCTATGCTTCTCCAGTACAGTGCTAAGTACATTTGTGTCATGATCAGCTACATGTCTGTTTCCTCCACAAACCAGTCCAGGACCTATGAGCAGGGAAACTATTCCCCAGTGACCTCTAGCACAGAGCTCAGGACACAGCAGATACTCACAAATGGCTGGGAAGAATGAGTACCTGGATAGGATCTGTCCAATCACTGATATACTTTAAAAAGAGCATTATACAAGCCAGTGAATTTTGTAACTGACAAGAACGTAGCTTTTAATGTTGAATGAATTCCAGACAATATATATCATAACAGTTTAGATTCACTCAACTTAGAATCAGCAAAGGGTGATTTATCTAAACAGGCTACAAGTCTTAAACTGTGAGACTCAAGTGTAAAACTATTTAAGACCTCATTGGTTTGTCTGTTAATAACTAATGCCCATATTGCTGGAGCCAGGCCTCCTAAATCCGTTTGTCTCACCCTATGAGATGTGCTTATTGAGTAACAGGCTAGATTTCACAAAGTACAGAGGAAAACCAGACTCATTACTTTATAATCCCTTCTTTCTAATTGCTCCCATTCATCCTTTTGTAAGAGCTTCCCAGATGGTGCCAGTGGTAAAGAATTTGCCTGCCAATGCAGGAGATGCAAGAGATGTAAGCTTGATCTTTGGGTCAGGAGGATCCCCTGGAGTAGGAAATGGTATTCTTGCCTGGAAAATTCCAGGGACAGAGGAACCTAGTGGGTTCCACAGGGTCGGTAAGAGCTGGACACAACTGAGCATGCATGCACTTCACATCATTTATCTAGGTCCTGTTCATGGCAGACTGATTCCATCTTTGTATATGTTTGTATACCTCAAAAATATTAGGATTGCTGGTAATGGGCCAGCCTCCTTCCTCCCCCACCACTGCAAACATAATTCTCATACATGAAGAACCTCTAGGTACTGGGGGGTGGGGGCTTCCCACCCAAAGTCAAGCCACAGTGGCCCTCTCAGAGGCAAGTAAAGATGTTTAGATTTTAGCATGAGGAAAAAAAAAAAGAAAGTATTAGACAGGGAAGAAAGAGAGCATGCTGATCGCTTAAAACACAAGCAGACAAACCTTCCTCTTGAGCACGCACCCCTCCTGCTCCCAATCATCTTTCATTCTGGGTTGGCAGAGGGAAGGGGCATGGGAAGGGTACTAAGACGGAAGCACCAGAACACAGGCTTTAAAATCTCAAGGAATCGAGTGTGGAGCACGTTTCCCACACACTAGTCATGGGATCTTGGTCAAGATACGTTCCCCAAGCCTCAGTGTTCGCACATGCAAAATGGAACTGACAACAATAGCTGAACCTCACAGAGCTGAGATACATTTAACACGTGTGTGTTAGTCGTTCAGTTGTGTTCAACCCTTTGCGACCCCATGGACTGTAGCCTGCCAAGCTCCTCTGTCCATGGGATTCTCCAGACAAGAACACTGGAGTGGGTTGCCACTCCCTTCTCCAGGGGTTTTCAGGACTGAGGGATCGAACCCAGGTCTCTGGCCTCGGCAGGCAGATTCTTTACCATTTGAATCAGTATACATAGACTAGCATAAGTAAAGCATTTAAAATTGTATTGAGCAAATCATATATACTAAGTATCTTTATTATCATAATTACTGGTATTTTCCTTATCTCTTCCCCCCCACCCCATTCTCTCTATCTCTTTGTCACTCCACTTCCCTCCCATCTTCTTTAGAAGAGATAAAGAATGAGGGAGGTGAATGAAAAAGAGCACTCCCTTCCTGCTCATTGTGTAAAGCCCTGTCATATGCCTGAGAGAGCATAAGCTTTGGAATGAGAAAGACGTGCTTTTGAATCCTGCCTCACCCCTTACTAGCTGTGAAACTGTAAGCAGCTTATTTAACCTCCTGAAGGCTCATTTTCAAGTTCTATAAAAGGAATCTGTTCATTCCCCCAACATATAGGGGTTTTGGTTAGGATTAATGTTATTCTTGCCCTCTCTCCGTCTTCCCTGGGAGGTCCCCTAACAGCTCATCCCAAACCTTTTCAATAAATTATTGAGAGAGAATGGGATTGCAAGAGGCTGGTAAACTAGGGAATGAAGAAATATATACAGGGGTGGACAGCCTGTTCTCATTACCTAACCCCCCATCTCCATTTCTCCACATCCCCCTCGCTGGCGCTGCTCCTACTCGCCTAACTCTCTCTACTTTCAGAATCCCTGCCCTGGGATAGGGAGGCCTGGATGCTGAGACAATGAAGGTCTTATTTCCAGGGCTCCTCCATCAAGGACAGAGCCAGCAAGAGTCTCCCCTCCTGTTACCAGAGCCACAGAGTAGAAGGAGGCCACATTCCCTGCTTGCTAATTGCTCATTTGAAATTCTGAATACACATAATTCACGAGAGATGGTCAAGTCTCTTCATACCATAACACAGGAAAACAAACAAACAGAACTCTTATTACAGACTGGATGTGAACCTCAGCCATAAGGAGAACTACTGAGATCCTGCAGCCTACCTTTCAATCGTTTGCAAACAAACTTTTGGAACAAGCTGAATGTTCACTAAGTCTGGCAGTACTGTGTAGTGAAAATAATGTTAGATTAAGTTCCTGTCAGCTAGGAGGATGCTCTTAAAGAAGAGGCTTGCACATGAAGTTTTCTTGATTTATCAGGGTAGAAGCAAAACACACAGAAGGAATTTTGGCTCGTTTTTGTCTCTGTAGTGGAGGCAGCCTGATGTTGGCAAAGTAATGGAGAGTTTCTCTGCGGCCCTAGGGAGAAGGCACTCCAGAGGTCAAGCCTCCATTCCCTGACTCTAGGAAGAATGTACCTAAACTTGCCACAAAGAGCCCTTCAGGAATAAATGAGTTAAAGTACCCTCTACAGACTTTAACAATAGTTATGCATGAGGAAATTGCTAAACGAAAGACCTTTGTGAACACAAATTTCACAAAGCACAAACCAAGAAAGAAGGAAAAAGAAAAGTCTGTTGTTAGGACAGGACAAAGCAGATACGAAGAAATGATTTTGTCAGGTATTTGCAGTTTTAGAAGATTAAAATGAACTTTAAAAAACCAGGATAGCTTTTTAAAACCATTTTTAAAAATGTCATTTTCTACTGATTTTTCTGGGGAAAAAAAGGGGGGGAGGAATATGCCAACCATGTCATTCAGAACCACATGGGTATCTAACTCACCTTTAGAATTCTATGGTATAAACCTCAAAAATCATCGCGCAAACAAAGTAATACAATTTTAAATTAGGTCTTTTCAAATGTAGAATATTCTGAGTATACTGAAGTCATTATGTGTTCAAACAAATGTAGTTTCTGATACTGTTTTACATATGTTTTACATTTGGAAAATTTTAAGGAAAAAAAGCAAAAACAATGAAGCAAAATTTCATTATTACTTTCTAACAGTACATTTTCCCTAAGAATGGGGATTTAAGAAAATCCTATTCAGGGAGGAAATTAAGATTCAATTAAAGTTCTTATATTAGTTTAAGAGAGGAACCTTAGCAGTCTGTGGTGCACTCTCAGATAGAACATCTAGTGTCAAACAACTCCACATAAACATTTTTAGTAAATCAGATAATATTACTACACTAGAGATACCCGATATTCAAACTTTATGAAAAAAATTATAAAATGAATGAGCTATTTGGAAAAAGAAACCATGCTCTGTCATCCACTTAAAAGTTGGTTTATGTATAATGAATTTTCAACCGTGTAGGATGAGTTCCTCTCTTAGGAACATGCTATTTTTAGGTATTACCTTTGGCTGTATGGAATGAAAGGGGGAAAAAAAGAGAGAAAATAGGGGTTGTAGAGAGAAAACAAGGCACTGAGTTCAACGTGGGTTATATATGGGCTTTAACATCAGACCATAGGGGTTTGAAACTGATTCCAAAATATAGGGATGCAATGATTCCTTACATTCTCATTTTCAAAAAGACATGCACCTAATAAACTGCTGGTATCATTTTTAATTGTAAAGTTGGGGGAACCCTTTTTGTTCTTTTCGAAGCAAAATACATTAAGGAAATAACTCCAACAAATGGATATCAGAGAGGCAGACTTTCCTATGTAACTGACAAAAAAGGGAGGCTGTTTGAATCACTGGGAATACTGTTAAAGGTGCTGATTTGGAAGCATGTGAATAATGAGGTATTGAGCAGTTTCACTTGAAGAAAAGAAAGCAGAAGGGGACACCGGGGCAGAACTCTGAAGTACGGTTTAATAGGATAATAAGAAGCAGAGTTGGCGGCAGAGAGGCTATGGCGAGAACTCAGAAGAGTCTGGAAAACTCTAGTTTTAGAACACATCAGCCTGGATGAGAGAAGATGAAATCCAGAATTCAGACACAAGGTTGCAGCAATGTCATAAATAGGCTATACTGTGGGAGTGGCGACTAGCAGATTTATAGAGAACGCGCAAGGGAAGAGTTCAGCCAAGGTTACAAGCAATGGAGGCAACTGGAAGAAGGAAATGGAACAGCATAGTGTGTGAAGACATTCCATTTGAGGATAAGAAATGCTTCCTGGTCTGGGATGGCATTTTCTAAAAGCAGAAAAGTAGAATATCTAAAATTGCTGTTTTAGAGATAGCTCTGTCTTCTCACGGAAATATGGTCCAAAACCACACACAGTTATGATCATCAATTAACATAATCTCTAATACAGTACCCTGAATTCTTTAGGTATGCAATATATGTGTGTGTGTGTGTGTGTGTGTATGTATGTATGTATACAGCATATATATAGCATAACTAATTCATATTTGTGAAGCACCCTCCAGATAAACAACACTTCACTGGGTGTTTTCTTTAGACATTTTCTTAACACTTATAGTATAGTTACTATGAGAATATGTATCTATATATAGACATATATGTATTTAAGAAACATTTTTACATTTCTCATCTCTCCAATAAATTGCATCTTTGTGTGAATATTAAAAAGATCTCTATTGAGTCAGTATCTCAGGGTTAAAAATCTTCATTTGGCCACTTAATCAGATGACCCAGAGCAAGTCCCCTAACCTTGGTTTTGTCTTCTATAAAATGTGAACTACAGCATTTACACTGCCTACTTCTTAAAGTTGTGAAGAGCAAGGAAGGTAATGGACACAAAAGTATTTTATAAATTGTGACCAACTATAGGCTTCCCCAGGGGCTGAGTGGTAAAGAATCTGCCTGCCAATGCAGGAGACACAGGAGATGAGGGTTAGATCCCTGAGTCAGGAAAATCCCCTGGAGGAGGAAACGGCAACCCACTTCTGGAAAATCCCATGGACAGAGGACCCTGGTGGGCCACAGTCCATGAGGTCACAAAAAGTTGGACACGACTCAGCAATTGCGCACACATACATGCACCCAACATTAAGGTGGTATTATCAGCTTTAACCTGGTGGCTCAGATGGTAAGGAATCTGCCTGCACTGCAGGAGACCTGCATTCGATCCTTGGGTCAGGAAGATCCCCTGGAGAAGGGAATGGCTACCCACTCCAGTATTCTTGCCTGGAGAATTCCATGGACAGAGGAGCCTGGCAGTCTATAGTTCCTGGCATTGCAAAGACTTGGACATGACAGAGCAACTAACATCTTCACTTTTTCACAGTTACTCAATACAAAAGTGCTGATTCAAAGCATAATCTAGGGACTTCCCTGGTGGTCCAATGGTTAAGAATTCCATAATCCCAATGCAGTGGGCACAGGTTCAATCTCTGGTTGGGGAACCAAGAACTAGGATTCTGCATATTGCATGGTGTGGCCAAAAAAACCGAAGCATATTCTAGACACAAGAGAACTCATATACACAAAACAACTACCAAAGATGAATGCCTGTCCAACTAGAAGCTACAAGTGTGAAAATACCAACAAATCAGGAGCACTTGCTGATGATCCCCTGGGAACCAAAGTGCTACCAGAGGATCTAATCTGTCAGTATAAGAAGCCCTGCCGATAGGCTACCAAGCAGCCTGAGAACAGGCAAGTGGGAGGCCCCTTTAAGGCCATAACACTGAGGAAACGAAGGCAACTACAGGAAGGTTCCTTTACTGAAGCTTTTCAGTTCCCACAAGAATTGCTCAACATGAATCAAAATTTCCCTGCCTTAATTAATTTTATGAATGTCAACAATTTAGGACTGTGCTGGTCTTTTTTATTTTTTTCCTGCACGACTTCTTTAATATGAAATGAAGTGAAGTGAAAGTCGCTCAGTCGTGTCTGACTCTTTGCAACCCCATAGACTATACCATCCATGGAATTCTCCAGGCCAGAATACCAGAGTGGGTAGCCATTCCCTTCTCCAGGGGATCTTCCCAACCCAGGGATCGAACCCAGGTCTCCCTAATTGCAGGCAGATTCTTTACCAGCTGAGCCACCAGGGAAGGCCTCTTTAATATGAGTTCCACACAATTCCGTATTTAATAAGAGTTTAGCACCTTCAGGTGTAAGCACAATTTATCAGCAGAAGCATACAGTTTATAAACTGTTGGGAATGACTGATTCAGATTTTATAAACTCACCCCCAGTCCCTGTAATATTTAACATCAGTGTCAGGAATACAGCGAGTAGTGCTTATGAACATTTCTAAAAAGAGAATCCTGTCCTCTCAAGCACGAATATCTATGAAAACAAATTCTAACAAATCTGATCAAAATGAAGACTTCAAATACCCATTCTCAGTTATCATATATGAAATCAGAAGAGGCAGGTCAACTATGAAGCTTAATGATCCTGAAGTTTGTGATCCTCATCAGCACTGGCCCCTTCCAACACCTGTACTGAGGTGAAGGTACTAGTTTAATTGAGTGAAGGTACTAGGTAATAGTTTGTACTATTTTCTTTAAAACAGAGCCCCATGTGTGTAAGCCTCAGGACCTTCTAAACTAGGATATGCCCCTGATAATCAATATACCAAAGAGGTAAATTTCCAAAGCACCACGTAACTATTATCAGGGTCATATTTTAGATCACCACCATTTGTAACATCGTGACTGCAGGATTCTCCTAGGCCCTCGCATGTGACGCTACCATTCCTGCCGTCTCCATTTCTCAAGAAAAGTTTATGGGCATAAGCTCCAAAGCAAAAGCTACCCTGAAAGAAAACAGAAAGAAGAAAAAGAACACAAGAAAAAAGGCTGCTACAGTATACTTGTCAGAAACAAAGCAATTAAGAACATCATATGATTAAAAAGAGAAGACAAAGAAATCATTTAAATAATGAACTCTAATTTGACTATTTAGCAACTCACTGTTTAGCAATTTGCTATTTTTATTACATTTTAAATCAATCCATCTACCACAGAAATTCTCTCAAGGCCACATAGTACTATTTCACTGCTAAACCTATATTTCATGGCAAGACAATATCTTTATATAATAAAATGGCAATAAAAAGAGTACCAATTATCCCAGTATTTTCTCAAAATAGGTAGACTTTCTTTCATGCCTTAATTTTATGTTTTCCTTTGCCCCATACTAAAAGCTCGGCATAATTATCCCTGAACAGGTTGAGTAAGGTCTCTACAAAATCTGCTCAGGGTGATTATTTAGCTTTTCTTTTCTTTTTTTTTTTTTTTTTTGTATTTGCAGAATTTAGCTGAGACTGTTACAAGCGGTTTATCAAAATAAATGCATGATTGGCTTTAGCAGTTTTTCGTAATTGAAAAATAAAGAAAAAAGAGTTTTCTAATAAATGGAGGGAGAGAGAGGTTAAATACTTTAATTACGAACTTGCAAAAAGATTTCCATTTGAATATGGAAACAATGTAAAGGGGTCCCTAATTTTTATGGGGCTGGAATCACTCCAGAGGATTTAATGATATTGCTGGGCAACTGAAACTCTGCAAGGGAATAATATGATTTCTAAGCATACTTCCTTAAAATTTAATAGTGCTGGGGAATATTTAAAATGGGTTATTTTAAAAGGAAGGTTGAATACGTAAATTTGTGGGAGGAGAGAATTAAGGAAACTGATTTTTTTATGATACTTTTATGGTACTTTTTACTTTTCGTCTTAAAATGAAAACTAGTTACTTTTGTGTCAACACCCATGTGAACGAGAGTTATAGAAGGATTTTCTGATCAAGGACTGCTAGATATTAACTGAAGAGCTGAGGTAAATATGTCTTCCCCTTAAAGCACACTTAACATTTCTGATCTTTGAACTCTGATTTTCACTCTTTGTAGGGCTCCTTAGTAAGGTCTTAAGAACTAAAGGTCTTCCTGAGCCCCCATTGCTTCCTGACCTTAGTCATATTTGGGCAATGAATTGTGGAAAAGCCATATTTACTAGATTTCAAGGATTCAGCCACTTCAGCTATACATTGTACCCCCAAACTGAAGATCTCATAAACAAAGGAATCTCCAGTCTTCTAAATATCAGTTAATTCCACCTAATCAGATCTATTATCAGCTCTAATCCTAACACGTAGATTACCAGCATCACAAAGCAGTCATTTCTAATTAGCCCTCCTTCCTAATACCACTAGCACAGAAAAGCCTACCCACATTACTATATTAAAAGAGAGTCTATTTTGAATTGCTGTTTTGTTTGGAAAGGAAGAGGGGGAAAAAATGTGCGTTCCTTTCCAGCTGGCAGTTTTCCTAAATTAGATTAACTTTTAATTTAAATTAAAAAATTTAAAAGCCTTACACAAAGAGACAGTAATTGCCCATTTGAAACATCCAAAAAAGGTGATTGAAGGGTACAGTAATATGCTTACATGAATAATAAATAATACTTAGCATTTAGATAGAGCTTTCCCTCATCAAATCACTTCTTTATAAGCATTAACTAATTCACACATTATCCTAGCAAGAAAAGTAAAATTAAATGATAAAATGTTTCTCTACCTCAAAGTTGGGTAAACTGAGGCACAAAAGAGGGAATTCTGTCATGAGGACACCAGTGCTGCCAAACGTGGACTGTATTGGCAGGCATTTCCTTGCAGGACCTCTATGTGCTGTTAAGCTAAACCTGAAATTAATTTCTGCCCCAGTCACTGTGCAGGCTTTGATGACGCTGCATGGGCAATTCTGATTCCCATCTTTGCCAATGGCTATGAGGACTCGGACAAGATACCTAAAATCTTTTTGCCTTAATTATCTTATCTGTGAAATGGGAAAAGAAACATTCACATACTATACACACACACACACACATATACAAGATACCCAGTAAATGCTCAACAAATGGCAGTCATTATTCACCATTAGAAGGAGTTCATAAGAAAACTGCTAACAGTAAGCTAATGGAATATTTCAAGTACTCTGACAGGAAATGGATCCATAACCCTCACTAGGTGTGCAAATGGAATAAAATATTCCAAAGCTCTTGGAAAAAATATTAATGGTACAACTTACAGGGTAATGCTTAATAGTTTACATTATAAGCAATTAACGTACTCCCAGTGAGTACATGTTCATCTCAAATTACTGGTTTCCACCCTTTTTAACAGTAAAAAAAAAAACAAACTCATAGATTCAAGATATTGATTTTACTTTTAGCATCCACTGATGGAGAAAATAATGACTAAGAACGACACTGAATTCTGTGACACCAATGTGACATTTCTAAACAGATTTATGTTTTATTCTAATCACAAGAGATATCACATATATACATATATATGTATATATAAGCCCTGTAGAATATCCATGTGACAAATGTATATTGGCGCACATGTGAATTTGTGCAGTAAGTCCAAGATTCCTCAGAGATCTGCAGCCCACAGTATGGGAACCCTCTCCTGGAGGCTAAGAAATAACATACGGGTCAACACTTTGTTGCACAGCTGATATCCACCAGAAGAATCAAGCACAAACGGCTTCCACGTACTTAAAATTCTTCAAATGGAACTTCATAAAATGAAACTTAGGATCTCACGGTGTTTTCAAGCTGGAAGAGTATTTAGAAATCTTCCAATACAAATTATCCATTTTAAGAGGAATAACACTGAGATCCAGAAAAGCTGTGTCTATACCTCTTGAGCTACCAGATTATAGCAGAACTCAGTTCTTAAAGTTTTAATTATGGCCCACGATGTGTGTATGTATATCTATGTGTATGTATGTATGTGTGTGTGTGTGTGTGTGTGCAGACGTGCCAGTCACATCCAACTCTTTGTAGCCCCATGGACTATAGCCCATCAGGCTCCTTTGTCCATGGGATTCTAGAATACTAGAGTGGGTTGGCATTTCCTTCTTCAGGGAATATTCCTGACCCAGGGACTGAACCCACACCTCCTGTGTCTCCTGCATTGGCAGGCAGATTCTTTACCACTGGCACCACCCAGAAGTCCTATACAGACAATGTGGGGCACTTCTAAAAACAAAACACTGTATAACAAACTGTTTGGTTTGGGGTTTTGTTATTTTCTCTTTTACTAACCCTAACAGATATGATGCAAGATTGCTCCTCATAACTTTTAAGCAGCACTCAAAATCTTGTCTTATAATGGTTCTCTTTTTCTCTTCTTTATCTCCTCCACATTAATACAGTGACAAATGCTACGTACATGTTTGGTTTTTAACCTAATTGGTTTAACATAAAATCCAGTTAAGATACGCCAACCCACTACAAAGAAAATAAAAATTTTAAATCTATTTTCAGCATACTTATAAATGTGTGTGTTTTTAAGCTGCTGGAATTTTAACTATATTTTCATTTCTCCTCATCTGGAGAATTTACATGCTTGCAAGAAAATCTTGTTGAAACCTTATTTTGGTCTTCATGGAACATAATCTCAACATCTCAGACAGCCTGAAGCATGCTGAATTACATTTGCAGCTTCCTCTGGGGTTCTGTGAAGCTCTATTAGTATTGCATATTACACATAAGTTACTTTTAATGCTCTTCCAAGGCTTGTTAAATGCTACACAAACTTTACACTTCATGGCTCTGTTTAACTTATCTATCAGTAAACTTGAACTCACAATTCATCTAGATGTCCATGTTGATAATTTCTACTCATTATTATTTGTAAATGAGTTTTTTTTTTTAAGAACTAGATTTTGATTAAGAGCAGCTACTGATCATGTACATGAAAAGAAATGCTTGAACCTTTGCCCCAAACATTCAACAAGGTAAACCCAAAGATGTAAAAGGTGGCGGCTTAATAGTTTTATTTAAACTGTGACACCATTAATAATAGGCACAAAGAATCCTTTCAGAGATTGTCTGTTAAATGTGACTATTGCACTTACTGAGCAATTTAAGTACCATCTAGTAAAATAAACCTAAACAAGATGATTCTAGCAGGTGAAAATGTTTATATTTATTTTAGCCTAAGTCTATGCTAATTTTTCTTTTTGTAAAGTGAATCTAAAACACACTACTTAAAAATTCACAGTACTACTCTCTGCATATCTTCCCAATTAACTTCATTTAGATTACATATATTTTTGATTAGAAAGAATTCTGTCCTAAGCGCCCATGCAACCTAAGAATCATGGTCTTTGAAGAAAAGCAACATTGAAATATTAGTAATTGTGCATCACTGAGGAAATCTTTGTGGCTGAAAATCTGAGAAAATTTCATTTCCAAACATGTTTTCATTAAATTTTTTCTAGAACACTAATTCAATTTTAAACAAACAAAAAAAATGTATATATATAGCAAATACACCCAAAGGTATAAACAAACTAATGGAAACTTTCATATTCCTGAATGTCACAGCAATGGTAGCATCACACCAGTTGCATTTGTAAGGAGAAATCTTAATGCTTCTTTCCTGTCTTCATTGGCTAATATCAATTCATTTATGCAATGATTATACAATTGCTCTTAATTTCTATTTAGGAATAAAATTTCAAACATTTTTATTTCAGGACATTAAGAATATTATGAGAACAACCAGGTTTACCATGGTTATCTGTAAGAAGTATTCTCTTCAAAAATTTTCGCATTTTATTTTACTAGGGAAACTGTCTGATACCAGGTTATTTCAAAGATATAGAAACAAAACAAAAAGATGAAAAACCCAGATAAGATAGAATCTGGAATTTAAGTTGTTTTCATAGATTAAAATAATCTTCATGAAATTATTTAGCCACGACTAAGTACATGTCAAACAACACTTGGAAAGTAACAGTAATATTTGGTAATCATTATAAATTTCATAAAAATGAGATTTCCAAGAATACTGTTCTTTTATTTTAACTTAATTTTCAGGCAACATAACAGTCACCTATTTATAGCAAAAGCTTTGCCAAAGAGATCAAAGAGCTCAGCTATTTGTGGAAAGAGGTGAGCAGTGGACATTATTTTTCTTTTTCATGTAAATTTTACAGTGAAAATATAAGTTTATAGCTAAGAAAATTAGGTATTTAACAGAGTTACATCTAGTCTTGATATAATCATAAATTTGAGTATTCCCCAATACACTGTTGCAGTCATTTATTCAAAACAAAATTATATTTAAGATTCTTTTAATAATTATTGCTAAGAAAACAAGCCACATTTTGATATCGATTACGATTTTTGTATATTGTAACAGCACAGATTTCCCAGCATTTAAAAAGAGCTTCTGCAAAGAGATGATGCAGGCACTGAGAATTCTTGAAAAGAAAATTAATATGATGTCATCAGAATAATTAAACCTTGAGTATTTCACACTGTCATTTTGGAAGATAAGTTAGAAAATTAGAGGGGGGGCAACACCAAAGAAAACATTCTCATCATAAGAACATGAACACTACCCCGTGCTCATCATTCCTACCACCAAAAATAATGACGTCTGCAATAGCCAACCCTAACCAGCACCTTAATTAATTGGTATTAGTATTAATTAAGACAATTCCAGTTAAGTTTTAATTTAAAAAAATTAAGTATAAACTCAGTTATTCAATAAAGAGTTGTAGTCATTTGGTGTGTTTCTAGGTGCAGAATATAGCAATTTACTATTGACAAGCACTAACGGACGAGGTCATTTCACAAGTATAGTGTGCACAAAGGTGAACCGGGCAACTGATGAAATCTGTGGCCAAGGCGAAATAGCAATCTCTGAGACAAATGGTAATAAAGTTACTGAAATGAAGCAATGTAGTTTCTAAACTGAACTGTCATAAAGGAGGATATGGGCTTCAAACTGGCATGTCAGGAGTAATTAAAATATTATTTCTCTTTTTTAAAAAGTTCCAAATGGCTTTAATAGTCTTATTGATTCTTTATACAGACAGCTGAAAGGTTAGGAGGACTCTGCCGGACTGTAGGGAAGGCTGAGCGGTGTCGAGGTTTGGCGGGAGGGAGGCTGAGTTCTGCAAGGGCAGAAAAAGGAAAAGAAGGTAGGTGTATTAACACACTGGAGACAATGCATGCTTCCACACAGGAGACTATTTGTCCCAAAGGAAGAAAGTTAAAGGGCTTCAGAAGTTGCCTATGCTACAAATACTTAAAAAGGTATAGCTGCATATAGACTCTGTTTATTGTTCACAGGGATGTAGAAAGTTTCTATAAGGCAAGATGACAAATGTAAAGTTCTCAAAATGGATTTCTCCTGAAGATTCCAAGATATCCTCTCTTCAGGTCTCTGCAATTGATCCTTGAGTTGAAATGACTGGCTTGCCTGGTCAAATACTTGGTCAACTGATTCAGGATGGGTGGGACTGATTGTTAATGCCAGCATAAGTAAAGCTGGAAGAAAATGCATTTGTTTTGTGTACCTAGCTTTCCCCCACTAGGAGAGATTGAGGTCCTTGCTAATAAGAGATAAAACCTATTATAACCCACTTTTGGTATCATTTTTGCCATTCTCATCTTGAAAATAAAGCAGATCAGATATTTCTATCTGTATGAATGATTGCCATGAGACATTATGGAATCAAAAACCTTAGAGCTAGAAATAAGAAGATCATCAGATCCAGCTCCTACTTTAAACAGGAGTGAGCAGGCTATAAACAGCAGTGAAAAACATGTTTGAGGAAAAGGACTGTGAAAATGGAGATGGCTTTCTTCACACTTGAGTGTCAGTCTTCGCACAACCCAAGTGCCATACTGAGGACTTGGCTTCAGCCAAATTTCCATTTGCACCACCTAACTTGGACCTTGGCAAGCACAGGGAAGGAATACATCTGCCTTGCAGGAAAGTGAACTGCGCAGCCCCCATCCAAATCCAGACACTCCTTAGCAACCATGCATTCTTCTTTGCAGTGAAAATATACCTAAAAAGTAATACTTAGCCACGAAACAGCCTCCATACCAATTCTTGACGTCATCCACTTTGCAACTAGCTAATTACATGTGATAATTGAAACTACACTCACAGTACTCAGTAATTAAATGATCTGTCTAGGGAGAAAAATGAAACATACAACAGTACATTTGGAAAGGATACAAACCAATCTCTAGGCACCCAGGACCCAAAGTCAGAGAATCAAGAGGACCTTGGTTGTAATATGTAGGAGAAAGGTCAAAGGTTTGGAAACTACTATTCTTTTATCCCCTCCAAAGTTTGATTCCACATTAAAAAACTACAGCATGCCCCGCTGAGCTGCTGAGCCCAAGGAGCAATGTGCTGTGTGATCGAGGATCTATCTACACAGGACTTTACAGACTTCAGATTCCACTACCACAAAAAACCCCTCTTTCCAGTATGTGTCCAGCCCCAGTAAAGCAAAATAAACACACAGCACATGCTTCTGGAATCACAGTTGGCTTTTCTTCTCATATCTATGAGCAAAAAATAGAATAGTGTTCTAAAATGGGCAGGCCCATCAATTTATTTTTTTCTCTCACTCTTGGAAGTTCCAGGAGGAAAAGAAAAAGCGGAAACACACAGGCCAGATGTAAACTGTTATTTATATTTATTTTCTCACTGCTTTACAAAATGCTAACATATGCTGTCATATGATAGCTCATAAGGAAAATAACAATACAAATATTAACTGAATAAAGAATGTTCGATGAAAACTAACACACTGACCGCAACTGTTTCTGTAGCATGAAGCAAATGAGAAGTACTCGTAGAATCTTTTCTACAGTTGTGTGCCTGATACACAAATTTTTAAAATTCTGTTCCAAAGTAGTGAGATCAATTAATGTTCCAGCAGTAATCATTAGAGTTCTGATAATAAATATCCCCCTGATGCAGAAAGCAATTGTGTCAGTGAGCAACCTCTACATTTCCTGAGGCTAAAAGTCATTCATACAATTCTGCAACACTGAAATTCCAGTTTGGAGATCTACAGTACTTAGAAATACAAAGGAAGATTTAGCAAGTATATAAGCTACACATTAGTGAAAAATATGAAGATTAAGCAACCTCTGGACTGTCCTTGGCTTATTTTGCTTTTTATTTTGGTAAGGCTAAATGACCTTCCTCCACAGGAAATAAATCTTCATGGAGCTGAAAATCATAGGCAATTAACACACTGAAAAAAGAGAGTCCTCTTAAATTATGGTTTTAGAATTTTTAGATGTACCAGCTTCAGGTGGAAATGTGTTTGTGAAAAGCAAAGGAAAGCAAAACCCAGGCCGACTTGCACTAGTGCTATAGAACAGAACTGAGCTTAGTTCTATGCAAGATCTCATGCTGCCTGACTGTGACATAATAGTGTCAGCTAAATGAAAGGTTTTATTTAGCGCCAATTTTAACAAAACCCAATGTTTAACTTATGACACAACAGGGATTTGGAGGTCTTCCTCATCACCTTAAAAGGAAGTAAACCAGAATCCAGCATGAGATGAAGGTGCCATTTCATCATGTACAGTTCCCACCCTCACCCCAGGTAATAACTTATTTATTGGTAAAATAAAGACCTGGAGCATTAGCTCAAGAGACACAATTACAAGATTACACAGAGTCAGTGTTCACCTGTACAGAATAGTTTGTCTGACTACAAAGAACCATCCACTTCAAATCTTTTCATTTCATACAAACTCTTTATTGCTTCACTAAAACTGAAGCCTACACACTTGTACATGTGCATACACACATTCACACAACATGAGGGGGAAAAAAAAAGAGCATTCAATTTAACCACAGAGCAGCAATAAAATCAAATATCCTTTTGACACCAAAGGCATTGCCTGATTTAGAAGATGCTTGCCGATCCTCAAAGCAAGTCCAGTTACCATAACAAATGTACATTTTACCAGCTCTGGAATTCTAATTGTGTTTAATACAGTTTCATGTTGCATCAAAGTACAAAATCAATACCATTTGTCCAGCTCACAGGAAAAATGGAATCTATAAGCGCCCCTTATTGAGTAATTAAACACCTATTATTGTCATGGGTAGTGAAACAATGAATATGATAAGATAAATTTTTGCAAGAAAATACTGCAGTGATTAATACCTCCCTGCGTATTAAATAAAAATGACTGTCTTTTGTGCAGAACTGCTGGCAGAAGAACAGGGAGGCGAGAAGTAGTTGCCAGTGCCACAATAACAGGCTAACCTTGAACTGAACTCCTTTCCTCAAGAAATTAAATGCTGTAGCAGGACTTTAAATCCCCCCACTTAGAGCTCATTTGTGCGCCATGTAACCTGCAGTTCCTGAAAAGAACTCATTATCTTCAAAAGGAGAATCCCTTTATAATTTTTTTTTATGAATGTGTATATTGTTTCTACAAAAGAAGTATTTCAATGTCCAAAAGGATAAGAATATTAACAATGTAAGTAAGGAAAAGAGACTTGTACCAATCAGATATCATTTCTTCTTCTAGGAACGTGAGTGCAGAATGCAATCTGTTAAGGAAAACTGAACATTAGATTGAGAATGAGATTAGAGGAAATGCATATTTAGAAAAAGACATTAATCTGTTAGACTGATGCTAACAGTCCTGGGTATTCTTTTGGGGTCTCTGTCTGTCTCTCTCAGTAGCATTAAGTATGATACCCCTCATTCTATATAACTCCCCCTGCTGTACACACACACACACACACACACACACACACACACACTCACTCACTCACTCCACTCCTCACCCACCACATGGTTCCTCCATCACTGCTTTGCCTTTTTTTTTAAACTTAAGAATGATGCACCAGGAACAACTACAAAGTACAAAAGATGAATCTATGGATGTGACACTTGTAAAGGGTAACCCTATTTCACAAGTGAGATGGGACAAAAAGAAAGAAAAAGGCCACTGAAGCAATAACTGCTCACTGAATTACCATTAAATTGTAAGATTTACAATCCAACGTACAGTAAGTGCATATCTAATGGAGTTTGTCCTCTAAAAGAATATAAAGTGAATCTCTCCAGCATAAGATGTGTGTAGATGATGTATGCTGCTTTTAATCCAGTTTTTTAATTAAAGACAAAAAAGTTCAAAACACACACATAAAAGAACACGTTGATGCAACACCAGCAAAACCCTGAGGCAAACTTAGAAGCTTACCTAAGTTTAAATGCACTTTATATTAGCTGTTCTCATTCTCTGTCAAACAATTCATTCCTCCAAAGACAAAAATAAGACATACAATCAAGTAAGTATAGCAAAACAGAAGCCATGTTCTCTTTCACACAGCATTAGTACATGATCAGTTAACCTTTCTGAATCCTGTGTTAAATTAAAAAAAAAAAAAAGTCCTGAATCCAAACGATTGGTCATAAATTGCTAAATTTTTTCTGAAGGGAAATAATAAGATAGAGTTTATCAGTATTATTGAGTCATTTAATAAAGGCAAATAAATTCTTATGTTGACAACATGGAGAGAATTCAAATATGATACTAATGTAATCAAACATCAACAATATTATGACTGTTCATTTTTATTAATACAAACAACTCCCAGAAAAGAATTTACTATTTTGAGGAAAAATCACTTAAAATACTCTAATTAATCTCTTAATAATCATTAAAAGCAAATTCACATTATCATTCTCTATGCTGCTTTCTAAAGGAAACATTCATGAAATAATTTCCATTTTCTATCTTACAACAAACTCCTAATAAACTATACCATATATGGATCATATTTTAGCAGAAGCTTTTGGAAGAGATAAACTGATATAAGGTAGCTTCAGTAATATTATTATAAGACATATTTTATTTAGATAAAGTCTTCTTTAAGCAGTATCTAAGAAGTCACTGTCCTTGAATTAAGTAATATATAAAACTATTACACTGATTTTGCAAACCTATGCTCTTCTCACCTCTCCCCCACATGATCTGAATTTTATTTTAAAGGATTAACAAGTAACACATATGATCGGCAATGATATCCTTGTTCTTTTAAACCTTAGTGCATCAAGTTCACTAAAGGTGAAATAGTGGAATTATCACTACAAGCGGCTGTGTCATCAGACCCTTCAGAAAGGTGCCGTATAGAAATGCCTAAATAAATAGCAGCAGAAAGGATTTACAGATGGGATATATACACACAGATCTCTCTCTTACACACACACACACACACACACAGAGACTGCCTCTGGTTATTAAAAATATAAAACAGATTCACTACTGTATATAAACCAAAAGGTATTTGTAATGCCCCCTCTCATTAATTTTAGCTTCAATGCTAGTTTGAATGCTATACCATTTTCTGCCCCCCTTGCCAAGATATGTGAAAGATTATCTCAAAAACCAGTTGGTTAAAGCCCCTCTCTATGCTACAGTGAGCCGGAGAATTTCCAGCATCTGATGAAGACCAATGGACCACCTGATACTTTTTCAGCAGGGTGATAAAATTAAAGGATGGCTTTGACTTGCTTGAAGGATTACTTCCCTTACTTAATTGTTTAAACTGCAAGGTATTAACACAAAGGGGGTGGGGTGGGGGGAGCAGAAAATGAAGAAGGTGACTGTAGAGCCCGAGCTAATTGCAAGCTGATGAGATTGTGCCATGCAAGAGCTCTCCCTCCGTTACATACCATCACCAGCTCTGGTCTTTTCCACCCTGCTGCTGCCGCAAACAAGCTGATTTGCTAACAACGTGGTCAGCTCGGGCACCCGCACAGCAGCTCACGGGGTCCACAGACGGCTGCTCTCCATGCAGAGAATCCCGCGCTCCATTTTCCAATCTGATTACACGGCTCCTTGTTCCAGCAGCCTTAAACCTTCATGGCAGTTTACCAACATTTTCATCACTTTTTCTTTTACAAAGCGAAAGAACTGATAAGCTCTCAGGTACCCAGGATCTCATAGTCAATGGCTGGCCAGCAGCCAGAATTCCCTCACCACACAACTGTTTCGGGCCACACTGCATAAAGCAGATGGGATTTACCAGACAGCACAGAACTATTCGAATTTTGCCACGTGTACAAGGCAGCAGCATGCTTCTGTCCTTACCGACATCGACTGTTGTATCTAATCACCTCTTGGAAATACTGAGGCCTATTAAGTGCCCTGCCTGCCCCAGCCCCCACAAAAAGAAAGAGGCATCGCCAAACAAACCAATGAGCATATGCCCATGAATTCACTACTCCGGTAAGTGATGTGCTCAGGGACTCTGCCCGGTAAATGCAAAGCATTAAGAACTGTTTTTAAAAGTCTCAGTCTGACTACCTGGACCAATTTCTTTGATGATGGTGGAAAAAATCCTCATGATTTTTCATTACAATCTAAAATTTTGTGAACTACACAAAATACCTGATTAGCATCTTAAAACTTTGGCAACCCCTAGAACTTTAAAAAAGACGCACCAAAAGATGCGGAAATGAAGCACAAATCTATCAACTGAAGCCACCCTGTGAAAATTCCTTTTATTGCCATGAATTCCCAGGAACTCACATCATGCAGTTAGCAGGAGCCTCAATGTAACACATTCACATTCAGAAGTTTGAAACAATGACTGCTACGACATTTCAAGTGGAACGCCTATGTGTAGATTCTTCCTCCTATGTAGTATTTTTAAAATTCATTTTTACCTATAGCCCATGAGCCTAAAATGTAAAATCAGTATGGGCCTAAAATATGAACGTTACTGTCTGCTTCCGTTCAACTACAAAACAATAAACAAAAAAAAAACAGGTTTCTTCAGCCATGGTCAATAACTTTCTAACAAAGATGAGGAAAAGAAAAATGGCTTTTAATGGCTGTAGCTCTTCCTGGTTCGTTTTTGCTTAATATTGATGTATAGTAAAGGGTTTGGGAGAGGAGTGGAGGGGACGAAGAGTCTGTACACTTAAGGGAAAGATGTCTAACTCAGCTCGCACAATGCCTCAGCACGCCAGCTCACCAGTGTGCTGACCCTCTGTATCTCAGAGGATCTCGGAGTCATTAGCCGGACTCCCAGCCCTGTATCCAGGAGCAGGGATTTGAACTCACGGACCGAAGTGGGGAGATTTCGGGATTTTGAGCATGCCAAACAGAAGGGTCATTCCTCTTCACTGATGAGGAAGACACTTGTCCCCTGGGGAGGGGAAAACTGGATGAGTAACTATGGCAAGATTCACGTTGTGCTGCTGACTCAGGAATGGACTCTGACAGCCACCCTGCTTCAGTCTAGCCACTCGGAGTGGAAGCGATGTTAGGGCAGTGGTGTTGACAGGTACACGCAGAAATTAGGGGAGAATGAAAGAGAGGAAAGAGGAAGGAAAGAGCAAATGCAACAGCAATTCCTTTTGGAGACATATGCATAACGGCAAATAAACATTTTTCCTTAGTGCAAAGTTGATATTACCTATCAGATAAAAGATGTGTTTGTGGATGGACAGATTTAGAACACCCACAACATTTCTGAATGGATTTTAAAAAGGCTGTGCATTTTAAAAAACAACTGATCGACTAGGCTGGGTACATGTGCACATCCACAATACTGCAAAACTCTATAAACTCACAGAAAGTATATACACCCACCCATATATGTATTTGCATGTGGGTGGTATTCTGCATAAATGACTGTCAACTTAAAATGCCATTCTCTAATTTATATGCAAATTCTACCTCTGGTAAAATAAAAACATATTTTAAGCAGCTTATAGTGCCAACACATTATTCCCATGAATGATTCCTAGTAAACTATTTATGCCAACTGTGGGGTTTTTTTATGATTTATTGGATGGTAAACGAAACCACTTAAACTATAGTTGTCTGTATGAATCAGTAATTTTCATGTTTCTAATTAAAATGTAAACAGCGTAATGAAGACATCAAGTTTTTAGGCAAATGTCTCTTCCAGTGCCACTTGGGGTATGGTAATTACTGGAGCAGATCTATGGATGCTTCTGAATCCTGTACAAGTCCAGATTAAAAGCATTACTGCTAAACCTGACTTTTTACACAAGGGAATTGTATATTCTAACCCATTCCCAGTTTGCTTATAGATACACATTGGCACCACCTTTAAAACCTGATCATTAAAAAAAAATCAAAATGGAAAATGACAAATGAAGTAATTTATATTTAAAATGTTAATTATAAAACATTTACTGGCAGTCAAAATACTGGAACTGATATACTGTGATTTGATCCCTTGCCATTAGTTTCTTGGTGGAAAAAAAGAAAGAAAGAAGAAAAACAGCAACCAAACAGTGTCCACCTTAATTTCTAGAGCCCAGATCTAGATTGAGGGGTGAAGTGATAAGCTGATTCTAGATTCAAAGATAACATTAATTTCCAATATTTATTTTATTTAAACGAACGGTTTAAATGAAGTAAGTTCACAATACACAAAATAGCAAAATTTAAAAATAATATATAATCCATGGAGTAAAATGTGTCATTTCCCCCTCATATTCAAGAATGTAAAAGTGCCTTTGATATGAAACTGTAATCTGTTTTCATTTTTATTTCAGCATCTATTTCTCTCAAATTCGCCAAAATTTATCCTAAAGCAAATGACCTCTTACACATGCTGAAGAAATACATCACCTCTTCTGCCTACAATTGTTAATTGAACTTCTCTCTGAAGCCTATTCTTCCAAGTTAACCAGCATGCTTGCTTTACATATTTACTACCTAGCACTTGAACTGTTTTTTTAAAAACAAAAAATAATAATTCTGCACCACCCCTCCCTTGATACACCCCTTAGAACTGTTTCAGCCACACTTGCAGTTGAGTACTGATAGCTGAAATCTGCAGTGATATGAAAAGCCTAAAATGTAGGATGAAAGGAGGATTCCTTCCTTCCCCCATCCCACCCCCACCTCTGGACTCAAAGTCTACAGACTGACTGATATGGTCAATTTTCATATTATTTTTACATAAATGCTAGACAAGCATGTTGCTAAGGTTGACCGTGGAACTGAAAATGGGTAAGAAATGTTGAGTGTGTTGGAGGGGTTGACGTGAGGCAGAGAAATTGAGTGATTTTTGCACTTTTTTTTTATTACTAAAGTAATGCAGACAGACAAATGTATATCCACCATCCTGGGGTCAGAGGGAATGTTTAATCTAAAGGCATTTTCTACCACTTTTCCATCTGAAAACATACGTTTTTGTTTTGTTTTGTTTTTCTGATTTGAGCATAGAGACACAGTATTTTGGGCTGGGGAGAAGGTGGGATGTGGAGACAGAGAGGATCTGAGTGAGGCATATTTTGGTGGTGGTGTTTTTTTTTTTTTTTTTTTTAACACTCTGGGGGTTTTCCAAGGAAAGAAAGCTGATTAAACAAGGCCAAGTGTTTTGTCGGCTTAAGGGTGATATCATAGTTGTGTTCAATATCAGAAGTGTTGCAAGTACAGGCATCATTTCTATTCGCTTTGTGCCAGAAAGGTAAACACTGGATTGCACTGTGGATTAAAACAATAAGAAATCCCTTTCCTCCAGGCTCTCAAGGCCGTGTTAATCGGGTGTAATTTTTAATGAACACTAGCTGCTTGGTACTCATTCAAGACATTTCATTAGAAGGTTATTCATTTAAAAATCAGCGTTTCAACCATATCAAGCTGTAACCTTTCTTGAAATGTAAATGAATGGTTTAAATGAGAAGATTAATAAAGAAGGGATGTTCCAATTCCAAGCATGGCATGCTATGTATTTTTAAATTTGTCTATGCCAGATGCTGTCAGTCAGAACAAAAAACTGTCCAAGCAGACAATCTGTGCGTCTGAATGTTGATCATGTTGGAAAGTACAGGGGGAGGCGGGGGGGTGGGGGTGGGGGGGGAGTGTGTCAAGGATTCATGGTCCTTCATCTTTGCAGTAGAGCAAACACGTCTCTCAGTATAGCGACAGACAGCTGCTTCCACTTTCTAATGTGCCCTAACTTAGATCACTGAAAGAATTGTCAGCACTCAGAGAAACACACAAAGATAACACAGCCAGCTGCCATGGAGGGGAAAACAGCACAGCTCAGAAGAAATGGGATTTGTTCCATTTGCATGATGCAGCCTCCCTGGGCCCCTTTCTTTCAAATCCAAAGCACAAAAGACAACACTTAACATATTTGCTTAAAGATGACAACCTCATGTTGATTTCATTTGGATGTAACAGTGTCAGGATTACAGATATAAGAATATATTATATCTGTAACAGAGACTGACAAATGTACCCATCAGTGGGGCTGTCTGATTCATCTGCTTATACAGCCATTTTACCATCCCAAGGGTGCCATCTAAGTAGTAACTTTAGAAGACTGAAGGTCTAATTTTATTACACCACATTTCAACCTACTAAACAATATTATTTCTAAAATAGATCATTTTTATTGGAAGTCTCCCTGATGAAAAATCCAGTAGACACCAGAGAATTTATGAACTGTATGGGTCCTTTGAACTCAATATACTGCCCATTTTAAACAACTTTTCTTGCTGTATGGCAAAACCCCAGTATGGAGTAAGTGGAAGTTAGAGAGAATATGTATGTTTTGAATGTCTAAGTACATTGATAAACAGATTTTAGAGATGGAGAAAGGGAGAGAGAAAGAGACTGATTGATTATATGGATACCTATAAAATCAAGTATTACCTGGTCCATTTGAATAAATTCTTTGTAACCACTTACTTCTGTCTATTCCATTATGTGTCCTCCCTCAATATAGCATGCATACTTCAACAGCAACTATATGAATAATCACTGCCTGTCATTATCTTTTGGACATATACTCAATCTGATTCCCAGTATTCTTTAGGCAGAGGATAAGACCGGAGAAGGATTTAAAGCCCAACTGGCTAGCCTCTGGTCGTTATCATATGTATAGCTGAGGAAAAAAAATGCGATTCTGCCCTGAAACCTACATACTTTTATAAATCTTTATTCTCTGTGGCTTTATGAATTCTGACTTTTTAAGCAAATAAAAAGATATAGGATGATGTGACTGAACTGATTTATCCGTATCTGCATTGCCTCAATTCACTTGATTGGAATTATGAGGGCAAGAATGGAGACATGAGGTACAGGTAGAGAGGAAACCACCATTCTCTTCACACAGTACAGTACACATACACACACACACACACACACACACACATAAATGCCTGGGCCACATTCAACCCCACAGCCCACCCAACTGACTTCCCATAATAAATGCTGGCTCGCTATGCTCCTGCTTTGTCCCAAGGAACGCACTACTTCATGTTGCTGTTTACTGGCAACAGTATAATTCACTCATTTGGTCTTGTTTTATAAAATAGAGTTAACTGCTCTATGTGAAGTTTCTGCACAGCAGATGGTCACCAATCATTATTTTCCATTTGTTTAGTTTCTAGTAAGAACAAGAGAAACTGTGGAGTAGTAATGCAAAGAAAACTAGCAGCCTGCATGAGAACTCAACCAGTGCCAGAAGACACATTAAAAAAAAAAAAATTACTTTTATCACACAGTAGATCAAGGCTGAATATAATTCTGAGGGATGGTGAGACGTTATCCCCCACCTCCATCTGTAAAGGAAAATGCCATTTAATAATTTATTTCTTAGTATAAAATCCTCTAAGAATTAGCCTATTTTTTAAGTGATCAAAGTTTCTAGAAGCAACTTATTATAACCATTAATGTTTGTCATCACCCACACTGAAATCACTTTCTATACCTCTAAGTGGCCCAGTTGTCCAACAGAAAATGGGAAGTAGGAGCCATTTGTGGACAAGTGCACATGCACAGAAAATTAAGCTGTAAATATCTGGGCCGAGTTATTACTGGAATCTGGAAACATCTGGGGCTACAGAACAAGCCAAGCCCCATTTCCACAATGTCCAGGTAATTGCTTAAATGATTTATACCTTACTGTTTCTATTAAAAATGTCTTTAAAGAGAAACATTTGTAGGCTCGGTTCTGCAATAAAAACTGGTATCTGATTTCACTTGTACAAAATCTTGTGAAAGATGCTACATTTCTTCAAGGACATGTACATGATGAAACTAAACCCTGGACAAAGAGGGGAGTGCTAAAAGAAGGTGTGGTCAGTCATTCAAGGAAAACAATCCTATCAGGCAAGCAAATTGTAACTGGCTTATTTGTGATGAGTGTTTATTTTAATGCAAAGAATCTATTTTAAAAATTCTTTTCATGCATTCTGACAAATATATCCAAGTCAATTTAGGGTGAACTATATACTTTAATACCCAATTTCAATTTTAACTAATTTGGTTTTAATTAATTCCTCATAAATCTTATTTACTGAATATCATGCCAGAATCGATCACCTAAGGGACAAGTAAGTACCACCTCTCAGATGGACCTGGGCCACTTAGTTAAGAATTTGGAGAGACTTAAATTGGTTCACTTAGATAGTATCTGTATAGTGCTACTAACTGGCCCATTCAGAAAGAAAGAGCTTTCAATGCTTTCAATTCTTTCATAGGTTTATCGTCTGAATACTCATACATATACAGGCACAGAGCTGTATTCACCTGAAATAATTTTATTTCTGATTTTAAGCCAAGAGGACAATTACAGCTTCACATTCTTCAAGAACCGCCATGTGTAGATCTAACAAAAAATTCAATGATTAACAGCTGACAGTTATGCTTATGAGAGCAAGAAAAAAAAAGAATCGCAACAAAAAAACTACTGACCGTGACTTTTACCCATGGCTCATATTTAGTGACCATCAACATACATTACTACCCTCTCTGGGGAATCACCCTTTTTTTTTCCCTATGAGAAGACTAAAGGAAACATGGCTGACATTTTAGATGTGAAGAATCTGCATGGATATTTCTTATTTAGTTTAAAATCCCCCAACTTCCTGATTTTAATTAGGCAGAATTTTAAGCCTACGTCTTTTAAATCCTCCCTTGATTTAGTTTGGTTGTTGGCAAGCCACCATCAGAAAGGTTTTATAATTCATAGTCGTTACTCTCAACCTTATGGATTTCAATTTATAGTTAAGCAACTTTAACTTGCTTGAAGATTACTGGTTTCCAGAAAAGTTAATTTAACTAAAGGAACTAAAAGATTATTGCAGTCAAACTGCTAAATCACTCTTGCTACTTTTCACCTACTGTTTCACAATCTTTATTATTCTACTTCTAATGTACTATACTTCTTTACTATTGAAGCTCTTTGTTGAAGGTGCAGTTGTGTTCATGCAATGGACTAAATAACATTTGTCCCCTGTGGCTCACTTAACAGTATATCTTTGTAATAATTCAAGTTCAACAATCAGCATTGGAGATATTTTCTCTTACATGCAGTGTACGAGATCAACCTAGATTTCAATAGTAAGTGGTAAGATAGCACCTAGAACTTTTCAGATTTGAAGAGTCCAAATTAGAAGAAAACCAGTGAGCTTTCACTAAAGTTATAGGTTTCCTTAGTAAAACTGTGTTTTTAGAAGACTGACAATAGAGCCTTTGTTTTTCCTCAGTTCTTTCATGAAGCAATGTGAACAAATACTTTTCTCTGGTACATCTATCTTTAGGTTGAAATACACAAATATAAAAGAGAGACTTTGTAAAATACTATTGATTAAACACATTACAGTTTCAACATTTGCTCAAATTGGATTTCCCTTAGAAAATTTTGTAATGCTGTATGTTGTAACAATAATGACAGGTTTAAGAAATAAACTGACCCTTCCACAAATACACAAACCACTAGAAGACAGGGTCACCAGGGTAACCCCAGCTAAACTGTTTACTGCCCAGTATTTAGAACAAAATAAATGACTAGCATCAGACACTAAATATGAAACAAAAATATGCCAATTAAAGTGTTAATCAAAGGCATTTACAAACTACAGCATCAATGAAAGTTATCATATCAATTGTAAATCAGCTAATTTGCATCTCATATCTTAGCGCCCTAAATACCATCAGGTTCCCAAGGAAATCTGTTTTGAGTACTGCCAGGCACATATCTGCACAATGCCTATGTATCTGAGAAAGGACAAAATAGAAAGACCTTAGGAGGTGCTGATTTCCCATGTTCAACCAAAGGCTGAATAACCAAGTGCCAATCAACCCTATGTTGGCAAGAAGTTGATTTGGAAGTCCCTGTGCCTAATATTTTATGATTCGATACCCTCAAAGTTTTCTGGCTACAAACACAAAAGCAAAAATATTTCAATA
Organism: Nanger dama; assembly: GCA_917880005.1. Lineage (NCBI taxonomy): Eukaryota > Metazoa > Chordata > Mammalia > Artiodactyla > Bovidae > Nanger > Nanger dama. The sequence continues at coordinate 33,805,853 of CAKJTW010000010.1, read as the reverse complement.
TGTAAAGCATAGTGATTTGAAGTCACCTGCTATGGCCTATAATTAAAATCGGTTGCAGATTTTTATTACATATCCTTATAACGTTCTGTTTTTATAAAATAGCTTTAACGTTCTCATATCCGGAGATATGAAAACAGAACAAATGACTATAAGCTCTTTTTGGGTATATAACTATAAAAAGTATTTTTCAGAATTATAAGATTATAAAGTCTTTCTTTAGTGATTAAAGAATATAGAAATTTCACTTTTAATGAAATACACAATTTTAATAGATCTGTTTTTAAGTACTTTAAAAAGCCATCTTCCAATTTTTTCAAGATTAATAAAAGATGAACCAAGTGACAGTTTTTATTGATTCACTTCACCAAACATTTATTGAACATCTATTATCCGTCCTGCACTGTACACACATGTTGAGGAGATTAAAAATGAATTACATGTGTTCTGCTCTCAAGGAGTTTACAATTTCATAATCACGAAATACAAATGCACAGCAAACTACAGAGGAAGAAACATGGCAAATCACTGAAAGGAGATTTTTTTTTAAGTGCTTAGAGCATATAAAGCAGATGTCAAAGGGATCCTGATTAGGGTGGCTCAAGAAGCTTTCATAGCTGATACAACATTTGAGCTAGATGTCAAAGTCCTGGTAGGTTTTCAACTGGTGGAGGAGAACATTCCAGGGAGTAAAAAAAGATAAAGATTAGTTAGGGATAAATAGAGAAAAGATGGAGTTGCTTCCAGTTTGATAAACATTCAACTTTCATACTGATCTATAATTTTGACATAGTTCTTAACAGATTTGAAGCCCCTCACTTCATTGGTGCGTAAGTTAATCTTCTTGTTAGTCTATTTACCTATCTTACAGGGAAAAAGCACTGGCTAACGAACACTCATCAACTTAGAATTGCTGACACATTTGCTTGTAACCAATTAGTAAGCATATTTAATGAATGGTTTCCATCCCTCCTAAAGGGCTTAACAAAGTGGTAAATGGTCCTTGAACTTCCTTCATTATTTCCAAGGCAATATCTAGAGTTTCTTAAACAGAAACAAAAAATCGTTTCACTCTGCTGCTGGTGAGCCACCAATCAAGATTCAAGTGACTCAAACTTATTAGTCGATGACCAAGCATTGTGGAGTAAATGGACCTAGACAAAAAATCTTGAGTCATTGGATCAACTCTCCTTTTATATAATCAGTAACTGAGACTCAGAGAGGTTGAAGGACTTACCCAAGGTACAATAGGCTGTAGGTATCTGCTGAAGTCATCATTTTCACTTTTCAGAGGTACTCTTACAGTATTCTTATGATTCTTCATAGGCTGTTGTTGAACTTTAGTCAGAAAGTGAACTACCTCTAGTATGAATCAGTACATTCATTCTAAGTAGATCTATTTTTATGACTTCAAACTGGGAAAAATGAAATTTTTTTAAAACTTAAAACAAGAAGTTTAAGAGCTCATGCAATATATAAATATTTGGTTCAGAGAAGTGATTCTCAATCCTAACTTTACACTAGGATCACTGGGGTAAGAAAAAGAAATTGGTCATCCCTCTGACTTCCCATTTAACTGGTCTGAGATGGGACTTTGGCAAGTTTTGTTTGTTTTGTTTTGGTTCATTAAGGTACAGCTGGTATTTACAGGGTAGATACAAAACTTATCCTTAAACTTTGCTCACATCAATTTAAATCATAGCTATCTACTTTAATGATTTGAACTCCTACAATGAAAATAAAATGCATTATTTCCCAAAAGAAGACAAAAAAAGATATATTCCAGTCCTCAGTAGATTTTCTCCTATAACTTCATTTGAGGTATAACCTAATTGAGTATGTGAAGGAGAAAAAGGAACCTAAGAGTAATAAGAATCATCTTTAAAGGAACATGCACTTTTTACACTTTTTTCAAATTTAAAGAAAGAAAAGGGGGACAATTCTTTTAATTTGGGTGATTATAAATCATGTATATTCAAGATTTGGTACAGAACCTGCCATTTTAAAAAAGGAGAATATAATTTGTTTAGATTATAATACTATGTGCTAATTAATGTGCTAATTCCTAATAAATAATGCTTTCTCAGATAATTATATCAGATTTTTTTTTCATCGCCAATATCACTGAAAACAGTCCTTATCCTTAGCTTCCTTAACAGTTTCTCTAATTTCTTTTGCCTTTAGCTATTTTCTCATTTCTACAAGCAGTCTTTTACTCTTTGTCCACATTAAAAATGCTTCCACACTTCACTCCTACTACACTGCCCAATACCTTCTTAATTATTTCAAGCTACTTCTTCATAATCTAAATATCATATTCCAGTGGCTCAAGTAAAATTTGATTTTCCAGATGATCAGGTAATAAACAGCCCTATAGAGAAATACTTAAAAAAAGAGAGAGAGAGAGAGAGAGAAAAGGCCTCAGCCTTTCAAAACACAAGTATGGGTAAGAATGAATTCCAAGAGCAGGAGGATGGATGAGATAGTAAGGTTTCTGTTGAGTTTGCAAATAGCAAAACAGAAAATCCACTCCCCCACTGGCCCCAAGCACAAGGACACCTGCAAAACTGGCTATTAGAATTTATAGAAAAATATTTTTAAATATGAATTTTGGTACACATGTGCATTACAACTGTATATCATCATACCTCCTAGATTGTCGTTAGTAGTAATGGCATTTTGATACTGTAGATTTCAAGGAAATAGAATTATATTAGAGTAAAATGGGGGATTTTTGCTCATCATTATAAACAAACCTATACCACAGGTTGTACTATTCTCATTGGGTATTTTAAAAATAAACAATACAAAATAGTTTCCTGTACGGTCTTTTTACTTTGATGCTACAACAACATAAAACAAGACACAAATCAAAAACAAACAAACAAACAAGCAATAATGCATTGTATGTATTCATTATTAAAAGAACATAGCATAACAAAGAACTTTCAATATTAGATTTTTTTCTAATAATTTTATTTCTTAAATATTGACAGACATTTCACACATAGTAGGAAAAAAACAAAAACAAAAAATGAACAAAAGCATAAAACAAAGTAAAAACAAACAAAATCCATAAATCCCAAAAGGGATTTGCATATAGGTAGATTTTTTTTCTTTCTCTCTAGAAAGACTCTATTCAGTCTAAATATCTATTTCTGAATACATTTAGTCCTACTATCTTACAATCCATAAGTAAATTAGTTGATTAGTATTCTTAGAATTATATAAAACATATTTTGTTAATTAGGGAATATATCATATACTTAGTACGTTTAAAATCTTTCCATAGAAAAAACAAGCACTGTTCATGCGGGCACACAAAATTCCTTCTTCTAGCTTGTCAGACAAGGACTCAGGCCATGTGGGATCCCAGTTCCTACCTGTGGGTCATATTAGTGTTCCCCTCAAAAATGTTGCCTAATTGTCTGAATAATTCAAGTGAAAATCTCTCTGTAAAGAACTTTATACCAATACTATAGGAGCAGGATACCACAGCAAAGGGGTGTGGGGGATTAGATCCACATCTTTTATAAGTTGGGCCTAAAATTGACTCCAGATTTGTGACTCATGAACAGAAAGTCAGTTTTAATACAGATGTGCTCTAAAAAGTAAAAATGGCTATTATTCTTAACAAGTTACATATTGAGTATTATTCTTTAAAAATGACTCATAAAATATCTTTTAAGTACTTAAAGTCATGATTATGTTCTACTCTTTTACCTCTGCTTGAATGTAATTTTTCATTTTCCAGGAAAGGATACATTTTCCAACTAACCCCGTTAACCTAATTACTCATAAAGAAATACCAAAAGCGTTTCCCTGACATCAGTACCTTCACAAAGAAATGGATCTGCACACATGCACAAGAGCATCTTCCATTTAGATAATCAAAACTGTAATTTTTACTGAAAAGATTATTTTAGAATCATGTAATTTCTGGTAGCAAAATTTATCACAAGCACTTGAAGTGTGCAAACAGGAAGGCTGTCCTATCCATATACTTATTTCTTCATATATTTAAATTCAAAAGTATTACCTGTTAGGCTTTAAAGACTAATAGGACCCTGTTTAGTTAATGGCATTTCTCTGATCTTAAACAGGTATTGTAATGAAAATGTCTTCAATATTAAAAAACCTTTTATCCTACTCAGAATAATTATCTTGTAAAATTAAAATCAGTGAATCATACCTAATTAAGATTTATAATTTAGCATCATTCAGGTATACGATCTAAGAAAAAGAGTTTATAATCTTAACTTCAATTTGAAAAGGAAAGCAAGAAGTGACTAGAAAGGAAATAAACAGCTATTTTTATCTTAAGAATGCACTAATATTGCCACATATTTACTCAGATTCCTAGTTTAATCTATTTTAAAGCTAAATACTTAATATGAAAACACAATATACTAAAGGATAGGACTAAGGTGGGAAAAGAAGGTTCCCAAATTAAATTATACCACAGATTTTGTAGATAGGTTATTCAACAGAGAATATATGCATTCTGACTCCCTACCTATTTTAAAACTTCAGGTTTACAATGCCTCTAATGCAAAAGATTCCTAAAGTGTGGGGTGACTTTATAATTAAATGGGACACTGTTATAAGACCTATCTCCAAGCCTCTTTCCATTAAAGTACATGTCAACTGAGAGAGCATGCCTTGTTATTACACAGGGCAAAGATTTTTCCTTCTAGAAGGCCTCACATATAGTATTTCTCTCCACCAAGTCTAACAAGGCATTCAAAATAAGTTCAGTTTTTTTCTTTCTTCAGAAATACCCTTAAAGCCCTCCTCCCCACCCCACCACCAGTCTTGGATTGCATAAAAGAATAGTTACTTTTCTGAGCTCTTTGATATTTTTCTGCCTGGCAGAGGCATCTGATGTGGGAAATATCTTTTGAAAATAAATGGTGCAACTTCAAGTGCACTCAGATCCATTACTTGCTGGACATTCCATCGTATCTGAAAAAGCCGGCTGCCTTCAAAATTTAGTTTTAGGGATCTTGATATGAGGTTTGATCTCATTGAGAAGTATCTTTGGAAGCAACAATATAAACGTTTAATCTACCCATCAATTTAAGACTGTTCAAACCAATGGGGAAAGGAGTCAAAGATGGTAACTACATTTTTCAGGGGGAAGGGGACTGCTCCTGTTTAAGTTTAGAAATGAAGTTTACAATTTCAATATAACATCCTGCAAAGTTAATATCACTGCATGAAAGAGTTACTTTTCATATTTAACACAGCTTTAACACATCACCACATGTTTATACAGCTACAATACCACTTCCTAATGTCAAAACATCAATATTGCTGCTACTATAACAAGGTAATTATTTTTTATGTTTGCCCCTTTCCCCTTACTTAATAAGCTGTGCTTTTATTTCTCAATGGTCAGAATTTTCTATATTTTTAGATAATTTAGCATCTACATTAAAAATACTTTTTTCACTTGTGCTTGAAACTTGGGTGGGGTCGCGGTGGTATAAAGCAACAGAAATTCACAGGCTCTTATTTCAAATCTTACTGAAATCCTCCCACCCTAAACATTCCGAGCCTGGGGAATACATATTTTAGTGTGTACCTGTCTACAGACAATTACAAAACAGGACTGCTTTTAAGAATATCTGCACAAAAATTCCAGTGATATATGGGAACACATCAGGCAAAAGACAACATAAGATAAGGGCAAATACTTCAGTCACTATTCCATGTATAGAAAGAGCAGAAGATACCTGGTGGTCCACTTTCCCATCAAGGCGCTTAACAACCGCTAGCATTTAGGCAGGGGCACGTGGAATCACTGTGGACTGGTCAGTCGCCAAGAAGGAAACCCAGTGACTTCCACAAAGTTTGTGGGTAATGAAGGCAGGGCCTGCTTCATTGACCTGTGACCTAGGTAGGCCCAGAGGTTCCCCACACAGAAGGGCTCTGCGCTTGGTTTAATGTTCTGCTGTTGCTGTCTTGAATTCTTAATAAATTTTGAACAAGGTGCCCCCATTTCAATTTTGTACCAAGCCAAGAAATCATGTAGCCAGCCCGAGGTGAAGGTGACAATATATGTTGACGGTAAGGATAATAAATCAGAAGAATTGCAAAAAGTTTACAGCAACACCTAGAAACCCCCGACTTCACATTATACTGCTTTAAAATTATTATTTTGAATGTTACTGTTTCCATGAATAACATTTCCTAAATCCAAAGCATGAAAGGAGAGGTCACTCATTCTCAGATGAGTTTACTGTCCTAAGTATATGGCATTTAATCAATTGTCAGTTGCAACTGACATGAGGTTAATATTAGATGGGGGGCACAAATGTTAGATTTTTGGTGGATAAAGTAAAATTCAGTTTCTGCTTTCCTGCCAGCAATATATTACAAGTTGAATATATAAACTGCCAGCAGAAATATAAGTTCATAAGCAAGGAACTGAGTAAAAGATATTCTCAACAATAAGATATTGGGGAAAAGAAAACATTTTATAAGTATTTTACATGATGTATTCTACGATAAGAAAATACATTCTGTAAGTTATGCACCACTAGTAACTCACAGGAAAATAAGAACAAAATCCTAACAGGAAACAAACTTTCCAATCTTACCTAAAAATACTTTCTAAGAAAGATTTCCTAACATAAAAGTTACAAATACTTAAGCCAGGTTGCAGGGTAAAAAAGTTTATCCTTGGGTCTTCATACAATAAATCATGCATTTCTATTTTCAAGATGTATCAGTTTCAAAAATGATTGGAAGCAGTAATGCTGTAAATGCTTTGTGAAAGTCACAGTAGCTCAAATACAAGCAAACTCATCCATTTATACATATATTCCATACAAATACATCTGCATTAAAATTCTCCTTTGAATTCACTGCTTCTAATGTACTCTGAAACCACAGCCCACCATATGCAATGTGAAGCATAGTGTCAATATTCGAATAACAAGACAACATGTAGATTTGCGGCATAAAGTACATAAATATTATTAACAGAAAGAGCCATATGATATCTCACGCCAGGATGGCTTCTGCTCACCTATCTCTGCTGCCGCCTCAGTCTCTTAACTAAGATTGTCGTCAACAGGTACGGCGCTCATATGTGTGCCGAGCGGAGGCAGAGCTCCTGAGTGGGCATCTGTGTTGCTGCCCTGAGGAAACTTTGCATACCCACCTGCTTTTGACTTGCTTCAGACTTATGAGCACAATTTATTTTTACCGTACTCCTACCTACCTTTTATTTCCACTATCTGCATTTCTTGTAGTAAGTACCCTTCAAGTACAACTGCCATTTAAATGATAACATCAAAAATATCAAAAGGTTCAGTAATCAGCAACATGTCACAGCATCTAGGCTTGAAATTTATACTGTAATTTAAATAAGAAACTTAATAAAAATTCAAGTTTAGGGGAAAAACATTGAAGAAAATGACAAAACCCAACCATGAAAAGCACTTTCTAAACAGGCATTTATTGACAGTCTTTCTAAAGTCTTTCATTTTTAGTAAGTTTTTTTTTTTTTTAATTAGCTATAATCTGGTGTGTGTGTGAGAGAGAAAGAGTTAATTTAAAGGTGGAATAATTTTGGGACTTGAAGTCTTCCAAGTAGCACCCCAAAATAATTTCTAAGTTTAATTGATTTTAATAAAACAATAACTTTTATATATCTCCAAAGAAGCAATTATATTAAGTTTTTCATTGAAAGAAAACAATTACATTGTTTTCTGCACCATTTATTTATTCTAGTTTATCAGTGGGCAAAGATAAAACAGCAGGTATGCTGATCAATCACATCTTATCAATCAGTACTATAGGTCAGTATTTCACACAAACGTCTGCAGAACAATTTCTCCCCATCAAAAACTTACAAATCAGTTTAAATTCCTGGTAATTAAAATGATTAGTCCTACAAAAATAAATATACTTTACAAAAGAAGTATGTAAAATTTGTACTCAAGAATATCACAGGCAAAACAGCATACATTTTTAGCAAACCGAGGTTCTAGGAACAAATTAGAAAGTACAAAACATAAAAGCCTGCAATTGTTTCAAATACACCTAGCAATTCTGCTGATTTTGGACCATTAAAACTGATTACTTAATTAGGCAATCATTCAAGACATCCAAACACTCACAGACAAAAACAGCATAGCCGTCTTTCACCTTGAGATGAAAATTCTGAAAAATGTTGCAGACACTTAAACTTTCAGAATCTGTCCCCATGCATAAACTAAGAAAACATTAAACCGTAAAATGTGACATTGCAAGACTCAGGCAAAAAATAATGTACTTATAATTATATTACTGATCTATTTTTCAGGTGGTTACTATTTTAAACTATCTTAGAAACATCAAGTTATAATACAGACTGTCTCTAGATTCCTGGAAGTACTGTCCCCTCGCTCCCCCACTCATACTCTTGCACTAACTAAAAGTAATTAACAAAAATTTTGCTCTCTTGTATGCCTATCAGAAGTACCTGCCTCCAAAGTTCCTGCCTAACATGAATAAAAACAACAAAAAGATGTCCTACGTATGGGAAAAAGAAAAGCACTGGGAAACTCAGTCGCAGTAGTCTTTAACAGAACTGCGGAAAAAAACCTCTATGTTTTCACTCAGAAGGTAGCAGACACATTTTTAAGAATTTCACTGATTCAGTGCAGTCAGGAAAAAGAAAAATATTCTGTTTTCAAAAGATGGCTCCTGAAATAATTCTCAAGAGCCCCTATAAACTGTCTTTTTAGGAGAAGAAAAAGCAAGTCAACTCACACGTACAGATTCCAAACAGAAGTCTTACCCTCTTCCAGGAAAACAACAATGAGATTTTTATTACTCTGCTATGATTCTTTCATTTCAGACATGATTAACTAGCAAGTATTACACTTCCCCAAACTCCTACCACAGTCTAGTTGTTGATAGACCCTATGAAATAGCAAATAGCCACCAGCAGTAAAAGACAAGTATCCAAAAGTCTATTCCAAAGAAGGAACACTTTCATCATTACCTCCAAATATGAAACAGGCTGCTTTTAACAGCTTTCACTAAAAAAAAAAAAAAAAAAATTTTTTTGAAAGTTGGTCATTTTTTCAATAATAGCATTTAAAATTCAAATAATGCATGTAACATATTCAGTATTCAAAGATACATGGCATATTTAATCTGTTACCTACCTATATTTTTAACTTAAGGTGAAATTATGAAAGACTTGTGAGTTCCTGCAATTTATATTACCAATGATCCACATGCACAATTAATAAACAATAAAGATGATATGAGCAAGCATGTTTTGGGAAATGATTGTAACAGAAAAAATTGTTTCTTTCTCCACTAAAAGCTAGTATGTCACACATGAAATGAAGATGGGAAATAGAAACAAGGACCAAAAGAGGAGATGAAGGGAAGAGAGCCACTCTAAAACCTGAATGCATGAAAACTCTAATTCTCTATACATTGTTCCACAACACTTTCAAAATAATTTTCCCTTTAAAACAATCACTTTCAAAATGTCCAGATGAACCAAGAAGCCAGCCAAAACTGACTGTACTACAAATATGTACAACGGTCAGTTTAAAAGGCTGGGGTTTCCTCGTCAACCTCTTCAACTGTTACATCCAAAAAACTTCACACATAGTACAATACTAATAAATAGATTTTGTTGGTTCCAGGAAGCATTTTTTTCATCTATCCTGGTCAAAATATCCTTGCTTTTCTTCTGTTGTATTAAATTTAGGATCAAAAACATCAAAGCAGCTTCCACCTCGGACCTAACTTTTAGAGGATCAATGTGACAAGGCAGTCCCTGATAGATGTTTCTCTTGATAAACGACTTGTTCAAAAGAGACATTGTAGCTTTCATTTCCTGACCACAACACACTTTTAATTTGCAACAGCAGAGCTTGCCACAGAGTGTGAGCACTTGCCCACTTTCCAGCCTTTTAGGTTTGTAGCTCTGGCTCCTTTAGGCCACACATTTGAGACAAACAAAATCTAAAAATAATCAAAGTAATAGAATTACAAAATAGGAACCACTGATGCCCCTCTATACATATGCACAAGTGTCTACTTTATAGATTACATATAAACTTTTCCTCTGCAGAATTCTAGTATATGATAAACCAGCTGCCTGAATGAACATCACTTGCACAACATGCATTTAAACACACAGGGAAATAAATGATGTGACTATTATTTAATAGTAAGCAGAGATGGGGGTGCAATTTATACATTTAAATCTGCTGTTAAATGTCATGAATTATATGACTGCCTACCCCAATGTGTTTTTTACATATTACTGTAATAATTATTATTACTACTACCCAGAAATCACATTTAAGTATCAATACGGTGAACAGTCAAACCATCCAATTTCTGCTCTCAGCACATTGTCCGAGCTCCGATTTAAAATTTATAAATGTAATATCCTCCTCATCACAGGCAGCAGCCCAATCTGCTCTGAATATATATTACAGCTTTAACATCACAGAGGGAAATCGCCCATCTGGCAATCCCATTCGCTCCAACAGCTCCGGGGAAAAAAGCTGTGCTCTTTCCTCCTTAAAACATTTCTCAGGGCAAATTATGTGCATCTAAAATAAACAGTCTTCTTATTGATCGCTTCAAAGTCAACAAGTTCCAAATGCAAAATTCAATCAAATCCTTCCTATCGTGTAAGAGCGGTGTGTGTTTAGCTCAACAGTCACCAGAGTCCAACCAGAAGTGCCTGTCGCGCATCGGCTCTTGTAGTCCCTTTCCTTGTATTCACATTTGTGTTATGAGAGAGCAGTAACCACGGCCACATTACAGACCCCTGGAAGCTTTGCCCCACTGCTTTTTCTTTATTTCATACTCTCCCTTTCCTTCTTTCTCTCTTTTCAGGGTGAATGCATGGTGGTGGGGGTATATGTAACAAAAACAAAAAATAAGAAAATATTTTAAAGTGGACATATCCTTTGGTTATGCAAAATACTTTTAACATCTTTTTGTTGTTTCCTTCTAGTCTTAATTGAATATCACAAAGTATACACACGGTCACAAGAGCTATTGAAAACCCCCTCTCACTCCATTTACCTGACTTTTTTTTTTTGGTAAAGAAAGAGAGATTTCAAACAAAGTCAATTTCAGTGCCTGCTTATTTAATTCTGTCACAGGTTAAAAGTAAAAAGCGCTGACAGGCAGACAAGTGAATGGCAAGGGAAAAAAAAAAAAACCTTACCACTGTTCTTTAAAAGGCAGTAAGGACTTTAAGCAATCAAAATACATTTTTTAATTTTCATGTAAAAGATATCCCTTCACTCACTCACTCCCCCAAAAAAACCCACTCAGAAGAACTGATTACAAAGTGCAATCATGGAGAGAGCAGAGTCAAATTGCATTAATAGATTTAGAAAAAATTTTTCATCCACTTCTGTGTGTGTACATATATATACTTTTTTTTTCATTAACAAGGAGTCTTTCCCCATACTCCCGCCCTCTCCCCTCTCCACCAGCCCCCCCCCAAAAAACCCCATCCTGAGTTTAACTAATTTACATATCATTTGACTTCAGCAGTTACATAGTGCATTACTAGTAACATGCAACTTTGGGATTACAGCTAAAACTGATAAAGGTGGACTCCAGTAATTTATTAATCAAAAACTGAAACATAAAAACAAGTGATAGCAAAAGCAAACAAGCATTTTGACAAATTAAAATATACATATATATATAAAGGAATTAGATATCATGAACAGCTGCTTTCCAAACAGACAAGCAGAGTCTGTTTTATCATACTATTTAATTTGTCTTTCCTATTTAGATGCAAAGGAAGTAAATTCCAAAACTGACATACCATAAACACTGGTGCTACTGATCATTTCTTGCTGGCAGCACAAAAAGCTGAATTGGATTTCTCACAAGCAGGAATTCCAAAGGTTGCTTTTCATTAAAGTCACTTTTCCTCTCAGCTATCAAATGTCACTGCCTTGAAACGTGGGCCCTTTCGTCAGGTATTCATTTAACCTACATGCATATAATTAAGGGGGAAAGCAACATCAACAAAAAGGGGATCTCAGATCACAGGAGAAGAAAGAAAGGAAAAAAAGCACATGACCAGGAATGCAAGTCCATGTCAATTTCACTCACTCCCATTGAAACTAACAAGAGCTCCGGGGAGGACGGTAATAGGATCAGTGGATTGTATATACCATTAAATTATACATCTTTCTCTCCCGTTCCTTGCCAACAATACGCCCACCACGCTGTACCCCATCCAAGATGATGTGCTTACATTTTTTCTGCAACCGATCTTCTGACATTTTCACGTTCCTCCAGTCACGAGATTGTAATTTAACCTTAACTTTTTGTGTGTGCAAGATTCTTATTTACACTTCTTATTTACTTAGAAGTTAGTTCACGAAGAAAGTCTAGCCCCACCCTATGGCTCCGCTTTCTTATTTTTATTTTTGAAGTAAAAAGAGAGCAATAAGTAAGCCCAATATATCGGAAAACGAAATTCTTGCAATCGCGAACTCTTAATCCCACACTATTGTTACAATGATTAAGCAGCAAAAATATGCATTCTAATGTTTCAGGGCTACTTTTTGTACAGAGAAATTAGACAGCAGGTTGGCGTACAGAATAGAGTGCAAATTAAATTTAATGTTTAAGGCACAACTCGAAGATCTCTTTTCATTACGGTCTTGAATGTATTTATATTCTCTAAAAATTAAACAAACAACCACAAAAACAAATTTAAACAGATGGTAGAAAACTACGAAGCTCCTCTTACCTGAACTCGCGGAGCGAAAACCCGATAGCTTAGCGTAGCATCGATCCGATGTGTTTGCTGATGAATGGAAGCTAGGGTTAAGTGAAGGTGCCTATGATTTGAAATCATTCCAAGTTTTTGAAGGGAAGACGGACTGCAGCCTCTGCCATGTTGGAATTTCAAACCCAAAACAGCTGCTTGGAAGGAGCCAGCATGCCAGAGGCTGGGCGCAGGCGCAGAGCGCCGCCGAGCCAAATTCAAATCACTTTCACACTAAGAGCCAAAGATCAGTTTTCAAAGGAGAGAGGGAGAAAAGAGACGGAGGCTGCCGTGAGGGAGAGAAGACGGGAGGCAGTGGCGAGAGGCGGGCAGTGGAGAGAGACGGGCAGCGGGAGGACCGAGAGGGAGAGGGAGAGGCGCACGGAGCCCGCGGAGCTGGAGGGGGAGAAAGGGAGGCGGGAGGCGAGCGGAGAGCGAGCTAGAGACGCGCCAGAGATTCATGGGCAGGGGAGGGCTCAATGGCCGCGCCGCGCTGCCCGGCCGGCCGCTCGGGTCATGTTACACGGCCGGGGCCGCGGCGGCCGCCCAGCCTCGCCGACGCGCTCGCGCCGCCCGGAGGGGGCCCGGAGGTCATGATTACGCGCGCGGGGACCCGGAGCTCTGCCTGCCCGCACTCTCCGGGCGGCCCAGCCTGGGGAGAGGGGAGCGGTACCTCCGGAGGGAAGGGGGTGGGGGTGCCTTTCTTTCCCACGCGTGCCCAGCCGGCCCTCGCGCTCCCAGCCCTCCTTCCCAGGCTCTGGGGCCCGCCGCCCCTCCCCGCACGCACTCCCGCCCGCCCCAGGCCCTCTCGACAGCTGCCTCGCCGCTTCCCACCTTCCCCACCCCCATGACTCCGCGCACAGGACGGGACCCGGACCCCCGAGAGCCGGGACCTCACCCTCACTCTCCCCGGGGCTCCCAGCACCAGCCAGAGAATGACTTTATCTGCAAAAAGAGGAAGCAACTTCGGGGGAAAAGCCGAAATCACCCAGTTCCCCTCCCCCGCCGCCCTGTGAATAAATAAGATCCGAAGTGGCTAGGTGTGCGGTCCACTCTGCGGTGCTCCGGCTCCCCTCCCTATCTCCCCCAGGCGACTCGGGCAGGGGAACGCAGCGCCCGGGGGCCCCGGGTGCGGGCGGCTGGTGCGCAGGCATAGACGTTAGCCTGCCAGGCTTTCCCAGCCCCCTTCTAGGGAGCAATCTGGGGACCCAGGAGTGGGAAGAGAGTAGGGGCTTTGTGGTGCTGGGAGCTGAAGAAGAATGAAATGTGCAGTCGAATGTGTTGCTGCATCCCAGGGAGCGATGCAGTGCTGATTGTCTGTTGCTGAGATAGCCTTTTGTTCGGAACATAAGGTTTAAGAAACACACACACGTTTTCTGGGGTCTCTTGTTAGATGTAAATGTGCTGCATCCAGACGCTTACTATGCAGGGTAAGCTCAGTTGGTTTACTAATCACCCCGCCCCACCCCCAAACAACCAGGATCATTTGAATGGGAACCTCATTCAGACTTCTAGGCTGCGAGTATTGCCTTCAACCTATTTCATTCTAGACTAGCCAACCATCCAACTGAGATAATAAAGCAAACAATAACATTTGATCATGATGTCTACGAGATAATGTGCCCGGCAAAGTTCTTTAGAAATTGTAATGAGAAAGAGAGTGAGTGGGGTAATAATTTCTCTTCGTTTTCATTAAATATGACTTTAATAGATAAATGGTAAGTTTATACTTTGGCCTGGTGGACTCCCGGCCCTCTATATTTCAACTAAGCTAAGAACGAAAGAGGAGAATTAAATATTCAACCGGGTGCCCATCAAGCTGAAAATGTTGCCTTTGAAGGTTGGAACCGAAAATATACTTTTTAAGACTGACCCTCCTGATAACAAACGGTATTCACATTTCCTCCAATTCTCTGTTATAGATTTAATAGACTAAATTGCAACTCTCCAGATGATGAAATGCAGCTTTTAAAATATACCACATATATAGTCCGAAATTAATTTCATTCTCCTTCTGTGATTTTCTTACCTTTAAACAGACTTTAGCTATTGAATGAATACATTTAACCAATACAATGAGAAAAAATATATATTTTAGTTAAATCTAAGCAGATGACAGAATTTAAAAAACAAAACAAACAAAAAAAACTGATTCAAAATCTTACTAAGTATTTCCAGGGAATGAAATTTCTATTTGGAATAGATTTGACCTTTTTGTGCATTAAAAAAAAAAAAAAAAAGCCTTCAAGATAAAACAGAAGAACTTTATTCTGATTAACAGAGAACACTGAAGCCCCTTTAGTTATATTTACAAGATAGCTTTGAAAATGATATTATGAGAAGTGGCCCATTGGATTTCACCACAAAGAAATAAGTGTAGGAAAGTATCTATGGGTCACTGTTGGACTGAGTACAGATGAATTAAACAACAACTGTGAAGAATTTATAATTTCAGTTATTGCCCATGTGGAGAACACCGATGACAAGCCCTCTGTGCAATTCAAGCAAAACTCCTCTGTCCTTGTTTGTTAAAAAAAAGTTAAAAGCTCATCAACCTTTAACACTAAATTCCTAGTACTGAATTTACAGTTCCTCATGTAAACCAAAACACTGAATAAAACAGAAATAATGGAATAACCACTGAGTAAAAACAATGTATTTTGATGATCAACTTAAATTCATTTTCAGTGTTTATAGTAAACTAAGTCGTACTTTTAAAAGGGAGCAGGAAAAGTGTGGTTAGCAGAAGTATATTCACAGGTAAGTATACTTTTCCCAATTCTCTTACATATTCATTTGAAATACAGATTATAAAATCTATCATTCACCATATAAATAAGCATAATTAACTTTGGAATCAAAGAAATGGAAACTATTCAAAAGATCAATGCTTATGTTTACATACAGTTTTCAAAGTGTTCAAAATTACATATATTCCCAGGGAAAAAAGGCTTATGTAATAAAATATGGGATTTGCACAACTAATAAAATCCATAGTGGAGTTCATCATTCCACTATTTCTAGCTTTCTATCTTCTTATGTATGGGGAAAGGCTGCTTTTCTTACATTACATTTTGCAGAGGAATATGAAGCTTTGTTTTTCCAGTTTCATTTTGTTGTTGTTGTTATAAAATTAGCACAATGTTTCATTTTTTGTTGTCTTAATAAAACTATAATGATGTGATTCAATTAAATAGCATTTTAATAGTCACTGTATTCTAGCTATATTTTTAAAGATGTATTCTAAAGTTTCTGGTTATAATTGATACCTATCTCTATACTATATTTTATGAAACTTTTCTTGTGGTAACATGAGAATAAGAAATTGAGTCTTTAAAGAAAGCTGATTGGCTAGTCAAAGAAAGAGTTAATTCAATGAAAACCTGGGCTAATTGTTTTCCCCACTGCATTATATACGTTGCTTATCTCTTTCTTTTACTTTTTAAATGTAGAAATTTAGATGAATTTCTAATACACTGTATATTCTGACTTGGGCTTTTAAAGAAAATCAGAAGAAAAGTAAATATGAAGTATCCCTTTTTCTTTGAGGATTGTGTGTCTCTCTCTGTGTGTTTTCCTCTCAAAATCATTCAGACGGAAAAATTATTTTACTTTTCCTTGTTCTTATTCTCACTACACAAATCAACAACAACGGGTAAGAAAATAAGCAAGCTGATACTGAAGGGATTTTACAGATGCCCCTATATTTTTCTGCACTGGACTAAGGAGAATTTGACCCAGGTTAGTCACAGAAGTGTGCTTTACCCACGTGATGGAAGAGGAAAACAAGGGAAAGATGAGGGTAGATAGAGTGTAGAGAAGATGAAGGAGAAGAAGGTGACAAGATGCTTTACAGAAAAAAATGTTTCTATAATGTATGGTTTATTATGAAATGCTCAACACAATTCAACTTTTAAAACTGCTTTTTAGTTTCAAACTCAAGGACTATTTTAATAAAACATTAAACTAATAATATCTTCTTCCAAACTGTGTTTCAAAAACCATTCCAAGACTTAGTAGCTATTTACAAGACCTACACATTTTTTTTCATATTGCTCACAAAATCTGAAGTGTCTTACAATAATGCAAATTACTGACATAGTAATTTTTTAACGTTTCCATAAAATTGCAGTTTAAGGATCTTCATTTGCACCTCAACTGAAACTACTAAGAAGTTCTTATGCACTATTCCCCTCCTCAAAAAAAAAAAAAAAAAAGTGAAGACCTTGACCTCATTTTTGTGAAATTACTCAATTTGTTAGAATTACACTTGAATACAGGTACTGTCAAATGGCATTAGAGTGGTCTGTATATCTCTTCTGTGACCTCACCCTACAGTGGAGAGACAACCGGAAAATCCTGTGATAGGTTCACCAGAGATGTTTTCTTGGTTTTGCAAAAGTGTTTTCTTCTAATAACCTGAGGATTATGGTGTTTTTTCATTCACTCTTTAAATGGTGGTACTGTTCATATATTTGCTGCGACTTCTGCCTGATTCTCAATCTCATTTAGGAAAAGTACATACTGAACACTTATTGTGGTTAAAAACATTGCCCTAAAAATTGCAGAGGATTTAAAAGAAAACCGACATTAATATGTCATGGATGTGCCCAGATAAATATAGTTCAAAGTGAATGTTGAACTATAATAAATGACTCATAAAGGGATTCTGTTCAGAAGATATGGGTTCTTTCATGAAGGAGACGTCCGTTTTCCTGGCCTTTGTAGTCTCAATCTTTATTTTCCTTCGCAACAAACTGCTTGTCATTTGCATACACCATGTCATCTGTCCCCTCTGTGCCTTGCTTTTCATTGAGCTCCCTGTTTGCCCTACTCTTCTGTGTGCTAATTCCCTGCACACACTCAGAGCTCTTATCTCCTCCAAGGGAGACTTCCCAGCCTTCCTAGGGGCATTTCAGTGTCTTTCCCCAGGGCTCTTTTCAGACTCTATCTCTTTCTCTCATTATCACATCATTTTAGAAGTATCTTTGTGTTTGATCCCTCTGTTATATTGTAAGCTTCTTGAGGGCAGGCATCATTGTAATTTCCATCCTTGTTTTTTTTTTTTTTTCCCCAGTGCTTAAAATAATGACAATAAACATTTAGTGAGTAAGCCTTTATTGAAGAAATGAACGAGTTGACCTGTTCTCTTCACAAAGGCAGCAAGGAACAAAACTACCTGGTCCTTTGCAGGAAACAGTATCTGATTTAGTTTGGTTGAGCCCTTGTTTTGCACAGACACAAAGCAGGAAATAAAGATGAGGATGAGAAAGGGATGCATTATGGAGGAACTTCATCCAGTCCTTGAATGAGAGGTTTGCATTGCAGTAGGCAGGTAACAGGAAGCTCTCGGTGGGTTTTTAAGCAGGAGATTTATGAGGTCTGAGACCTGCTTTAAGAAGATACGGCTAATAGAACTGGAAACGGGGGAGACGGGCTGGGAAGTTATTGCAATGGCCTATCATTTTCTGGTCCCTCAAACTGTCACCCCTTCCTGTAGGGCCCAGTGATATGCTTCCTTGCCTTCTTTATAGATGGTCTATCTGTATTGATTGCTCAATACTGTGTGTTCATTTTGTAATATTACAAAATGTCAGTGTGTTTAAAGGCATTCATTTAATGTCAAAGATATAAAAGGTGCAATACATTGGAATGGAATGTTTTTCTTCCTCAACCTGAACATAGTCTTTCTTCTCATTATCTCACTTCCCCCTCCCGACCATCGCCCTGCCGCTTTACAGTCAGTTCCACTCAGCCTGTGCTTTTAGCTTAGCAGGTATTTCATTTTCAAGGGAAGTAATGCCTGAAGATAAGAAAAGTTCCTCCCTGGAGTATGTTTGGGCAAGCAAAATAAGCAAAGTAAATTTGGTTTTTATACACTGGATAAAAATACAGATGCACATTTCCTTCATTTAAAGTATATTAAAGTTCCCTAAACAGGATTTTTAATTCACTTAAAACAGCATTAGGTTAGGTGGGCTGTTGGTGCTTTGAATTAATGTGCAAGCTGTTAATCTCCATAGACCTGGATTTAAAATTAGACAAAGCAATAATTAGTTTGGCACCATCATTTGACTACCCAGAGGGTAATAATGTAGGTCATAAAATACTACAGTCTGGCACAAGTTTTTTTTTATACAAAACAAGGATCTGGTATTAGGTGGTGTGAAAAAAAAAGATTGTCACTGGGAAGTATAATGGCTTAGCTTTTGATGTGTGTTCCACTATTCCTAAAGAGACCTAAATTCAACAATTCTTATCAGGTTTTCCTGTTTAAGGTGAGTCTTTCCCTTCTAAGTGATACAAAGAAATCTTCCTACCTTCCCTCAGTAGCTGGTGTTCCCTGCCCTCTCACTGGCCCCATAATGTTTCCACATAGCATTTGTGCATTTAGTCACAGAATTAAGATTTTAATTTGCACTACACTTTTATTTAGCTGTAGTTTTTCCTCCCATCAGTTTGCCATTTTGATAAATTATAAAAATGGCATACTGTAAACATTTTTAAAATATAAAAGTGCTGCATTCAAGGAAGTGCTTAGCATATATACCTTGATTTGTTTTCATGGCAAATGACTACTGGCAATATCAATAATTCAAGAACAGAGACAATGAAAATACAGAAGAATTGCATTTGGATACTTCTTCCTGTCAATCATCTTTGCCAGAGTCCTATTTGAACATTCAGAAAATGAGGAAGACATCAGATTAGCCTTAAGTATAAGTAATAGTTTTCTGTTTCCTTACACTGCTCACCCCAACTAAGCTTTTAAAGCACAGGTATCTTGGGTGTCTCTGTCTAGCTTAATATTTAAAGCTATGGAAATAATGTTTTAATATTGCATTGAAAATATATTTCATACAATATAGATGTACAGACTTTATATTTTACATAAAGCAATATGCATGCACCTGTGTGTATCTATAGTCTTATGTATTAGATGAGGATATTCACAAATCATTTAAGTTGAGCTTTTCAAGTGATGTGAGCTACTGATACAAACTTGCTAATGATAATTATAGAACTGATGCTGATTTAGTCATTTCAAAAAAGCCACGGAGGCATAATTAGTGTCTGAATGGCCTCAATATTGCATTATTAGGAGGCCAGGGTGAAACTTGAAATGAGAACATCAAGGCTGATAACAGAAAAGAAAACATGAAATACATACATAATTCATTCTGAGATATTATAAAGGTTTGTAACCAGAAACAATAATTTGCAGAAAGCATCTCATGTACTAGAACCAACTGCAATCATTTGGTCAACCTGTTAAAAAGATCAAATAGTATATTCTTAGCTATTCTCAGTGGTGTCTTTGTAATAAAGTAGCAGCAAACAGACACTGTTTGCTTCTGGTCACTTTTAAAGAATGTTCAGTTTATCAGTAGGGACTTTAATCTCAACCTTAATAGAGTACAAAAGCAGCCTTGTTCCTGTGCTTCTCTCCTTAAGGCCACAAGCCATGAGCATTTTTTTTATTATTCAACAGAAGAAAAATAAAATTCTTCTCAGAACACTAAACACTGTTGTTTTTTTTCCAAGCAGTAATTTTCATTCACCTTTCCCTTTTTCATACTTCTCTTCTCCATCTCCTTCTTGCTAATACACAAATGCTCCACCATACTTCACAGTCATCACTAGAGTGAGGACAGGAAGATACCTACAAAGTATCCCTTGCCTTGGACCCCTGCCAGGCCAACCATTATCAGATGATCTAGTGTGCTGGTTGACTAGGGCATTATAACTCGAAAGTCCCCTCTTGGTACTGTCTCCTATTAGGGGACAAAAGATATGAATAGCTCTCAAACCATGCAAAACATAGACACAAACTACAACTTAGTCATTCTTTCCTTTTAGCATAGGTACATAGGTAATCAGACAACAGCATCTTTAAATATAAACTGTATGCTATCTCAAATACTTGCTTCCAATGTGGTTGTCAATGTTATTATTAGTTGCCAAAAATGACAAGTTTGGGTTGTATTGCATAGGAGAAATCTAGGGTGTAGTTTGTTACTTATCACGCATGCATGCATGCTTAGTCGCTCGGTCATGTCCACCTCTTTGTGACCCCCCATGGAATGTAGCCTGCCAGGCTCCTCTGTCCATGGGATTCTCCAGAGAAGAATATTGGAGTGGGTAGTCATGCCCTCCTCCAGGAGATCCTTCCAACCCAGGGATCGAACCTGCATCTGCTGCGTTGCAGGCGGAACCTTTACTGTCTGAGTTACGAGGAAGCACCACTTATCATGAATAAGTATAAGTAATGTCTTCTGTTTTCTAAAGAGACATCATACTTACAGAACAATCAGATTTTCAACTATCTGAGTGAAGAGAGGGGTGAAAAGAACCATAAGTAACCAGGATGTTAGTTACGGAAATGGTTAAGAATACATGCTTGGATGCAGGTTGGGGTATTATGTGCATCAAATATGGTGAATGAGACCAGACTATATTCTGGTCTCCCAACTACTGTAACCAATCAATTTAATACAAACAATAAAGTTGATTTATTTACTAAGGCTCTCCACCATTCTGTATAATATCAGGAATCTCATTTGTACCGTGGTTGTTATGAGTGGGGCCCCCTGAAGTTGTTGCACTGCACAATTGAAGTATTTGCACATTACAACCTGTATATGAACAACAAGTACAGTACAAATTTACTTGTCATACTTTCTATTACAGTGGTATGGATACAGGTCAGTTTTTTAATTATCTAATTTATATCTTTATTTTAAGAACCTGCTTTTCCTAAGTTTCAGTGGCTCATAGTGCAGGTAAGAGGCCATCCTTTCAAAACTAATCAGGAGCCTGGGATGTGGAAACTATTATTATGAACATTAATTAAAATATTTAAATACTTTTGGGCTTAAGCAAATAATAGAGATACTGACTAGCTAAATATAATAGTAACATGAATGAAAGCATTTAAATATTAACTTTCTTAAAGAATTTAAGGTAAAAATGTCTGTGGTCTGGCACACAGGAGACACTCAACTTTCAAATGATTGAATGAAGGAATGGAGCTAAATCCATCTAAGGAAGAAACAGCACAAAGGTAAAATTAGGAAGGAGCCACAGTACTGGAAAAGGTCAGTTTTCATTCCAATGCCAAAGAAGGGTAATACCAAAGAAGGTTAAAACTACTGCACAATTGCATTCATTTCACATGTGAGCAAACTAGTGCTCAAAATCCTCAAAGCTAGGATTCAATAATATGTGAATCAAGAACTTCCAGATTTACAAGCTGGATTTAGAAAAGACAGAGGAACCAGAGACCAAATTGCCAACATCCTTTGGATCATAGAAGAAGCAAGAGAATTCCAGAAAAGCATCTACTTCTGCTTCACTGACCACGCTAGAGCCTTTGACTGTGTGGATCACAACAAACTATGGAAAATTCTTAAAGAGATGGGAATTCCAGACCACCTTACCTGCCCCCTGATAAACCTGTATGCAGGTCAAGAGGCAACAGAACCAAACATGGAACAATGGACTGGTTCCAAATTGGGAAAGGAGTAAATCAAGGCTCTATATCATTACCCTGCTTATTTAACTTGTATGCAGAGTACAGCATGTGAAATCCTGGGCTGGATGAAGCAGAAGC
This sequence comes from Nanger dama, assembly GCA_917880005.1. Taxonomy (NCBI): domain Eukaryota; kingdom Metazoa; phylum Chordata; class Mammalia; order Artiodactyla; family Bovidae; genus Nanger; species Nanger dama. The sequence goes on along the minus strand of CAKJTW010000010.1, from coordinate 33,783,462 downwards.
TGGAATCAAGATTTCCAGGAGAAATATCAATAACCTCAGATATGCAGATGACACCACCCTTATGGCAGAAAGTGAAGAGGAACTAAATAGCCTCTTGACGAAGGTGAAAGAGAGTGAAAAAGCTGGCTTTAAAACTCACCATTCAAAAAACAAAGATCATGGCATCCAGTCCCATCAGTTCATGACAAATAGATGGGGAAACAATGGAAACAGTGACGGATGTTATTTTGGGGTTCCAAGTCACTGCAGATAGTGACTGCAGCCATGAAATTAAAAGACACTTGTTCCTTGGAAGGAAAGCTATGAAAAACCTAGACAGCGGACTAAAAACCAGAGACATCACTTTGCTGACGAAGTTCCGTATAGCCAAAGTTATGGTTTTTCCAGTAGTGAGAGTTGAACCATAAAGAAGGTTGAGCACCAAAAAATTGATGCTTTTGAACTGTGGTGTTGGAGAAGACTCTTGAGAGTCACTTGGACAGCAAGGGGATTAAACCAGTTAATCCTAAGGGAAATCAGTCCTGAATATTCATTGGAAGGACTGATGCTGAAATTGAAGCTCCAATACTTTGGCCACCTAATGCGAAGAGCTGACTCATTAGAAAAGACCCTGATGTTGGGAAAGACTGAAGGCAAGAGGAGAAGGAGATGACAGAGGATGAGATGGTTGGATGACATCACGACCTCAGCAGACACAAGTTTGAGCAAACTCTGGGAGATGATGAAGGACAGGGAAGCCTGGCTACTGTAGTCCACAGGGTCACAAGAGTCGGAGACACTGACTGACTGAACAGTAAGAACTGAGTGTCTTAGCCCTTCTTAGAACCTTGAAAATAAGAGAGAATTAAACAATGCAACAGGAAAAAAATTGGGGATAGACATTGTTGTACCAGAAAAGCAGTCAAACATCAAGCGATTAGCAAGTTTAGTTACTGAATCTGAATATTTTGAAGAAACACAACTTTTTACCTGTGATAACTTAAACTATAGAGAATGAACTGAAACTTATAAAGTATCATTTCATTATACTGACAGTGAGACAAGTAATGACAGCTTTCACTTGAAATAGTTTTCTCTAGGATCACTGTCAATGTTTACCTCCCAGAAGGAGGAAGAGGGGAAGGAAGGTGGGCAGGAGTGGAGGAGGAGGCAGAGGAAGGAGGAGAATAAATATGGAATAATTTAAAAGTATAGAGGCACGACTTCAAGAAACTTCTACATATAAACATTGCTTCAAAAATAAAAACCATTCTTATAATGACTATAATTATATTTCTAAAAACTAAACAACTGAACAGCATGCTCATGCCAAATGCTGTATAATGAAGGCCGTTTTTGCTTCTGCTACCAGAGCAATAGGAACTTTCTTTCCTTCCTTCCCTTTCCATTTCCCCCTTAGCAGTCTTAATTTTATTCTATTTCTATAATTAAACATTCACCAAATCTACTTTCAGGGTAACAATATTCCACAAGATTTGTGCTGGCTGCATGTCACAGTGGATACAGTACTGAAGAACAAGAAATAGAGACAAAAACTCTGAAAGAAACCAGTGAAATTTTTTTCTGATTTTCACACAAGCCAGTTAGTCACCTTGCTAGTTCCCGTAGTCTTTTCGGTTTCTTAGTCTCTTGGAGTTACACTCAGTTAATTCAGGAATCTTCCTCTTCTCCTAGTCCTTTCCTGCTTGTGAGGAGCATTCTAGGGCCTCTTCAACATGGAGGCTGTGATCCACAGCCTCGCTCTGTCTTCACTCAGGTTTGATTCCTTCTAACTCAGTTTTGGTGCTTGCGTCTTCATACTGGACACTTCTGTAGTCGTTATCTCCGGTCCTCTAACGGAGTCTTCAGCCTGCCTGATCCAAGTAGCATCTGGTCACAGCCCAGAGCATGTTTCCTCTCAGCTTTTCTGTATCCCTCTAGAGTCTTCTTGAGTACTTTCTAGTGCCATGCTTGGTGTCTGCCTTCTGAGAGTCTGGCCTCAGATCCAATCCTGTGGATATCCTCTTCACTCACTGCTCCTATTCCAGAAGGACACCATGATTAGCCAAACCTTTCTGAGAAGAGAGAATGGGAAGGAACACTGAGAATCCCATACCTAAACCTCAGTCCTATTTGTCCTCTTTTCTTTAAGGGTCAAACCCGTCTCCTTCCACCTGTGTCCTCATCTCTTCCCCTCCTTCAATCCAATGGAGTTTTTGATCATTTTCTGTATTGGAAAAAATTATTTTTACTTCATATTGTAAGTTTTCCAACTTTATTTTTGGTATAAACTCTCTCTACATTCATAAGGCTTTTCATTTGTCATCTTCAAAGATATTCTCTCTCAAAGACTCTTTGCGTTTTTTTTTTTTTTCAAGATGATTTGTTTCTATGGTTGGAGCGCAAAGCGGAGATTTTGACTGTTGTTTATTCCTTAACCCTCTAATCCCTCCCTGGGAAGATGATAAAATGGTGTGGTAAGGGTAATGGATACAACGTAGAGGATGTCCAGGGGAAGATTAGTTAATATCTCAAAATATGGCCCTATTATCCCACCATTATTATTAGCAGGCTAGAGTGAAAGAAATCTTTAGAGAGAAGAACCTCAGTCCTCTCAGAAAAAATAGCTAAGTGTTAATTGCTTCCACACATTCTACCAGCATGGCCTTTAGAACTAATTGATAGTTGAGTTACAAGCAGCATTGAGCATAGCAACAAACATCTCCACTACGCTTTTTCCATTTGGGACTGATTTTTGGGTGTTTGTATCTCCAACATTCCAGAAGTAATCTCTATGGATGAGCAAACTTGAATTTGCTGTGGATCATCCACTGAGGTAGGCTTTTTACCTAACTTATTTCCCATAATTTTGGGGAAGGGGTTACTTTCACCAAAATTTTTAGGTAAGGACACTGACTCTCAAAGAAGAGAAATAATATGCACCAAGGGCAGAAAACGAGTGGACGGCAGAGCTAGGGCTTCCCCGCAGTTCCGTTTTTACTCCTGTCCCTTGGTATTATTATTGCCTCTAGCTCTTGTCTGGATCACTTTTAGCTGTGTTCTACGCCTCTGTGCTTCACTGAACATCACTTCTGTGCACACACCTGGAATCAGTGTCATGACTGCAAGGAAACTGCTCAGTACTTTTCAGACTTGTTCAGGCAAAATTTCCCATCCTAATTAGATTTGAAGTTATTCACTCAAGCTGTAAAGCAGAGCCGAAACACTGCGCAGTGGAGTTCTTGTTTATTGTTCAGTTAGACTGGTAGTTCTCAGGAAATGTAGCTCTTCTGAAATGTCAACTGCTTATTAAGTTGATGGGATGAGGGGACAATACCTCAGACAAAATGTGTTTCTATAGTTTAATGCCCATTCTCTTTCATTTGTTTGAGAAATGTTCATGCTTCAAAATATGTGAATTTTTCAATAATTATGTTTTCAGTTGATTTTTCCTAAACTAAGAATGATACACATTGAGGGTGCCTTCTTTCATAGATCGCGTTCTGTTCCTTCTTCCATGTTTTCTCTCACTGAAACTGACTTTTTATCATAAGTCACAGTTATCCTTTCAGAAAATAAAGAAATGCAATGCAGAGATTCATTCAGGTCTGAGGTTAAAATTGAAATAGAATTATGTAAGTATACCTAATATATTATAATATACATATACCAATTCAAAGTGTGTTTCTAAGATCTTTAGTAAATTTAATGTGCTTTAGAAAAGTGAACACTTCTACTTCTCCACCAAACAAATGTAGAACTGTAGGACTAAATCTCCATCTGCAGAAAAATCGTAAGACTGGAAGAGATACTTAATATTCCTTAAGCCAACATTTGTCAAAGCATGGTCTCAAACCCCTACGGTAGACTCATCTAGAGGAGGTTACTGTATCCTGTTCTAGCTAAATTAGAATCTCTAGAGGGGAATCATGGAATCTACATTTAACAGGCTCCTATGATGATTCTTTAACGTATTTAAATTTGAAGACTTCCTTGTAGTGTAGAACTAGACCACTCCCACCTTCAAGTGAGAATCATACTTATAAAATTCCAAGGAACTTGAATCCATTTATACTCAGTCTATCTTCCTTTCCTTCCTTCCTTCTTTTTGGTATAGATATATTGTTAGACTCCTATGTAGATGATGGAGAAAGAGAGAGAATATTATCTGCTAGCAGATGAAACAAATACAATTCCTCCTTTCTGAAACTTATTGATTCCTTTTGCCCTATTTTGAGTGCAGAAAGATCCTCCTCATCCTTACACCCAGTGACACCTCAAGGCACAGCTAAGTGTTTGCTTCTTTATGGGCTCTTTCTTGTCTTAATATGCCTGCAATGCGGGAGACCTGGGTTCAGTCCCTGGGTTGGGAAGATCCCCTAGAGATGGGAACAGCTACCCACTCCAGTATTCTGGCCTGGAGAATTCCATGGACAAAGGAGCCTGGCAGGCTATAGTCCATGGGGTTGCAGTTGGACATGACTCAGTGACTTTCATTTTCACACAAATCTTGTCTTAGAGGCTCTTCTCTTAAGGTGTTCTCAAGGTCTTTTCATCCTGCATTTCATCAATACCAATAACGTGCACAGAGATGTAAGTTGCATGGGACCACTGTGAAGAGACGTATTGGTCCCAATGTTACATCTTTTATCAGAGCATCTTATAACAGGGCTTCCCTTGTGACTCAGCTGGCGAAGAATCCACCTGCAGTGTGGGAGTCCTGCATTTAATCCCTGGGTTGAAGATCCCCTGAGAAAGGAAAAGCTACCCACTCAAGTATTCTGGCCTGGAGAATTCCATGGGGTGGGAAAGAGTCAGACACGACTGAGTGATTTTCACTTCATAACTAGATTTAAAATGATACTTTCTTATTATTAATATTAACTGCTTTGACACATATCTTTTTATCCTTCATACTTAGCTAGCCATGGATTACATGACTGATGCAGATGAAGAGCACCGATGCAACGATCTTCACTCTCCTTGGAGGCAACCATTGTCTACTTCTCCACACACATCATACTCATACACAATTCTGGCTAAATACCGATAATCCTACATATAAACAGATTAGATATAATTCAGAAGCACAAACATTAGTAGCTTAGTCGTATAGGACTATTTGCAAACCCATGGACTATAGCCCACCGGGCTCCTCTGTCCATGGCATTTCCCAGACAAGAATACTGGAGTGGATTGCCATTTCCTTCTCCAGGGGATCTTCCTGACACAGAATCAAACCTGAGTCTCTTGCATCACCTGCACTGGCAGGAGGATTCTTTGCCACTGCGCCACCGGGAAACCCCAGGGAGTCTTCCCAAATCACCAAATCTGAAGTTGTCCCTTTTATGTTTTGTGCTCCACGATATAGACTGTTTCTTACTAATGATGATTCAACTTACCATTTTTGACTTTAGAATTGTGAGAAAGTGCTAAGCATTCAGTAGAAATCATGCTTCAAATCGTGATTTTTGCTCTATTTCCTGGCTAGTGGTAATGCAGTACTTATGAGCCTCTCTTGTGATGGTGGTTAGCGGCAGTGGCCTCCTGAGGGTAAACAAGAAGGTAAACAATGATACACTTACAAGTATTCTGTACCCATACAAGCATTCTGGTTTTCACTTTCAGTACAGTATTCAATTAATTACATGAGATATTCAAAACTTTATTTTAAAAATTAGCTTTATGTTAGATTGTTTTACCCAGCTGTAGGAATATAAGTGTTCTGAGCACACTTAAGGTAGGCCAGGCTGACCTAAGATGTCTGGTAGGTTAAATGTATTTAAATGCATCTTATAAATGCATTTATTTTGACTTAGGATTTTTCATGTTATGATGGGTTTATCAGGGTGTATCCCTTTCATAAGTCAAGAAAGATCTATACTGCCATTAAACACAAAAGTTAGTATCTTTTGTACTGCTATTCTTACATCACATGTCAGAATCTTTAAGAACAGGTATTATTTTTTATGATGCGATCAGAGCCCAAAGCAAATCCTAACACTCAGTAATTACTCATTAAAACCTCCTGAATAAATAATTAAAATTATAATTATTTGAAATAAAACTAAGTTTTTATTACTATAATTATACCTATTATTCCTTAAGATAGGAACTTATTTGTGAACATTCAGTTCAGTTCAGTTCAGTCATTCAGTCGTGTCCAACTCTTTGTGACCCCATGAATCACAGCACATCAGGCCTCCCAGTCCACCCAGTCCATCACCATCTCCCAGAGTTCACTCAGACTCATGTCCATGAGGTCCGTGATGCCATCCAGCCATCTCATCCCCTGTTGTCCCCTTCTCCTTTTGCCCCCAAATCCTCCCTGCATCAGAGTTTTTCCAATGAGTCAACTCTTCTCATGAGGTGGCCAAAGTACTGGAGTTTCAGCTTTAGCATCATTCCTTCCAGAGAATTCCCAGGGCTAATCTCCTTCAGAATGGACTGGTTGGATCTCCTTGCAGTCCAAGGGACTCTCAAGAGTCTTCTCCAACACCACAGTTCAAAAGCATCAATTCTTCGGTGCTCAGCTTTCTTCACAGTCCAACTCTTGCATCCATGCATGACCACTGGAAAAACCGTAGCCTTGACTAGATGGACCTTTGATGGCAAAGTAATGTCTCTGCTTTTCAATATGTTATTTAGGTTGGTCATAACTTTACTTCCAAAGAGTAAGTGTCTTTTAATTTCATCGTTGCAGTCACCATCTGCAGTGATTTTAGAGCCCCCAAAAATAAAGTCTGACACTGTTTCCATTGTTTCCCCATTTCCCATGAAGTGATGGGATGAGATGCCATGATCTTGGTTTTCTGAATGTTGAGCTTTAAGCCAACTTTTTCACTCTCCTCTTTTACTTTCATCAAAAGGCTTTTTAGTTCCTCTTCACTTTCTGCCATAAGGGTGGTGTCATGTGCATATCTGAGGTTACTGACATTTCTCCTGGCAATCTTGATTCCAGCTTGTGCTTCTTCCAGCCCAGCATTTCTCATGATGTACTCTGCATAGAAGTTAAATAAGCAGGGTGACAATATACAGCCTTGATGCACTCCTTTTCCTATTTGGAACCAGTCTGTTGTTCCATGTTCAGTTCTAACTGTTGCTTCCTGACCTGCATATAGGTTTCTCAAGAGGCAGGTTAGGTGGTCTGGTATTCCCATCTCTTTCAGAATTTTCCACAGTTTATTGTGATCCACACAGTCAAAGGCTTTGGCATAGTCAAGAAAGCAGAAATAGATGTTTTTCTGGAACTCTCTTGCTTTTTCCATGATCCAGCAGATGTTGGCAATTTGATCTCTGGTTCCTCTGCCTTTTCTAAAACCAGCTGGAACATCTGGAGGGTCACGGTTCATGCATTGCTGAAGCTTGGCTTGGAGAATTTTGAGCATTACTTTACTAGCGTGTGAGATGAGTGCAATTGTGTGGTAGTTTGAACATTCTTTGGCATTGCCTTTCTTTGGAATTGGAATGAAAACTGAGTTTTCCAGTCCTGTGGCCACTGCTGAGTTTTCCAAATTTGCTGTCATATTGAGTGCAGCACTTTCACAGTATCATCTTTCAGGATTTGAAAGAGCTCAACTGGAATTCCATCACCTCCACTAGCTTTGTTCGTAGTGATGCTTTCTAAGGTCCACTTTAATTCACATTCCAGAATGTCTGGCTCTAGGTGAGTGATCACACCATTGTGCTTATCCGGGTCGTGAAGATCTTTTTTGTACAGTTCTTCTGTGTCTTCTTGCTGCCTCTTCTTAATATCTTCTGCTTCTGTTAGGTCCATACCATTCTGTCTTTTATCGAGCCCATCTTTGCATGAAATGTTACGTTGGTATCTCTAATTTTCTTGAAGAGATCTCTAGTCTTTCTCATTCTGTTTTTTTCCTCTATTTCTTTGCATTGATCGCTGAAGAAGGCTTTCTTATCTCTTCTTGCTATTCTTTGGAACTCTGCATTTAGATGCTTATATCTTTCCTTTTCTCCTTTGCTTTTCACTGCTCTTCTTTTCACAGCTATTTGTAAGGCCTCCCCAGACAGCCATTTTGCTTTTTTACATTTCTTTTCCATGAGGATGGTCTTGATCCCTGTGTCTTGTACAATGTCATGAACCTTCGTCCATAGTTCATCAGGCGCTCTATCTGTCAGATCTAGTTCCTTAAATCTACTTCTCACTTCCACTGTTTAATCATAAGGGATTTGATTTAGGTCATACCTGAATGGTCTAGTAGTTTTCCCTACTTTCTTCAATTTAAGCCTGAATTTGGCAATAAGGAGCTCATGATCTGAACCACAGTCAGCTCCTGGTCTTATTTTTGCTGACTGTATAGAGCTTTTCCATCTTTGCCTCAAAGAATATAATCAATCTGATTTCAGTGTTGACCATCTGGTGATGTCCATGTGTAGAGTCTTCTCTTGTGTGGTTGGAAGAAGGTGTTTGCTATGACCAGTGCATTCTCTTGGCAAAATTCTATTAGCCTTTGCCCTGCTTCATTCCGTATTCCAAGGCCAAATTTGCCTGTTACTCCAGGTGTTTCTTGAGTTGTGAACATTTAATATCTGCATGTATGGATGTGAGGGTTGGACTGTGAAGAAAGCTGAGAGCCGAAGAATTGATGCTTTTGAACTGTGGTGTTGGAGAAGACTCTTGAGAGTCACTTGGACTGCAGGGAGATCCAACCAGTGCATTCTGAAGGAGATCAGCCCTGGGAATTCTCTGGAAGGAATGATGCTAAAGCTGAAACTCCAGTACTTTGGCCACCTCATGCAAAGAGTTGACTTATTGGAAAAGACTCTGATGCTGGGAGGGATTAGGGGCACGAAGAGAAGGGGATGACAGAGGATGAGATGGCTAGATGGCATCACGGACTCGATGGATGCGAGTCTGAGTGAACTCCGGGAGTTGGTGTGTACAGGGAAGCCTGGCATACTGTGATTCATGGGGTCACAAAGAGTCGGACACAACTGAGCTACTGAACTGAACTCAACTGAATAAATATTAAACTGATAAATTGTTCAGAAATGTAACGAAATTCAGTTTACCATGAGGATCATCATATTCTGTTAAACACTTTGATGCTATTAAACATGAATTCTTACACATATTCCCAGCCATGTATTTTCTTATAATATTTTATCATGAATCATTTAACATTAAATTTCCTCCTTTTTAAACTTAGTAAAGAGAAAACATCTTATATAAAAATAGCCACTTACTGAATTCCATTCAGATGACTCCAATGTGGAATCCAATTTTTAATATGTGTGTGCGTGTCTGTAAATACACACCTATGTCTCTGTCGTTTCTAACAATATATCTGTATGTACACATTTATCTGTGAATATACATATACACAGATATATATATATATATATATGTGTGTGTATGTATGTATATATAGTTTTGAATATAGCCATATAGTTCTCCAGAATATATGTATTTTGTATATATAGAGAAAGTAGAGAAAAAGAACTATATAGTTTTAGGAACTACAGGATATTTAAGCAAATTCACATATTTCTTTGTAATATCAAGATGATGTTTGCTTTAGCATTACTATAGAATTGACCATAGGAATTAGTTACAGGATAGTTATTAACAGATTTATATTGTCAATTTTTTTCTCCCTTCTCTTTTCCTTCTAATTTCTTTTGCTGTTTTTCTTCTTTCTCCTCTTGCTCTTTATAAAATTCTTCACCTCAAATATATATACAAAAAGCATGCTGAGAAGGGACAGTGAGTGAATCCTGTGACTTTAGTGAGGTTCTGTGTAAACAGTTCTAGGCACAGGATGCTTGCTAGAATTCAAATGGAATTTGTGTTTACCATCTTTTCCCTATCATTATATTCTCAGGCAGATGGGCCAATAGAAGAAACCATATCTACATCTCAAAAAAAAAAAAAAAATATGCAACCCCACCCCAATACTTGAACTTTCTTGCTGGGCTGAGCCACAAGCTACTAGGGATGTGATTTATCACAAGTAAACAAAAAGATGAAGCTTCCTGACATTGCAAAATACACATGGGGGTTTCCACCCAATGCTCATTCTCTCTCCACAGAACACACCTGTCTTCAAGCTGAGGTGAAGGTGGCAGAATTTTATTTTCTAGGACTGTACCTTGATTCTTCGTAACCTACAAACAGAAATGAGTCAAGGTTCTTGAACTGGCATCAACAGTCTCTGCTGTGTGTCAGTGAATGTGGTCCCACCTAATGGGACAGAGGCAGAGGTATGATTTGGTGCTCTGACTCAGAAGAATCTCCTCATTGTAGAAAAAGGGAAGCCACTTGTTTCATTTTGAGGGTTATCACTCTGGTCCCTGATATGCTTGGCATCTGTGTCCTCCTGAAATTGTCTTATTTCCTCGTGAATGGGCACCATGCCATGCTAGCAGATGGACATAAAAATGCCAGAAACCTGGGCCGTGTTATCATTTTTAAGTACTAGTGTCTAGAAATCTATGACATTTTAAATGCAGCTTTGAAGTTTGAAACACACTTGGAGAGAACAGAACACTCAGGGGCTGGTCAGATCATAGTTTTGTAAACGCCAATGGTGGACAAGGGCAGATATAGAGCTTGCACCTCTCTCTAGGTCCATCACCATCAAAATGTCATATTTAATTACTAGAAATTTGTTCTAAGAAATACCAAGAGGCATGTCTCAGGTGGTAAGACACTGGAGAAATATTATGGGCTTTGTTGACTACGAATAAATTACTTAACCTCTCTGAACCCAAGTTTTATCATTTACAAGATATGAATTGAGGCAACAAATTATATAGTGTTAGGTATTTGTATAGTAACTCAGTTATTGTGCAGTGAATGACACTGCTTAAGAAAGCAGTGAATTGATTGTGCAGTATCATTCAAATGACAGTTTCTGCTGCTGCTGCTGCTGCTAAGTCACTTCAGTCGTGTCCGACTCTGTGTGACCCCATAGACAGCAGCTCACCAGGCTCCCCGTCCCTGGGATTCTCCAGGCAAGAACACTGGAGTGGGTTGCCCTTTCCTTCTCCAATGCATGAAAGTGAAAAGTGAAAATGAATTCGCTCAGTCGTGTCTGACTCTTAGCTACCCCGTGGACTGCAGCCTACCAAGCTCCTCCATCCATGGGATTTTCCAGGCGAGAGTACTGGAGTGGAGTGCCATTGCCTTCTCCAAATGACAGTTTAGTTGTGAGCTATTAATTTTTTGCACCTGTTAGCAGTCTAGCTAACTTCCCTATGGCTGATTTAAGTTCTAAGAAAGAGAATATCAAGATTAAATTTGGCTTACTAAAGAAGTTGTTGTTACTGAGTTGCTGAGGAGAGGTTAATAGCAAGCTCTATTTTGGCAAAAATTCCCAACTTGGAAAGGGCAAGACCCTCATGAGTTCTTCACTGGGCAGACAAGCAGCAGGGCAATTCCTAGACCACATTTATGCTGTCTAAGAACTGAGGAGAGGTGAGATCCAGACCACTGGGGTCCCAAAGTGAAAATCTGGGCAGAAATTATTCAGAATGGTTCCCTCTGCAGGTCAGGGCCCATTGACCTTAGATTTGCTTACACTTGTTTTGGACTTTTGTGCCTGAAAGATTTCTACCATTGTTCCATTTGTTGCTGCTGCTAAGTCGCTTCAGTCGTGTCTGACTCTGTGTGACCCCATAGACAGCAGCCCACCAGGCTCCCCCATCCCTGGGATTCTCCAGGCAAGAACACTGGAGTGGGATGCCATTGCCTTCTCCTGTTCCATTTGACTTGCATTCAAATAAAGTTTAAAAACACATACATTAAGAAAAAAAGAGGCAACCTGAGCCTAATTTTACATTTTGTGTGTGCACTCAGTGTATTAACATGGATGAGAAGGGCATCATTGCACAGCTTGGATCATAGCTCCTGCCCCTTGCCTTTCTTTTTGGCCAGTGAGCCAGTTGATGCTTGTTGACTGAGGAGGAGGAGATAAAATATACAACGAAGGCCTTACCTACAGAGCTCTGTGTTTGTGCCATAGTATGAAAAAGTGATTTCTTTTTATAGGTATGGCTTATCTTAATGTAAAACCCAATATGTGACCCTGAGAAGTTGGCACATACTTAAAAAAATACAAAAACACTTTTATATCAGAATCTTATATTGCTAATTGTTTTCCTAAGATTTTTCTCATTTTTATTTCATATACCAGTTTAAATCTATGCTGATTTGTTTCAGCTCTGTGAAGTGCTTATATCTGAGGCATACAGAAGTGGAAAAAATATTTGTATTTTAATGACTAAATAGTCAGCTGATAATGGCTAATCTGTAGCCTGCCAGGCTCCTCTGTCCATGAAATTCTCCTGGCAAGAATACTGGAATGGGTAGTCATTTCCACCTCCAAGGGATCTTTCTGCCCCCAGGGATTGAACCCATGTTTCTCGTGACTCCTGCACTGACAGTCAGATTTTTTTTTGCCGTTAGCGCCATCTGGGAAGCCCAATCTGAGATCAGGGAATCCAGTGGTGATTATGTTCCAATGAAATTATTTCTTAAATTCATTATCTTTCTTTAAATTTTTTTCAACAATATTTTGAGGAAAATATACTCATTGGCATAATAGGTTGACTTTCATGTTAAAACAATACAGCTCCCCTTCTAGAAAACTAGATTGGAAAATAAAAATGATATTAATTGTTGAGTTAATATTATCTTCTTAAATTTAGGAAAATTTTAAATATCCTTAAAGTAAAACAGTACTGATTAATATTTTAGAAATATTATTATGACAGGAATAAAAATAAATCATATTAAAATAATACCAATAGAGGATGGTTTCAATGAAACTGACATCACGTTTCAATTTACTGTCTGATTTGACATATTTACTGTCTTTTTACCACTAAGAGTTCCCTTAGGAAAATGAAACTACAATAATGAAAATAATTTAAAAATTTAAATATGCCCAGTTCTTTCACACAATTTGAGCAATGAACTTTTTATGTGTTAGACTGCTTATGAGATGCTAGAAAACTCTGGAGACCAGGGGGTGAGGGAGCATTTGCTTCTTTTGATAAGCCTGGTGCCCTCCCATTTAGCTGTTCTAACATGAGTTACATATTGACATAACTATTACCAATATCTTCCTAACTGCTCTAATAACACATTCTTGTTATTTCAAAGTATCTGTGCTGGTAAGTCAGTGCTAATGATTAGAAAAGCACAAATGTATGTAGACTTAGTAGTGTAATTTCATTGTAAATATTGAATAATATATTTCCACATAGATGATAAAACTAGGGCTGTCCTGTTCTAAGCAGTAAGTGAACTCTGACACTTCTCCATCAGACCTGATCTAGTAATTTTTATGATTCCAAAATGAAACATCCTTTTTAAAGAAATCTCTTTTTATTGGTGTAATATAGTACATGGTATTCCTTCACTCTATATATGCAGGTTGCAATGAAAATATCGGCACCTGATGTCTGCAGGATGTTTTACGGCTTACATAGCCTCTTCATGTATCCCACTCTATTTAAAAAGAACTTGAGACTCAAGGAAGTTAAGTGACTTGTCTAAGATCTCAAAACTTGGTGAATGACACAGAGTGGACTTAACATTTTCTGACCCTAAAACCCAGGCTTTTCCCAATGCTAAACCATTTTCCCTGTTGAATACTCAAGGTTAAGAGCTTTGAGGTCACATGACCTGGGTTTGAATCCTGACACTTGGATTAACCTTGGGTAAGACATTTAACATCTTAGTCCATGTAAACTGGAGAAAGTCTCAGTAACAACCTTATACAGTTGTGAGAATGAAACAAAATAACTTGCTGTTTTGCTCTGAGCACAATGCCTGGCACTTTGCAATCAAATCAATAAATATTGGTTATTGATAACATGTATAGTCATGTGTTTACTTATGTTTACTAGTCATCAGTTGTTTTGACTTTCCTCAAGTTTCTCAAGGGAAATCTCTTTCACTTCATTTATATTTTCTGTAGACACTAGAAACATGCTCTTGGAATGAATGTGGAAGTGAATGAGGCTAGAAAAAGCTTTTGGAATGAATGTTGAAATGAATGAAAACAAAATGTTTCAATATGGCACTTAATTAAACTATTGAAGTAATTGGAACCCATTATAAGCACCTATTCTAGAGAATATGAATAACTAAAAATCTGAATTTTTTTCACTTATACTCCAGTTAGTAGTAGTTCCTTCTGAATTATGATGCCAATACTTTATTCACCAATGCTAAAACTCTCTGCTTTCACATATAATCATTTTAATTTTTGCATATCTAGGTTTTTCATAATTTTTGGCATTTCTCTCAGATAAATATTCTTATATACCACTTCAGTTCAGTTCAGTCACTCAGTCGTGTCCAACTCTTTGCGACCCCATGAATCACAGCACATCAGGCCTCCCAGTCCATCACGCGGAGTTCACTCAGACTCAAGTCCATCGAGTCCATGATGCCATCCAGCCATCTCATCCTCGGTCGTCCCCTTCTCCTCCTGCCCCCAATCCCTCCCAGCATCAGAGTCTTTTCCAATGAGTCAACTCTTCACATGAGGTGGCCAAAGTACTGGAGTTTCAGCTTTAGCATCATTCCTTCCAAAGAAATCCCAGGGCTGATCTCCGTCAGAATGGACTGGTTGGATCTCCTTGCAGTCCAAGGGACTCTCAAGAGTCTTCTCCAACACCACAGTTCAAAACATCAATTCTTCGGGGCTCAGCCTCCTTCACAGTCCAACTCTCACATCCATACATGACCACAGGAAAAACCATAGCCTTGACTAGACGGACCTTAGTCGGCAAAGTAATGTCTCTGCTTTTGAATATGCTATCTAGGCTGGTCATAATTTTTCTTCCAAGGAGTAAGCGTCTTTTAACTTCATGGCTGCAGTCACCATCTGCAGTGATTTTGGAGCCCCCCTCAAAATAAAGTCTGACACTGTTTCCACTGTTTCCCCATCTATTTCCCATGAAGTAATGGGACCGGGTGCCATGATCTTCATTTTCTGAATGTTGAACTTTAAGCCAACTTTTTTCACTCTCCTCTTTCACTTTCATCAAGTTCCTCTTTACGTTCTGCCATAAGGGTGGTGTCATCTGCATATCTGAGGTTATTGATATTTCTCCCAGACAATCTTGATTCCAGCTTGTGTTTCTTCCAGCCCAGCATTTCTCATGATGTACTCTGCATAGAAGATAAATAAGCAGGGTGACAATATACAGCCTTGACATACTCCTTCTCCTATTTGGAACCAGTCTGTTGTTCCATGTCCAGTTCTAACTGTTGCTTCCTGACCTGCATACAGATTTCTCAAGAGGCAGGTCAGGTGGTCTGGTATTCCCATCTCTCTCAGAATTTTCCACAGTTTATTGTGATCCACACAGTCAAAGGCTTTGGCATATATTCATATCTGAGCTTACCAAATAGCCAAATCCAGTTTTTTATAAATTTTTACATCTGGTAACAAATTTAGTCATTACCATATAATCAACCATAATGTGTAAAATCTTTGGAATTGCTTTCCAAAGTCTTTTTAAAGACTTTATATCATATAAAGTAATAAAGACAAAATAACTTTCTTAAATATATGCATTATCATATTTAGAAGTAGAAGAAAAAGTAACAATATGGTACAGATATGTGCATAACAAATAGGGCAACGTGTATAAAATACTAAATTCACTTTAGTTAAATTTCAAATTAATAAATGCTTATCATTTCTGGGACAGTTATTGCACTTGTCTTCTTTTTCGTTATCAAACATGAGAATATAATCTTTCTCTCTTAGGAGTGCATTGTTTTTTCTGTCTCTGATGTCACATTCCCTTGCTAAGGTAGAAACAGCAAGAGCCAACTACTTATAAACAAGCGAGAAGAGCTTATTTTTGGGTAAATGATCTTGGCAATAACAACACAAAGAGCTTGATAATAAACAGCTATCTATACTCGTCTCAGACTTTCCCACACTGCTTTAAAAATGGTTTTGGTAAAAATGAGATTAATGCAAATATATTAATTAAAATAAAATGGCAAGGGATTTATAATTTATAATAACTCTCCAAGAGGCTATTCTACTGGTGGCCTCCAAAACCACCAGGAATCATTCCAAAGTCTATTGCCTTTCTGAGTATCAAAACCATTAGACAGCTGAAGAGTCCAATGAGAGCAAGATCCATCCATCTATGATGGACCGGGCTCTTCAGAGTCCAGAGGTCCAGACCAGGCTGGCTCCCAGGCTCCTGTCAGTTGGATAGCAGATTTTGAAGCCCCAGTCAGAGTACAGGGCAGTTTGTTATTACTTCCTAAGGTGAGCAATTCCAGAGCGTCATGTGCATGTGTCCTAAGTCACTTCAGTTGTATTTGACTCTTTGCAACCCCGTGGACTGTAGCCTGCCAGGCTCCTCTGAACATGGGATTTTCCAGGCAAGAATACTGGAGTGAGTTGTCATGCCCGCCTCCAGGGGATCTTCCCGAATCAGGAATCGAACCCATGTGCCTTAGCATCTCCTGCACTAGTAGCGTGGTTCTTTACCACCAGTGCCACCTGGGAAGGCCTAATGGACCAGCCTACACACCAGCTTAGTGCTAAGTGATTTGTATACATTGTCTCATTTAAGAATCCAGCAACATCTGCCCTACCAATGTGTGTACTTAGTCATTCATCCGTGTCTGACTCTTTGAGACCCCATGGAATATACCATCCATGGAATTCTCCAGGCCAGAATACTGGAGTGGGTAGCCTTTCCCATCTCCAGGGGATTTTCCCAAACCAGGGATCAAACCCAGGTCTCCTGCATAGCAGGCAGATTCTTTACCAGCTGAGCCACAAGGGAAGCCCGGCTGGCAACAGCAGAGAAGTTTGAGTTCTGTACTGATCTGATGTCCTGTTCCCTCAATGAGAGAGATTTCCATATGCAGTGCCCCTTTCCTTACATGCATGTGATTTAAGAAAAATATTTGAGAGTCAGTATATACTAATAGGCTAAATATAATCAAGTGCCAAAACAACGGGAGAGACAGTGGATGCTCAGAGTGGTGGGAAAGGGTGAAAGTCCTGTTTGCCCCTCCCTGGAGAGTGTTGGGGAAAGTTGCAAGGGGGGGTGCTAAGCATATGTACAGGGGAGGGGCATGAGGAGCCTAACCTTACTGAAAGGAGTGTGCAGTGGGAGGGCTAGATTGCAGTATTAAGGAGGACCTTTAGCACTCTCAAGATGAGTAATCACTTTTTATAGCCATTGTTACTAGTTTGGCTTTGATGGCTTAAAAAATTAAGGTGTAAATCTTTTTACCTAGTGTTCCAACTCCTCTTAATTTATATATTAATTAGCTAATTCTGAGGAACAAGACACTATGAAGGGTTATTCTAAAACTAATGCATTGTATTGCACTGCATTATGTGATTGTGCATGATATTTTGGTATTTTATCCTAAAAAATCAGGGAAATAAAACCCCCAAAATGGTCTTTCTCCTAGGCTCTACCTTCACAGACTGCTTTAAATAGTTCTGCATTTGCTTTTGTGAACTAGATGATTCTGAATTGATTATTGGAAGGAAATTTTAAAAAGCAAGTGTGATATTTTGACAATTTCAGAGGAGGGGAAGAAGGGAAAGGGAGAAATTGTACAGGACAATTAAGTTCCATCTTTGTATTTGTTTAAGAAGTTCAGGCCTATTTAATTGACCTACTCTAATCTACTGCAAAGGATATGGAGGTATAAATATTCCACAGTGCTGCTATGCTTGTGTTAAAACAAAAACAAAAGTCTTCTAGTTTTTAAAAATATTGGCACATTTGCTGTACTTGATAAGACTCACAAATGGATAGCTCTGTAGCACCAGCTTAAAATAATATCTTAAGTAGGGAAGGTGCCCATGTCTTTTCCTAAGCTGACTGGTTGAGTTCTAGTATGGCCAATAAACTCATATTACTAGGAAAACAGTTTTCAGAAGTTTGTGCTATTTTTCTGTCAGCTGTTGGACATGGAGAGCTTTAACAACTCTCTCTGATGCACAAATGGTCTTTCTTGTGTGTTTCAGCAAGACAACTACTTCCTGCTTATCCTCTTGGTCTCTTTACTGTTCACCTACAGACAGTGGAAGTTCAGGGCAACAAATGTAGGGAGACCTAGCTCCTGAATCCCCCTTGAAACTCAAAAGAGGAGGTTTGGGGCTGTTTTTCATAGAAAAGTTAACCTTGCAGTTGACCACTTGACCGTCCAACTATATGTAATATGGCTCTGGTAGCTTCCCTGGTGGCTCAGACGGTAAAGCGTCTGCCTGCAATGAGGGAGACCTGGGTTCGATCCCTGGGTTGGGAAGATCCCCTGGAGAAGGAAATGGCAACCTACTCTAGTACTCTTGCCTGGAAGATTCCAAGGACAGAGGAGCCTGGTAGGCTACAGTCCATGGGGTCACAAAGAGTTGGACACAACTGAGTGACTTCACTTCAGTATTATATTACACACTTAGTAGTCTATACATGACAGGAAACTCATTCAGTTAATTTCTCTGCTTTTCCTTTTGTCTTGGAAGGCATTTTCTTTCTTCACTGAAGAATCCCTGATTAAGTGGGGGAAGGCATATTTTAGACTCTTCGTTGTCAGCATGTTCAAATGATGAAAATATCATCTCTGATATGCTCCACTGAAAACGTCTTATACATGAAGTAGAATGCATATCCCTGGGGAAGGCTGTCCTGCGTTATGAAGCAGGTAAACAGGCAGGGATGGAGGCACTTCACTGCAGGTCTCCCGTAGCCCCACATTAACATGCTTGGACTTGAGCTTGATGCTTCCCAAATGGGCTCAATGGTGCCCCTTGCTTAGATTCTGCTCCTGACAGGCCACAGGCTGGACAGCGATTCTTGCTGGACTCTGCAGTTTTCTGTGGTCCCTTGTTTGACAGAATCCAATTCTCCTGACCTTTAAGACACGGAGCAGAACTCATCGCTTCCACCTGGCCTACCCAAGTACGTAAAGCTATGCTCCTGGAATACCACTGCCATGGTTAGTTTAATTTTAATTTATTGCAGAGATGATTTTATGCATATGACTTTATAACTGCATATACCCTGAGACCTCTGAAGGTCAAATAAATAATAAATGCTCATTAGGAGCTTGGTGCTTTTGCTGAAACTGGCCAACAAAGGTGTCATTGGTGATACTTTCATGTGGACAAATAGCATTCAAGTCAAGTGGGACCTAGTATTAAACTATTACAGCATTTGACTTTGCTGCTTTAGAAAATTACATGCCAGCAATGCCTAGTCAATCATTAAAATAGTGGGACAGTTTAAAACTGGGAGTTATCTGCTGATTAATCTATTTTTCTTTTAAACCATTGGAATTTGGCGGGTAGAGGTTACTGCTGATGTGTGTGTGTGTTTATAGAATGGAAGAGAAGGTGGAGAGAGGGGAAAGAAAGAATAAATTCTCATACTTTTTAAAGAAATCTCCTCCAGCTGTTAGAGGTTACAGAAGGAGACCCTAATTTTTACCTGAGAATGAAGCACAGAACGGGGTAAGCAGGTGACCCCAGACTGCAGGCTGCAGAATTCCTGCCATGGAAATCCTGGTGTCCAGATGTTGTGTTCAAGGTCAAAGTGCTGCCCCCATCTCTGACATGCTGTCTCTTTCTCCATATCCCTGGGTTGCTGTAGGGAGGGGGCTGGATGTGGATCAACAAGAAAGTATTCAGTGTGCCCAAGGCCTCCTATCTGAAAAATGTTGAATCAGTGCACGTGAGTAAAAGTTAATTCTTTTAAAGAATAAAATGTAAAAAATATGACAGTTTTGGTTGATAGCACTCATATAATCTGATCAAACAATATAAACTATTAGTGTGCTAGGGAATTCTGCTTTATAAACTTCAGTGTTACACTATGTTCTCTTTTGTTTTAACCATGCTCTCCTTTAACTACTAAGATATATTTATAACCTAATTATGTACATAGATTCTATTCCTTATCCTAAACATATTTATAGCTAAGAAAGGAAACCCAAAATTGGAGATGATTATGTTTGTCTCATTGGCTTAAAAGCAATCATAACCATAAAACCATTTTGGAAACATAGCTTTGCTTATAATGCAGAATTAATCTAAATTTAGAAGGGTTATCATAGTAGATTATTATAGTCTGAATTCCTTTGATGTGTCTAATTCTTATCTTTCTGTTTTTAATAACTTTGCTCATGTCAGTAACTACATTCGCGTGGAGATGCCCTGATAATGAAGAAAGAAAGTGAAGTTGCTTGGTCATGTATGAGTCTTTGCAGCCCCATGGACTGTAGCCTACCAGGCTCCTCCGTCCATGGAATTTTCCAGGTAAGGGTACTGGAATGAGTTGCCATTTCCTTCTCCAGGGGATCTTCCCGACCCAGGAATTAAACCTGAGTCTCCCGCATTGCAGGCAGACGCTTTACCATCTGAGGCACCAGGGAAGCTCAATAATTGAAATCTCTCCAATTTCTAAATCAAACCTTTGGTCCTCATTCTATTCAAGAGCCAGTTTTGGATGAGGTATGGAATGGTAGAAAAGATAAAGAGTGGAAAGGATGTGTAAGAACAAGAGGATACTTTACCAAGTTTCTTTCTCTTCTAGCTCCTTCCTTGCAAGTCCTCCTGTGAATCTTGTCCCTCCCTCAGGTTAACAGGATTAGTTTTAATCTATCCAAAGTTCTTATCTTGTTTTGGGTGTCTCAGAGTTTTCCTTGATATGGACAAAATTTAATTCATTTTACTATGGCCCACAAAATCACCATCATCTTGACTTGCATTGTTGACAACATTATATATTCTACAGGCTAAACATAAAAATAGAAGAATTATTTTAGACCTATCAATTCCACATGGCCCTATTACTGTTAAAGTGTAGAATCCTTAATAATTAATATAATTGCTAACATGGTGATTTTTTTTTTCAGCCATGTTTTGAGATATTGTTTTAGACTCACAGGATTCCCAAGGTCTAGACAAGCATATACAGGCTGAGCAAAGACATAGTCAAGAATAAATGCAAATACCATTCAATAAGGACATTCAAGTGCTAGGTACTCTGCTGGTCTCTGACATGCATTTTCTCATTTACTGCCCATGGCTACAGTGTGAGAGAAGCATTCATATTTGCCCAGTTTACAGATGTGGAGACTGAGACTGAGAGAGTAACAGATCCAGGGCACGTAGACAGGCTGAGATTTCACTCAAGTCTATCTGACTCCAAAGTCTGTGCTCTGAACAACAGAGCTTCAACATATGCGAAACAAAACATTAACTGATAAGTAGTGAAAAGGGATGCTTTGTATTGAAAGTAAAATGCATTTTTCTTCGTAAAGAAAATCAGTCATTAAAAAACTGCAGTGTAAAAGGGTAGGGGACCTCTTTCTGCCAGGCAATTCCTCTCTCTGTGAATTTACATTCAATCCACTATCAATATTTTCTTGCAATATTTCTTTCATTTTACCGCTACATCAGTTGTAAGGTTCGGTGTTTCCAGAACTAAAACAGGCCAATCTTTACCATGCCTTATCAGCACTATTTGTATTTTAAATTACTGGAACCATTGTGGCCAATCACATTAGAAGACAGAGGACACTGTTGTTAATTCCAGGCAATATGTGAAGTGGATAAAACCCCCGAGCTAGCTATACAACCATTTCCCAGATGCTTGTCAGACCTGTCTATTTTCTCTAACTCACATGCAGAGAAACCCAGACAAATCTGTATCTTTTTTTTTCTTTCTAGTATTGACCAAGTTCTAGGAATAAAATGTTTTCCTGAGCAATGACAACACAAAAATACTATTGAGTTTCTTGCAGTTCAAACTACAATATATTTGTTTGTATAGCTTGTCTGAAGTCTGTCCCTTTTGTATAGAACTTTTGACTTGATTTTTTTAAGCGACTGCTCAGCATTGCTCCTTAGACCCATAGACTTTAAAAATATCCTAAAATGAAGCAAAATAAAAATTCCAAGGAAAAAAATTTTGCATTTCTCTAATGGGAAAATGGGAAAAGTAGTAATTTTTCCTTTAAAAGAGCTCTGATTTATTTAGATTCCAAATTTAGCTTCACCCAGATGGATATTCCTTTTAAGGAACCCATCATTTTTAAAGTATTAATTTCTTTTATATAATTGTGATATTCCTCCCATGCTTGTCTTTTATACCTTCTGGTGTTTGCTGGTGTTTCTTCATGTTTCTTGTCTGGCAGATTTGTCACTCCATCTCTGCCTCTGTCATAACAGGGCCATCTTCTTCCCAGTTGTCTCTTCTCTTCTGTGTGTCTCTTCTTCTCTTTATTAGGACAAGACTCATATTGGACTAAGGGCCCAGCATACTCCAGTATGACCTCAGTTTAACTCAATGAATTATATTTGCAACAACTTTATTTCCAAATGAGATTACATTCTCATGTCCTGAGGTTAAGACTTCAACATATCTTTTAGGGGTACACAATTTATCCCATAATATATATTACACTGCTTATGCTAAGTAAAATAAGCAATTCTAGTGAAAGTCAGAATAAATCTGATGGTGTTCTCAAGTACAGGGAAGAAGGAAAGAATTAAGAATTAGATTGGCCACACTTCATGTGTGCTACAATGTAGACTGCTAGATAAACACCATATAATCTATCTTGAAAGACATCACAATTGAATTGAAGGATTTTGGATATTATACATGTTCAGAAGCAAATAGAAAAATATATACTTTTTAACATTAAAACACAATCAACCACCAAGAAGAAAACAAAAAATACTTCTGTGCTACCCTTCACAACACCCCATCCTCCCCCCCATCCCCACCCCTCCACCAAACTACAAAGTAATGTTTCCAAGTCTGTACTATATATGCATGTGGTTTCCTTGTGGAAAAGTACTTTAATAGCCTATTAACTTCTATCACTCCTTGGAAGGAAAGTTATGACCAACCTAAATAGCATATTCAAAAGCAGAGACATTACTTTGCCAACAAAGGTCCATCTAGTCAAGGCTATGGTTTTTCCAGTGGTCATGTATGGATGTGAGAGTTGGACCGTGAAGAAAGCTGAGAGCCAAAGAATTGATGCTTTTGAACTGTGGTGTTGGAGAAGACTCTTAGAGTCCCTTGGACTGCAAGGAGATCCAACTAGTCTATTCTGAAGGAGATCAGCCCTGGGATTTTTTTGGAGGGAATGATGCTAAAGCTGAAACTCCAGTACTTCGGCCACCTCATGCAAAGAGTTGAGTCATTGGAAAAGTCTCTGATGCTGGGAGGGATTGGGGGCAGGAGGAGTAGGGGACGACAGAGGATGAGATGGCTGGATGGCATCACAGACTCGATGGACGTGAGTCTGAGTGAACTCTGGGAGTTGGTGATGGACAGGGAGGCCTGGCATGCTGTGATTCATGGGGTCGCAGAGTCGGACACGACTGAGCGACTGAACTGAACTGACCTGAACTCCTATCAGCATATAACTGTAGCAGTCATATCCACTTGATTTTCCTATCTTCTACAGATTAGTCAGGCATATTGAAAGCAGTGAGAATAACAACCAAAAACCTGACAATAAAAGAAGAGACATGAAGGAGAAAGGGAATAGGAGAATTGAAAATTTGTTGCTTCTGAAATCATGCAGTGTAGAGACAATCCCATATGCTTTGTCAGGTTCTATGAACCTTATTCCTTACAATATAATAATTGATGTTCAGTGTAATACCCCAAGATATGAAGAAACATTTAGATTTTGATCAATATGTTATATTTAATAAAACAGACACATTTGTAACATATGTAGAGTTTGCTCCAAAATTGTTAAAAATATTAAATGATAAAACCAAACTATTTACAGAACTTAATCAACAGTGATAGAGCCCATGAGCATTTTTTGCAGGTTTTGCTGACATGCAAGTGAGTGGCAGATACATGTTTAGAATTTCAGTGCTGAGGAGGGAGATAAAAATGCTGGGCTGGTATGGTCATAACGTCTAGGACTTGGCCCCTTATTAGCACTTAGAAACAAAACTGGGTTTACAGTGTTCCAGAGTTGTATGAATCTAGAGAAATAGGCTCTAGCACTTTTCGCATCAGTTCAGTTCAGTCACTCAGTCATGTCTGATTCTTTGCAGCCCCATGGACTGCAGGACACCAGGCTTCCTGGTCCATCACCAACTTCCAGAACTTGCTCAAGCTCATGTCCATTGAGTCAGTGATGCCATCCAACCATCTCATCCTCTGTCATCCCTTTCTCTTCCTGCATGCAGCATCAGGGTCTTTTCAAATGAATCAGTTCTTCATATCAGTGGCCAAACTATTGGAGTTTCAGCTTCAGCATCAGTCTTTCCAATGAATATTCAGTACTGATTTCCTTTAGGATTGACTGGTTGATGTCCTTGCAGTCAAAGGGACTCTCAAGAGTCTTCTCCAACACCACAGTTCAGAAACATCAGTTCTATGACACTCAGCTTTGTTTATAGTCCAACTCTCACATTCTTACATGATTACTGGAAAAACCATAGCTTTGGTTAGACGGACCTTTGTTGGCAAAGTAATGTCTCTACTTTTTAATATGCTGTCTAGATTGGTTATCGCTTTTCTTCCAAGGAGCAAGTCTCTTTTAATTTCATGGCTGTAGTCACCATCTGCAGTGATTTTGGAGCGCAAAAATAAAGTCTGTCACTGTTTCCATCGTTTACCCATCTATTTGCTATGAAGTGATAGGACCAGATACCATGATCTTAGTTTTCTGAATGTTGAGTTTTAAGCCAAATTTTTCACTCTCCTCTTTCATTTTCATCACAAGGATCTTTACTTCCTCATTGCTTTTTACCAAAAGGGTAGTGTCATCTGCATATTTGAGGTTATGAATATTTCTCCCAGCAATCTTGATTCCAGCTTGTGCTTCATTCAGCCTGGCATTTCACATGATGTACTCTGCATATAAGTGAAATAAGAGGCATTACAATATACAGCCTAGATGTACTCCTTTCTCAATTTGGAACCAGTCTGTTGTTCCATGTCTAGTTCTAATGGTTGCTTCTTGACCTGCATACAGGTTTCTCAGGAGGCAGGTTAGGTGGTCTGGTATTCCCATCTCATTCAGAATTTTCCATAGTTTGTTGTGATCCACACAGTCAAAGGCTTTGGCATAGTCAATAAAGCAGAAGTAGATGTTTTTCTGGAACTTTCTTGCTTTTTTGATGATCCAGCAGATGTTGGCAATTTGACCTCTGGTTCCTCTGCCGTTTCTAAATCCAGGTTGAATATCTGGAATTTCACAGTTCATATAATGTTGAAGCCTGCCTTGGTGAATTTCAAGCATTATTTTGCAAGCGTGTAAGATGAGCACAATTTTGCAGTAGTTTGAACATTCTTTGGCATTGCCTTTCTTTGGGATTGGAATGAAAAGTGACCTTTTCCAGTCCTGTGGCCACTGCTGAGCTTCCAAATTTGCTGGCATATTGAATGCAGCACTTTCACAGCATAATTTTTTAGGATTTGAAATAACTCAACTGAAATTCCATCACCTCCACTAGTTTTGTTCACAGTGATGCTTCACAGGGCCCACTTGACTTTGCATTCCAGGATGTCTTGCTCTAGGCGAGTAATCACATCATTGTGTGATGAAGATCTGGGTCATGAAGATTTTTTTAATATAGTTTTTCTGTGTATTGTTGCCACCTCTCTTTAATATTTTCTGCTTCTGTTAGGTCCATACTATTTCTGTCCTTTATTGTGCATATATTTACATGAAATATTCCCTTGGCATCTCTAAGTTTCTTGAAGATAGCTCTAGTCTTTCCCATTCTATTGCTTTCCTCTATTTCTTTGCATTGATCACTGAGGAAGGGTTTTTCCTCTCTCCTTGCTATTCTTTGGAACTCTGCATTCAAATGGGTATATCTTTCTTTTTTTTTCCCTTGCCTTTCACTTCTCTTTTTTTCACAGCTATTTGTAAGACATCCTCAGACAACCATTTTGCCTTTTTGCATTTCTCTTTCTTGAGGATGGTCTTGCTCTTCAGGCACTTTATCAGATCTAATCCCTTGAATCTATTTGTCACTTCCACTGTATACTCGTAAGGGATTTGATTTAGAGCATACCTGAATGGCCCAGTATTCTTTTCTACTTTCTGCAATTTAAGTCTGAATTTGGCAATAAGGAGTTCATGATCTGAGCCACAGTCAGTCTCTGATCTTGTTTTTGCTGACTATATAGAGCTTCTCCATCATCAGCTGCAAAGAATATAATCAATCTGATTTCAGTATTGACTATCTGGTGATGTCCATGTGTCGAGTCTTCTCTTGAGTTGTTGGAAGACGGTGTTTGCTATGACAAATGTGTTCTCTTTGTAAAACTCTGTTAACCTGTGCCCTACTTCATTTTGTACTCCAAGGCCAAATTTACCTGTTACTCCAGGTATCGCTTGACTTCCTACTTTTGCATTCCAGTCTCCTATAATGGAAAGGACATATTTTTGGATGTTAGTTCAAGAAGGTCTTGCAGGTCTTCATAGAACTGTCCAAGTTCAGCCTCTTTGGCATTACTGGTTGGAGCATAGATTTGAATTACTGTGATATTGAATGGTTTGCCTTGGAAATGAACAGAGATCTTTCTGTTGTTTTTGAGATTGCATCCAAGTACTGCATTTCAGACTCTTGTTGACTACGATTGCTACTCCATTTCATCTAAGGGATTCTTGCCCACAGTAATATATATATAAAATGGTCATCTGGTTAAATTCACCCATCAAGACTGGTCCATATGGGAAGCCCACAGTCATAGCTGATCTTGTGCATTTCAGAGCCTAGCATGATTCAGAAACTGACTGGGCAGTTAAGCTTTCCTCTTGGTTAGTTGCAGACTTTCTAGGGGAGGCATCACAAACTCAAACGCCTTCAGGGATCTAGCAGGCAATATAAATGAATTAAGTGTGACAGGTATGAGATATTATTTGGAAACTAATGTGAACAGAATGTGCTCCCCTATAAACATTGTCATGTGTATTTTCTATATGATATGTGTTTTTAAAACTATCCAGCCTGGAACTGAATTCAGATCTAGGGATTCCAATTCACAGCCTTGGTGTCCAGCATCAAGCCATCCACTTCTATACCCCACATGACCTTGGTGTCTCATTGCCCAGGTCTTTTATCATTCTCTTTGATCTGTTTTTTTCCCAGGGGCTTTGATATTCTGGAAATGAGAAGTGAGAGAATATCTACTGGCCTAATGGCACCCCCACTCCAATACTCTTGCCTGGAAAATCCCATGGACAGAGGAGCCTGGTGGGCTGCAGTCCATGGGGTCGCTGAGTCGGACATGACTGAACAACTTCAATTTCACTTTTCACTTTCATGCATTGGAGAAGGAAATGGCAACCCATTCCAGTGTTCTTGCCTGGAGAATCCAAGGGACCGGGAGCCCTGGTGGACTGCTGTCTCTGGGGTCGCACAGAGTCAGACACAACTGAAGCGACTTAGCAGCAGCAGCAGCAACACTTACCAAAGAATGTTTTCAAGGGACACTGGTCCTATGAGATATTCCTGAAAAAAAAAGTAGCATCTTGTTATCAAATAATTATGGGAAATAATACATATGCTCCCCCACCCTTTAAGTGATCACTACACACATTCACATATTAAAAGCTCTGAGAGGACTTTTAGTAAAGAAAATGAATAATTCAATATTTTAATTCAAAGCTAACCACAAATAGTTTATTACTGAACTTTCTTCCTCCTTTATAATTACATCATGAAGAACCAGTGTTCCATGCAGAGTACTCTGGAAAACACTAACAGGCATTACCTCTTAACTCTATATTAAATTCCCTAAATGGGAAAGCCAGGATTAATTCTTAAACGTGCAAAGAATTTACTTAAGTCTTTACACATTAAAAGGTAAACTTGTTTAGAGTTTCCATACAGAGAGGGGAACAGCCATCACAGACGTTCCACTTTGTCCCTCCAGTCAATGTTAGGGAAAAGATTTGGCTCTTTTCTCCATCCAGTTACTTGCTTCACCCCAGAGACAAGAGTAACTTCTCTGGTTTGGCCATGTCCTGGTTATAGTGTGTGAGCTTACTCTAACCCCCCAGATCTGGAAACAGGCCATTCTTTTCATTCTCTCCCTTGGACCACTAGCCTGTAAGAAAGAGGGTGTCTTCCTTTCCTCCTCCTCTGTTGGATCTTCGGAAGGATAGGACTTCTGTCCTTGGCAGGAGGGAAGTTCTGCTTTCTCCTCTGGTCCAGCTTTACTAGGGAGTTCCTTATCTTAGACACCACAGCTGTCCTGCTTCTACTCTGTGGCTGAGTTCTTTGCATGCATACTCAACTGACCATCACCTGGAGGTGAAAAGGGACAGCAAACGTATCCATTAGCCTTCAACATTATGCACATAATAAAAAATCAACTCTACTAAACCATTGCCCAGGTCTTTAGCATGAGCTGCAGAACCTCCTTGTACTCTGCTGATTGTTGTGGACTGAGTGAGAAAATGGCATTTATCAGAGAGACCACTTATTTTTCTAGTTTTCTTTTTTTCTTCTTCTTTTTTTTTAACTATAACCTTCAGAAATCAGTTAGAAAAGACCCTTTGCATCTCAGGCTATAATTTTTGAGGAAATGATGTAATAGGCTGTTCTATTTCTAATCTTGAGAGTATTTTGTTTTGGGTGTATTTCAAATCTTGATGTTAGACTAATATGAAAATGCCTGTTCATGCTCAAAATCTAGGACAAAGGTTATTTCCACAAAGTTCAATAGAAAGTAATAAATAATTCTGAAATGTTGTCTTAAAATAAGAATATAAAATATTATAACTTGTCAAGCCTTCAAGTCTATGTTGGCTTATTATTGCCAACCCAGCAGGTATAACAAAGGCTCCTGCCTCTGGCCTCACATTTCAGCCACCTAGAGAGGTCCACCTCTGCTCACCAAGACTTGTTTATCAAAGTTTCAGCCATTTTTTCAAAACCCTCTATTTCATGTCAGATACAGTTTAATTGTACTAATTTTCTCTGTTACATTAATTTGTCAATAAGGATTCTCCATCTTGCCTACTGTATCTGCAATATCCTGAACTGTGATAAATAATGCATTTCTGATGATACACTGAGGCTATTTGTATGAAAGCACTACTAAAGCTAATACAGCTGCAAGAAAGAAACCACCATTAATCTGAATTCACAGGACCTTTTGTGAGGGTTTATTTCTGTAAAAATAGTATCTTGAGGGTTGGTCTAGAATGAAGGGAAACTACAGGCTATTTGCATCTGCCTCACTGCTTCACAGATGATCTTGTAGAAGTGAAATGCAAAACTCACGTGGACTTGGTAGTGACTTTAAATCCCATCCCTGTATTCTTTCCATTGGTAGACGAAAAAATGGGGTGATATGAGCTCTATTATCCTGTAGTCAGATGTTCTGTTCATAACTAAAACTCACTAGCTCTGTTACGTAGTTTAACAACAACCTGTATCACACACTGCCATTGTAACACACGACATTTTATAAATGTAGATTTTTATCCTTTCCTTTGAGTTTTCATTGTTAAGCCAAGTGACATAAAATCAGAATAACTGAATTAGTTTTTATCATCAGAAAGAAAAGAAAATGCAGTAAGAGTCTGAGTGCCTAGCTAGCTATTTTTCAACTTCTGTGTACAGAGTGGAAATTTACTTACTCTACCTGTCTATCCCCAGGTCCTATGTCACCTCCAGAAACATCTCAGAGTCAAGGATATTGTACTTAGGAAGACTGTCAGAATCTTCCCTGGATGCCTTTTTCACCAGCTAAGATGCTTTATTGATCCAAAATGAGATTAAACAGTAATGCTTTATAAGGCTTTTAAAATAAAATAAATCACCTATACTCTAAAAGCAAAAAATATCATCTTGTGAACATCTTGCTTTAAATAATATCTTGTTAAGGATTGTCCAACTTAACCAGTGTGCGTCAAGGCTTATGCCTCTCAAGTGTGCTGACATGCTGTGCCCAGGAAATTTTGGTTTGATTTCCAGCACTGGCAGACAAATTGTGGATCATAAATCCTGGTATAAGGCAATGGTTTTCTAGATCAACAGGAGACACTCAAGACAAGAAACAGAGAAACAGGAGACGGGGGTAGAGTCACCTCTCTGTAAGCCACAAACCTTTCTGATGCCCTTACAAGGATTTTGAGTGCATTTCTGCCAGTATCAGCAATGGTGAAGTTCACCTTCACTAAAATCTAATTCCAGCACTAACTGGCAGGCCCGCACTAGTGAAAATAACATTCCGGTTCCCTCCATGACCTCAGTCCCGACATGATAACGGGAGCCCTCAACAACTCATTTCTAGCTTGGAATTCTTGATGGTTTATTTAGTTTGACTGGCTGTCGGAGATTGCCATTATGAATACAGTTGCTAGGGAAGGCCTGCCGTTGTGCTGTTTGGCTTTTAAAGGGGTCAGGATTTTGCAACATCTCAAATAACACTTACGGCTTAATGTGTGCAAACAATGCAGCATTTAACATTTACTATGCGTGAAGAGGATCATAGTTCATCATTTATTATTCAAAAATTATGTAAAATATTTTTATGATGGAATATGAAGTATGTGTTCAAAATATTCATGTATATAAACAACACATAATAAATTTACTTAAAACCATCAATATGTACTCAAAGAGGTATCTGGAGTTCTGTAACATGGAGCTAAATTTTAAATATTTCAAAATTCAGACTTTTAATCATGTTATCTTTCAAGTAGATGAGACTGAGCTCTTCACTTTAGTGAAATGAACATTTAATTCCCTATCCAAGGGGACTATCATTTTTATGGTAGAGAAAGGCTAGGTTCATCATAATTTCACCATACAGTTTTCTCAATTCAAAAAGTGATTGCCTGTTCCATCTTCTCATCTTACATGTTTCAACAGCATGTTTTGGTTTCCTATAAAAGAAGGTGATTTTGAAGATTGGTTCTTGAAACCGGGTAAGAACAGAAAACATTGCAGTCCAAGTGAAGATGGTGTGAGCAGTGTAGCCACTATGATTTGCATTCCGCATTTGTCATTCAAGTCCCCAAACTTCTCTTAAACAGGAGGGTAGATTTCAATAAAATGTTAAAGTCAATGGTGACAGAATGAGAATGGATCCAATTAAAATTTTTCTCTTAACAAGATACATAAATAATGTAAGCCTTTAGCTACTGTCTTTTGTAGGAAGACACCTATTCTGTTAGTAGAGTGACTTCAATGAGTTTAAATGCCACACATTTAAGAGGCAGCCTACACATAGAAAGCCAGAGTCTTGAATCCCTTTATAGATTGGATCCATTTGTTTTGGAAATAAATCACTTCCAAATTATTATTTTAATTATGTATGACACTTAATAGTACATCCTGCAAAAGTGATAAATTCTTCATAATATTTAAACTCATTATAGCTCACATTAAGTCTTTCTAGGAAGGGGTGCAACCTAGCTTCATAGGAGAAGCACAAAGATTATGTATGAGTTAATGAAGTAAGTCTCTTTCCCTCCTTTATCTGCCTTTCCTCCTCTCTAGCTGTTTGTTGTCTTTGTTTCATGTTGTCCTTATGTTTACTCATTTTAGCACTGTACATTTTAAAACACTGATATGCTTAATAAATATTTATTAAGTGCCAGTTTCATACAAGCATGGTGCTAGGTGCTAAAAAGTCCTCCTAATTAAAAATTTTACTTGCTCTAAATAACAGTCAGCTAGAGGTGGATCAAACATTGGAAATCAAGTCTTTGCATAATACCAACCTGTGATACACATAGCATTTTTACTCTACAAATATTATTTAAACTTTTATTTAAGTAGAATATTGTAATTTTGAGTTAGAAGTTTTATTTGCTCCAAAATTGCCTTTATAAGGTTTAAATTATTGGCTGCCATTGACTTTAATTAAACTCATTATGGCCTCACATGTCTGGCACTTGTTAAGGATGGAAAAAAAATGTTTAAAAATAAGCCAAGTGACTTGATACACTCTCTCCAGCAAATAGCCATAATAAGCCACATTGGGCCACAACTCAGCTAGCAATGTGCTACTTGACCCTTACCAGTGTTTTTATGCTAAAAGAATGTGTGTTCATCTTCCTTATTCTTCAGTAAAGGATGTACTCTGTTCAAATGAATGCCTTCAGTGACTTGGTTTGAATGGAAGTGCAGGCGCAAAATGATTTTCTTATTATTTCCTTTATGCAGGATAGACTGTCAACTAAACAGTAGAAGCTAATTGGGTCCTTCTTAGTGTATGTCACTAGAATACCCAAACATTCATTTAGGAAAGGAAAATATCAGCCACTCAGATGCTCTAATGCAGGATACTACACACCTCTAGGTCTGGAGTTCCCCAGCTGGCTGATTGAATGTCATGGTTTCATGTGGGTGTTCCTCATTGTATAGATAATGCTTTGGGGACAATTAGAAGGAGAAAAAAATTACCCATTTCAAATGCTTCAGTGAATTGCATTGCAGGATATTTTTGACAAATTAAAAATGTACTTGCATATCTTTCATTTCGTATTCTAGTTTCATGACCTCAAAAATACTAGAACAGAGGCCTAGAAAGGTGAAGGAATTACCCGGAGTCACCTGCACTAGGAAGTCACAAAACATTACCTTGACTTCAGATGACTTTCAATTAAAAGATTTTTCCCATACTCTACTACCTATATAAATACTGTAAGGATCAGATTACCTGTCTGTCTGCCATAATATCAACTACACATGCCAGGAATCCCCAAACCCTTTCCATTTACCAAGGTGGATTAGGGAGAGGTGGAGGCATCTAAATTTTATATTAATTTATAGTTTTCAAAGCACATTAACTAAAAGAAATCTCACTCCATTGTTTATTCCTTCATATATTTATTCAAGAATTTATTAGTGAGATCTTTCCCACCAGAATCTTGATCTATCCACATTAGAGAGCTAGTCCTGTTCCTCGTTCCCTCTCCTATTCATCAAATTTCAACTCTTACGATTCTAGTTTATTCTATGAGGTGGATAATTTTTCCTCATTCTTTCATACATCCTTAATTTTCTCCAAGGCCTAAGTGAAAAAATGAGAAATGTGATGAGGTCAGGGCAGGTTGTAGCTATAAATGAACAGGCTAGGATAGTTGATGATCATTAGTTCCAGGCATTTCCTGGCAATAAACCCTAACTGTCTGTTTTTCCTACCCCTCAAAAGGGCTACTGTGTTTAGCGACTTGGGGGGGTATATATAGGGATCATAAGTTTACACCAAGTTCTACAATGACCGGGAGGGAAGGAAATAGTGGTGAGAAGGAGTAGTAGTGGAGAGTCAATAGCTCTTAAGGAAAAGAATAAGAGAGTATGTGTGTCTGTGTGTTTATGTGTAGGTGTCTGTAGAAATGGGACTAAAAGGAAAGCTATACTAGCAGTGACTGAGAAAGGTGATGACCATAGAGGCAGCAAGAAGGCCTCCCTTGGCCAAAGTCTTACCATCGCAGCCTGCGGGGAATCCTACAGCAGCTTCCAGCGAAGACATATCCCCTTCTCACTTTCTGTGGTAAGCATATATTATGTGTGTGTGTGTGTGTGTGTGTGTGTGTGTGTGGCATGTGCGTTAGTTGTGTCCAACTTTTTGCAACACCATGAACTGTAGTCCATCAGGCTCCTTGGTCCATTTAATTTTCCAGGCAAACATACCAGAGTGGGTTGCCATTTCCTACTCCAGAAGATCTTCCTGACCAAGAGATCAAATCTGTGTCTTTTGTGTCTCCTGCACTGCAGACAGATTCTTAACCACTGCACCACCTGAGCATATATTACCCAAAGCCCTAACTTGGAATTTTGAACGTATTTTCCCATAGAATGTTATCAAAAGACATTAAATTCTTCAGATATGTTTATATAATACATCTAGTAAATGATAAATGATACAAACATTATTTCCTTGGAAATATGTGCTTTGAATTCTTAATAGCATATTAATGAATTGGCTTTTAGAGCACAAACCATTCATAAAAAGAAGAGGGCCTATGTTAGGTTATTGTGACATCTCTAATTGTAGTGTGTAGACATCTTGAGTCATTATTCAATTAAACAAGAACATCATGAAATAAAAGATCAGCAGGGATTTAATCATTAAGAAGTTGATATTCAACATGATACAAGACTTTGAGGAAAAAATGGACTTTGTTTCTTTAGAACGTAAGTGGATAAACAGAAAGTAATATTTTTAAATGTTTATAGATATAGGTTCTATGCTAAATGCTTTATATTATTACTTCAGTTAATTCTCAGAGCAATCAAATGAAGTGGTCATTACTATCTCCATTTATAGATATGAGAAATGAGTTAAGAGATTTATAAATGTTGAAATAAGAATTCCTACCTGAATTGTGCTTGTGAATCACTCACCATGTAGAGTGATTTGATAGCTTGTTTATTATTATAGCTCCTTTCTTCCTAGATTTTAGTCATGACCAAATCAACCACAAAAAAATCAACTGGACTTTCTAATTTTCTTAGCCCAATGTCAGTTGTGAGTTAGATCACCATAAAGTCAATTCAATATTCTCATTAGATTGTCTGATATAACCAAATATTAGAACAATCTATTGAGAAATTTTTATTTTAGCATAGTTTGCTGCAGCCAAAATTCACAAGAAAAGTGAAAACTAAAATAATCTATGCTTTTTCACATTTTATTCTAACATCTGGTCACATTTAGATGTAATCTATATGTAATACTCCATTGGGAACAAAACAAGAAATCCCCTGTAATCAGGCAAAATGAGACATTTCATTTTAAGTAAAAATTTCAGAGCTAATATTCCTCACATGAATGAGGAACACTTTACACTTTATTATTCTTGTATTTACATATATGTAAAAAATGTATGGAGAAGGTAATGACACCCCCACTCCAGTATTCTTGCCTGGAAAATCCCATGGATGGAGGAGCCTAGTGGGCTGCAGTCCATGAGGTCGCTAAAAGTCGGACACAACGGAGCAACTTCATTTTCACTTTTTACTTTCATGCATTGGAGAAGGAAATGGCAACCCACTCCAGTGTTCTTGCCTGGAGAATCCCAGGGACTGCAGAGCCTGGTGGGCTGCTGTCTATGGGGTCGCAGAGATTTGGACACGACTGAAGCGACTTAGCAGCAGTAGCAGCAGCATAAATATATATTATACTTACTTCTTATATAGTTTACACCACTGTATTCTGAACTGTTATAAGTCAATGTATTTGGAATAAGGTGCTGTTAACATTAAATTTAAATTGAATTTTATTTCCATATAATCTATATCAATGATTTTGGGGGCTAATATTGGCCAGTGTTTGAATATTTATTTTGAGCACTGGGTATTCAATGGTACGGAGAAAAGATATTTATTCTACCTTTAAATGGCATTTGTATACTTGTACCAGTTACCATTTTATTAATGCATAATAAACTCATTATCAGGAATGAGATTTAACTTGGGAAATTACTTTATTTATCATATGATAAATTTCAAATATCCTTACATTTATATACTGTTATAAATTCTTAGAAACTATAGCAAATGTGATTTGGCTCATTGTTTCTTTAAGGGAAAAGGAAAAGAGGAACATGTTAAGAGTGTATTAGACCAGAAAGTTTAATAACTCCAAGATCTATTAGGAAACTTTCAACAGATTGCACTGGACCAACAATATATATAAAGATACAAGCCAAAAAAAAAAAAAAAAAAAGGAAGGCAGTCCTATACAATGTGTAACAGCAGATCTCTTGCTGGACTGCATATGAATTACCATATTTCAATATCTATCCACGTGTAAGTTCCAAACCCTGCACTCTCATACAGTCATTTCCTAGCCGTCTTCATTTCCCTGGACTTGGCTTAATTCTGCCACTGTCTTCTCCAATGCCGCTTTCCTCCAGCAGTTTCATAGTTTAGAAAGTTTCTAGATTTCAAGATTAAGGCCAGGAAAAAAGGGGTTATTTCAACTGGACTTTTATATATTTTTCTAGAGAGGAGCTCCAAAATCACCATCTAAAATAAGCAACTGGAGGGAATTGCCTGGAGATCCAATGGTTAGGACTCTATGTTCTCACTGCTGAGGTGAGGCTTCAGTCTCTCATTGGGGAACTAAGATCCTGCAAGCACGTGAGGTGGCCACTAAATAAATAAATAACATCAAGCAACTAGAAATGGAATCTTAGATGCATCATTAGAACAAATACAGCCTGTATAATTTCATGGATAAATCAGATAGCCCCTCTCACTAGTTTAATCAAAGACTTTGGTGAGTTTCTCCCACACATTTGCCATCTAGTTTGAAAATGAGTCAATTGGAGAATGCATTTAGTGTGCTCTTATGAAGAAAATGCTCTTGCTTTAGAAAAGAACTAAGCAACAAGAAAACTAATGTTTATTCACTCATCACATTTGATGTCTAAGTCTAACAGATTTTCTGATAAAATAACTTCCTCTTATTTGACAGTCTCATTTGTTTGCGAAGGGCTATGCTATTCATTCAGCAACATATTCATTGTTTATACTTTTTCCATCAGAGAATTCTAAGATTTATATGATGTTTTATTTCTATTTCTAAGTTTTTAGCAGAATTTAGAAATATATCAAGTTATGAATCTTCTGAAACCTAAAAACAGATGAGATGCTTTTTCTCTTTCCAGTATTTTTCTGTTTGTCAAATCACTCTGATTTGGTGTTGACCACAGAGTTTCATGGGATTCCCTGGTGGCTCAGATGGCGGCTCTGCAATGTGGGAGACCTGGTTCCGATCCTCGGGTTGGGAAGGTCCCCTGGAGAAGCAAATGGCTACCCACTCCAGTATTCTTGCCTGGAGAATTCCATGGACAGAGAATCCTGGAGGGCTACACAATTCATGGGATCGCAGAGTCAGACATGACCGAGTGACTCACGTACTCACAAGGCTTCTATGGATTTATTTATTCTTTCCATCTGTATTAGTCTTTTTTTGTAAACAAGAGGATGGGATATGCCACCATATTGTAGGTTTCATTCCTGGAAATAATGACTTATTGGAACATCTGACAATAATATTACAAGGCTTGAAATAGAAGCCAATTCAACTGAAACTAGACTGATTTTGTCAGATGTTACCTGTCAATATATGGAACCCTAGTTATTTTATTAGAAAACTTTTGAAAGAAATAGGAAAAAAAGGAGATAAACTATCTCTATAGTAATCTATACAGTTCATGTATTAATGACCATATTAGCCTTAATATATATATTTTGTTGCTCTCAGATGTGTTTTTTTAAAAAAAGACTGACTTGCTTTTATTTAGAAAGTTTCAAACGGAATAATTTTTGAAATCCTACGACACCCTCTTTTTACAATAATTGAAATTTGTGTATCCTTGGATTTATCTCATTCTTTATAACTATTCATGTGTTTCAAAAAAGTTAAGTTGTATATACATTTCTTAATATCATTACTTTTTTTTTACTGGGGAATAGAATAAAAGCAGTTGTTAAAATATTTTTACTTTTTATTTTGAATTGTGCAATCAAAATTTATTTTAAAGGAACATAAACTCAATTTTTAGTTTATAAAGTGCTAATTTGGAAAAAATCCATATGTTCTGTTAAGATATATTCTGTACATGTAGTTAACAATGCTGGAGCCATTGAATTTGCTTACTAAATATTTGCTTGATTGAGTAAATAAGTTCATCAGTTTTTAGTTCCCAGAAATGAAATAGGAAGGGAAGTAAATAAAACTGTTTCATGAAATTCTAATAAAGACTCCAGCATCTGGAAAGAAAGAAAATGGCCTTGGTAAAGTATCCAGTGACCAGGGAAAACCTTGGACTCTTTCCAGAGTAAGCCCGGGAATGCCAAAAGACCTGCAGGGCAAGAGGGCTGAGTTCAGGCTTGAAGCCAGGAGGCCTGAGGCCAGATCAAAACCCCAGCTGGGATGGTGGCCATAGGCAAGATCCTGGGCCTGCAGGTAAAGTTTGAAGGGTCAAAGCCATGTTAAATATCAAGGGTGAGTAAATATATCAAGGATATATATACCTACATATGAATTTATGTCATACAACTTTAAATGGGTTTCTATAGGATGACATGGTAGTGAGAATCCAGGGATAAGGGAATATTAATAAACTAAAACAGAAGACTGTCATTATAGGTTTTGATAATGATAACATGCCAAGAATTGAAGAATATGAATGTCACAACTTTGTACTTGAAGTCCAAAGGAAAAAAAAAGAAACAGGAAAACAAATGCATTTACTAGAAACTAATATTAAGCTCCAAATCTAGTTGGTACAAATCTAGCTGAGAAGCCATTCCTTAACACTGATATGAATGAAAAAGATTTTGAGGTTTGAGTTGTCTGTAGTTTGGGTCATCACTGTCATGCAGGTGTCAAAGAAAGAAAAAAATAATTCTGGTTACATCAAAGGAAACATAATGACCAGAACAAAGAAAGTTATAATGTACTTCTGCTTATTAAATCACATCCTGATGATGATAATCAGTCTGGTTGCCAAAGTTTAAACTTTGGCAAAGTGGGCACACATTCAGTGATGAAAACCATGTCATAGGAAGAAGCTTGATATAACAGATCAGGGTATGAAATAATTCACAACTCAGGTGTGCAAAAAGAATATGACTTCTTAGTCTCCTGTTACAACATAATGCCTGGTTTTTAGACTCTGCTCTATTGAGTTGGTGGAGAGAAACTGAGTCCAAAAAGATACCTCACAGTTGTTTTTCAATTCTGGGGTCTTAGGCTTGTACTGATGTTGGGGGCTACACAATTTTGTATTCATCGGACTTTTTGTAGTCATCAGTCCCCCAGGTAATTAATGAGACAGTGATTGTTCCCATGTTCCTCTTTCAGTTTAGCTACACTTGGCTGCTGCTTTACCATTTAAGGGCAGGGAAACCTGGGGTGAAGTTGATTCTGGCATTATCTCCCGAGAGACTACTCAACTCTCTCTGACGTAGAGCTGCTTCCCTCTCTTCTCCCAGGCTCTGGAAAATTTCTTTTTAATATTGGAGAAAATATTTATCCATTTATGTTCTCTAGGACCTTAACTTAAATTCTTCTAAAGTCTTAAGCTTTTGAAAAGCAAAGCCATAAAGATTTCTAAGTTCTACTTTGCCACATCATTTCCGAAAGTCATACTATTATAGAACTATCTCTATAGGGAGTAGAGATAAAAAGGGAAAAAAGAGGAAAGAAAAGAAATATAAATAAAAACAAACAGCAACTGCCTTGGGTATGACCCTGTCATTAGAGGATGTTTTTCCATTGATTCACTTTGTAGTGATGCTGTAGAAAAGTTTTAAGCATTGAATAGGATATTGGTTGAGATGACCTGTAAGGTTCCCATCCTGTGTGAGAATCAAGGATAATAGTAATTTTATATTCTACTGCTTCAAGTATTAAGTGTAGTGCATGGTACCTAGGAAGCTGCAAAGTTTCTAATGAAAGAAGGAAAAACAAATTCAAAACACAATAAGAAAAACATTCAAAACACATATGTGTGTCTCATGGTAGGTGATCAATATATTGAGCTAAATTGTATTACCTTCTTAAAGGGTTTATTTCTTTAAAAAAAATTAAACTATGTATCATTTTAAACACAAGCGTAAAGCATACCCACAAAAACCATAATCTATTCTTAGGGAAATGAATTTTGACAACTCATCAGATATTCATGCCAGGTTATAACCAAGACAATGAAAATCTCAAAATAAAAAATAAAAGTAAAACTCTACATAACAGAAATCTTTTTATAAAATATATGAACATTTTCAGTTTCTTTTCATTTTTAGCTTCAAAATAATCACAATTTTTTTAATCAAAATTCTTTCAAATAACACATATGTGCCCATAATTCCATTAAAATAATATGAGAGAAATAGGGACAAAGACATAAGCA
Organism: Nanger dama; assembly: GCA_917880005.1. NCBI lineage: Eukaryota > Metazoa > Chordata > Mammalia > Artiodactyla > Bovidae > Nanger > Nanger dama. The sequence continues at coordinate 33,743,612 of CAKJTW010000010.1, read as the reverse complement.
CACAATTGACAGTGAATTGAAACTTTAATATGACTAGAAATGATAAGATCAATGTGGGGTGAAGGGCTATGGACTCAGCACTGTGAATAGAGAGGTATTGTACCTTTCCATTCCCATCCAGCCTCCTCAGGGGTCAAAGGATTTAATGTACTCTTCTTACCCTGAACCACTCCATGTGACCTCAACCTTGCTTCTCTGAGAAGGCAATGGCACCTCACTCCAGTACTCTTGCCTGGAAAATCCCATGGATGGAGGAGCCTAGTGGGCTGCAGTACATGGGGTCACTAAGAGTCGGACATGACTGAGCGACTTCACTTTCACTTTTCAATTTCATGCATTGGAGAAGGAAATGGCAACCCACTCCAGTGTTCTTGCCTGGAGAATTCCAGGGATGGAGAAGCCTGGTGGGCTGCTGTCTATGGGGTCGCACAGAGTCAGACACGACTGAAGCAACTTAGCAGCAGCAGCAATCTTGCTTCTGGTCCAACCAAATCCCTCCAAAGTTTCACAAGTTTTCCACTGTCCTTTTGGGCCAAGTCCATACCCACCAAGTTCCTCATGGCTGACACCATCTCCACAAACCTCACCTCCAAAATCAATTTCCAGCTTTTTTCATCTGGGGCTACAGGTCAAAAGAAAGAAAATCTGAATGATCTCATTTTTCTGTCCCATCCCATTCTGCAAGCAGTGGAGATTACCATGGCTTGCTGCTTTAGTAAAAAATTTATGAATGGCCTCAATGTTTCATGTTTTAATGTTAGATTTTATTACTGTTAATGGGAGTTGGAGAGATAAAGAAAGCAACTTGGGTAGTGACTGTGTGTCTGGGTATCATCCGCCATCTTATCCAAAAAGAGAAGATAATGGTGGGTGTGGGAACCTATCAATCTGAGCAGTTTTGCATCTTCTGAACAATAAACAGATCATTTACCAGCTCTGCCACCCAAATATATGAACTATCATAGTTTTTCTTCAGTCTTTGCATATAGTTTTATTTGCTGTTATGAGAATTATTATTTCCTTCACCTACTTCTCATTAGAGTTGTGGTACTAGTTCTCAGTAATGACTGAAAATGGCATTGCAGGGAACATGCAGCATTCATAAATGCCGCACTAAACTACTTTGAATTAAGCTGTATAAAAAAATATGAAATTAACAAAAAGCATATTTGAAAATGTTAACAAATACAAAAACCAGTCATGTAACTACTTTCTCTCATTTCTTCTCCCAAAATTACTCACAGAAAACTCATGTTCCTTCTTGTGTGGTAGGTTTTTCTTCTAGCCTTTTGCATCCAGAGAGCTCTTGTGAGAAAGAAAGCCTAGGTGTTTGGGTCAGATGTGCTTTGAGTAACTTCATTCTTATGAGAAAGGAAATGCATAGACCATCAGATAAAACAAGAAGAAGCAGTATTTTTTATGTTTAACTTATTTTGCTTAATTCATTCATTAATTTATCATCCAATAAATGCATATTTAGCACCTACTACGTGCCAGGCACTATTCTTCACATTGGAAATAAAGCAGTGAGCAAAAGTCTGCCACAATTTCTGGCCTAGTGAAGTTTATAATCTAAAGGGACAAAAGTTACAAAAAATTCATATTTGTGGTATTTAGATCTTAGTTATTGGGTGCAATCTATCTTAAGTTTAGCCTTTTAGCTATCATGCATAATTTTAGTATAACCCTCTACCTACAAACCTTTCTTCTCTGCCCTTTAAAAAATCTTGCCACTCAATTCTGTTTTATTCTGTTAAAATTCACACGTATCCATTAAACACTTAAAGTACTGGGTACTCTGATGGGTGTTATGGTAGAAATGCAAAAATAAAGGAAGTATCTGATATATACTTTACCCTTAGAAAACTTTTAATCTACAGTTGTTAAGCTTTGTACAATAGCATTTAAACCAGTTGGAATATTGTGAAGTGTTATGGACTAGGGAAGGAAGTGGCAAGAATGAGTCACAAAGTAGTACATTGTTAAGGAAGGTGTGATAGGAATAAACCTTAAAGTTCTGGAATGGAAACCTAGAGAATGATGGTTATATCAGGCCCTGTTAAAGGAATGACCAAAGATATGAATGACTACTACATATTGGAAAAAAGGAGAAATTTGACTTCTTTTAATCAGAGAGTAATTTATGGTCCATTGCTGGGGCTAAATCTGGACTGAGGACAAGAAATAAAATTGTTGATAGTTTTAATTTAAGCTTAACATCAAGATTCAAAGAGTTTGACTCAGCATATTCCCCAAAATGAGTTAATTTGGCTAAATTCTATAGTTCGTCTAATTGTGTGTATGTTCTGAGTGGAAAGTAGGTGAGTTGAAGAGTTCTGTAACATGATTTGGCAAAAACAGAAAGTTTGTCAAGGAAACAAAGTGCCCCAGAATTGGGCTTCAGTTTTAAGAATGCAAACTGACATACATGAATTAATATGGATTTCCTATGTCCTTAGAAAAATGTTAGACTAAAAATTTATCATAATTCAGTGGAATTGGCCTATGGGACCCACCAAAGGACTCAGGAAGAAAAACCCAACGAATACAGTTTGATCAACAAACATTCCATTCCATTCAACAAATACTTACTGAGCACCTCTTATACTTAGTATTTCATCAGGTACTGTGAGAAGAAAGATGGGAAGGTACCACTTGGTTCTGTTTCATTGTTCAACATAATGTTTAACTGGAGAATTTCTGTGTATAAAAACTGACATTTCACGAGCCCTACTAAAGCATCTTGTGATGTTCCCTTAAGAAGTATCTGTTGCAGATAATTATCTGCCTTTATATCTTGACCTTCCCCATCTTAATTCAGAATTTTAGATGCTGTATGAAATGGAACCAGATTTTGTCATTTAGATCAAAGGAAATGACAAAAATACATTAGGTAGTAGGAAACAACCACTTCTTTCCAATGAAACTGAAAGAAATTTGGTTCACTGAAGATAAAGTCAAGCTACTCAGTCTCTTGCAGGTCTTGCTCTAAAGAGTGATCTCTAAACCGTTTCCTGAGAGGACAGTTCTCTTGCCTTTCTCCAGTTCCTACTTTAACTCCATTTATTGTGGACTTGGCAATATCACAATAGTTAAGTGAAATTTACACTTTTGGAAAAACTGATGTCAAATCTGAGTTACTTTTATGTTCAATGTTTTCTTCTGAAATGTCTTCCTATGTGTGTCAAAAATAATAATGAAAATACAACCAAAAGAATGAAAGAAAGAATAAACAAAATAACAGAAAGCGTACAAACATTTATTGAGTACTGAAGTGAAGTTGAAGAAAGGTAGTTGGGATTAGAAAAGAAATGAGAAGATGGGTTTGACTGATAGATTTTCTCTATATATAGTAAAAGTATGCTAATTTAAAATCTAATGAATCCTTACTATATTTCTTATATGTAAAATCTTGTTAAGTATTTTTATATATTATCTTGTTAAATTCTTAAAGGAGATCTGTGGAGTAATTAATACAACATTCTTTTTTTTTTTTTTGGTATCTTCAAAAATGAACATTAGAAAAATAAATCAACCTAGAAGAAATGGACATGTTTCTAGAAACATATAACCCACCAAAATGAATCAAGAAGACATAGATAACTTGAACAGATAATCACTAGAGATGAAATAGAATCTGTAATTTAAAAAACTCCCTATAAACAAAAATCCAGGACTGAATGGCTTCACTGGGGAATTCTACCAAACACACAAGGAAGAACTTGTACCAATTCTCTCAGACTCTCCCAAAAGACATTCTATGAAGCTACCATCACTCTGATACCAAAACCAGACAAAGACACTACCAAAAAAAGAAAATTATAGGCCAGTATCTTTGATGAACAACAAATAATCTTAAAATTTACATAAAATCATAAAAGACTCAGAATTCCAAAGCAATCTTGAGGAAAAAGAACAAAGCAGGAGGCATAACTCTTGCAGACTTTAGATAATACTACAAAGTTATAGAAATCAAAACAGTGTGGTATTGGCATGAAAACAGACATATGGACCAACTGAACAAAGTAGAGAGCCAATAAACACACACACCTGTGAGCAATTCATCTCTGACAAAGGGGACAAGAATATACAATGGGAAATAAAGAGTCTCTCCAGCAAGTGGTGTTGCAAAAACTGGCCAGCCATATGTGAATCAATGAAGTGAGAACATACCCTTATACCACACACGAAAATAAACCCAAAATGGCTTAAAGACTTAAATGTAAGGCATAGCACCATAAAACTTTCAGAAGAGATTTTAGGCAAACCATTCTCTGACATAAATCATATCAATGTCTTCTTAGGTAAGTTTCCCAAGACAATAGAAATAAAAGCAAAAATAAACAATGGAATTTCATCAAATTTACAAGCTTTAGCACTGTTCAAAAGACAGCCTTTGAACTGGGAGAAAATGTTTGCAAATGATGCGACTGACAAGGGCTTAATCTCTAAAATACCCAAACAGTTCATACAACTCAATAACAAACAAACATACAACTCAATCAAAAAAATGGACAGAAGACCTATACAGACATTTTTCCAAAGAATACCATTTAGATGGCTAATAGGCATATGAAAAGATACTCAGCATTGCTATTTACTAGAGAAATGCAAATCAGAACTACAATGAAGTATCACCTCACACCAGTCAGAATGACCACCATTAAAAAGTCTGCACATAAAAAGTGCTGGAGGGAGTGTAGAGAAAAAGGAACCCTCCTATACTGTTGATGGGAAAGTAGATGGTACAGCCACTGTGGAGAATAATATGGAAGTTCCTTAAAAACTAAAAGCAGAGCTACCATATGATCCTGCAATTCCACTCTTGTGTATATATCCAGAAACCATAATTCTGAAAGATACATACACTTCAACGGTCATTGCAGCACTATTTACAATAGCCAAGATATGGAAGCAACGTAAACATCCTAGACAGATGAATGGATAAAGAAGATGTGGTATATATACACAATGGAACATTACTCAATCATAAGAAGAATGAAATAATGCCATTTGAAGCAACATGGATGGACTTAGAGATTATCCTACTAAGCGAAGTATGTCAGAGAAAGGCATATATCATATGATATCACTTCTATGTGGAATCTAAAAAAATCTAAAAAAATAATACGAATGAATTTATTGACAAAACAAAAACAGAGTCACAGACGTAGAAAACAAACTTATTGTTACCAAAGGGAAAGAGGAGGTAGGGATAAATTTCGAGTTTGGTATTAGCAGATGCCAACTATTATAATAAAATAGTAAACAATAATGTCCTACTATACAGAACAGGATACTATATTCAATACCTTGTAATAACCTATAATGGAAAAGAATGCAAAAAAGAATACACACATATAAAACTGAATCACTTTGCTGTACACCAGAAATTAATGCAACATTATAAATCAACTATATTTCAATAGAAAACAAAAACAAAAAATCCCGATGAAAAATCCAGATAAAGAGGGATTGACCATGTAAAACATTTGGGTTGCCTTGCAGAGCATTTAATGTACTGAGCCTAATCCGTTTGGTTAAAAACTGTCAAAGTGCTTGCTATGATTGATTTTGCATTTGGTCAAATTATATGCAAGTTCTCTTACTACTGAAAAAAAAAACTCTTAAAGCAATAGTAATTCAGTGTTTGCTTGACCTTTATATCTTAGATTTTGCAGCAGTGAAAATACCTCTCCTTTCTGTTGTTAGGAGGTTGAAGTAAAAGTAAAATATTGTCAGGCCCAGACTGACTACCCATGGTAAAAGCTCTTTAGTGACATAATTTATAGGGAACATGTGATAGTTTCCAGGAGTGACATGCGTCATCTTCCCACATGAAACTATATAGAATGTAATTTTACAGTTGGGTAAATTCTCAAGGCAGGGCACCGAGATCTGGCTGTGGGATGCCCATTAATGTCAGAAGGAGTCAAGGGGCTCTATTCCTCATGCCCCTCTTAGAGACTGCACCTGTGTTGGCCTGTTGTGAGAGGAGTCCATTCCTTTTCTGGAAATTCTGAATGCTGATATTAACCAGTGTCATGTGTGGACATTTATAAAACTTTAGGTTGGTACTTTGGTTTGTCTATGGTTAATCATGGCATGAAAATGCAAAATCATGCATTTTTACCTCCATATAAATCTAGACTTATAAAAATGAGAAGGAGACTGTAAGCTAAATAATGTTATGTGAAATAGATGTTATCTAATTAGAATGCTTATAGAATGATGATCCATATGCTTTCATACCTAGAATAGTATTAATGTAGTTAAAAAAAAAGCAAAGTCCATGCAATAACAATAATTCTAATATCTCAAGTCTTTGCTTCCTATTTCTTTCACATGGGGAAGGTGGCACATGTGCCTTTGTAATACTTGTTAAAATTCCCATTTTTCTTTTTAAATTTACAACCCTCACATACTTCAGCAACCTCTAAATGGCTGCCCTCCAAAAATCCTCCACTTACTCTTAAATACCTATGTTGTGTTTATCTTCTTTCCTCGTGTTTTCTTTTAAATGTCCTACAAACAGTCTGGTTAGGTGGGATGTGCCTGTGAGGAGGTGGTGTGGGCAGGAAACTGAGGAGGCCATGCCGTGATTGTGATCTACCTTAGCAGAAGGCAAACACAAAGTGAATGGTAATCAGTAGCACATAATAATGGAGGTTTTTGAAAGCATGTATTGGATATTATGCATATATTCATTTTTACAAATTTGCAAATGTTTTACAATGTGCATATTTAATTGCCAAGTACAGAGAAGCCTGGGCTTCCCAAGTAGCTCAGTAGTAAAGAATCTGCCTGCCAGTGCAGGAGATGTGGGTTTGATTGCTAGGTTGGGGAGATCCCCTGAAGTAGGAAACGGCAACCCACTCCAGGATTCTTGCCTGGAGAATTCCATGCACAGAGGAGCCTGGTGGGCTATAGTCCAGGGAGTCTCAAAGAGCTGGACATGACTGAGTGCATACACACACACAGAGAACCACAGAGAATATAAAAATGAAAACCACAGAGCTATATCTTCTGCTATCAAAGAAGGAGTTTTAAAAACCTAGAGGGGTGGGATGAGGTGGCAGGTAGGAGGGACATTCATGAAGGAGGAGACATATGAATACTTATGGCTGATTCTTGTTGATGTATGGCAGAAACCATTACAGTATTGTAAAGCAATTATCTGCCAATTATACATAAACAAATTTAATAAAATGAACAGATTTTATACTTTCCACATTAAAAATTTTAGATGATGGAAATGTTCTATAATATAGTTTTATAAAGCATTGTGGTAACCATCAGCTACATAGACTTTTAAAGCACCTGAAATATGGGTGAAGTAACAGAAAATGGTAGTTTCTAATTACATTTAATTTACATTTAAACTGGAATAGCCATACATTTAAATTCTAAAAATTATTCTTTTATTCTTTAGAGATTTGAAGTTTTATTCAAGCGAAATCTCTAAGCCTAAAAGGAGTGCTTAGTACAGGTGCTGAATACACCTCTGGTGAACAAATGATTCAGAGTCCTAGCTCCAGCTTAGATCCACCTTCCCTCGCCCATGTTTAAGAACTTGACCCCCTCCAGGCTATTACAAATAGGATCTCCCCCTGGGAAAGCCACAGTATCTGGCCCTTCCAGCTTTCTATCTGAACCACTAACTCTTCCATTTAAACCTTCATGAAATCCAGCCAATTGCATCTCCTAAGCATTTCTGGAAACATCCTCCTTCTCGCCAGCCCTACCTGTACCACCTGCGCAAATGCAGGTCTCCGCCAGTCTTAGTAGCTCACAGCTGAGCCCGTCCTTGCACTGAATACCTTCCCCTTGTTCTTGGCAGAGTCTGTCTTCTCATCCGGGTCCTGAGGGCCTGCAGGCTCTAGCCCTCCATATTTGTCTGGTTCTCCAAGCTCCGGCTGTTTGGCTTCTATTCCTTTTCTTTACTCCCGCCCTCCTTGGAGCCTTCTCAGAACCCCAGTAGTGGGTAAGGTGGGCCCAGTTTTTCTCACTACTTACCCCACCCAGGCTGGGGGTGGGGCGGTTGTTCGGGCTACTGCTGTTCTCTTCCAGCACTGACACAGTCCCTGGCCAAATGAATCCCCGCTCCAGGGCACTGACCATTCTATTCTCCCATGGCACCTCAGACCAGGGCTGCCCACCGCTGGGCTTCCTGAAGTGTGGTGAAGGGCAGGCTGAGGCTCCCAGGCGCTCTGCGTGGAAGCTGCAGCTCACGCTGACTGTGGCCTCACACGAGGCAGGCACTGACTCCCAGGGCCACTGGAAACTGACCTGACCTGGAGGAGGCGGAGAGCCTGGACTCCAGGTCTTCCTGCAGCACATCTGTGTGATGATCAGAGAAATACGAAGTAGCATTTGGAGGCTACTTTCACTGTCCTATGCCCTTCACTTGTATCATCTTATGAAACCTTCACAGTAGTCCTGTGAAGGCAGGCATAGCAAGTTCCCTATGAATGAGTAAGTTCTGTTCTGACAAAGTTAGCTAGGTACCTGACACAATTGATTATATATTACTCGACTCTAATAGGTTTATAACACTTTTCACTCCAATAATATATTTAAAAACGAACAAAAAGAGAACAGTTTTACTCTTACAATACAGTACTTTGAGAAATGGTCTTCCCAGGTGGTGTTAGTGGTAAAGAACCTCCCTGCCAATGCAGGAGACACAGAGATGCAGGTTCGATCCTTGGGTTGAAAAGGTCCCCTGGAGGAGGGCATGGCAACCCATTCCCGTATGCTTGGAGAATCCCAAGGACAGAGGAGCCTGGCAGGTTATAGTCCATAGGGTTGCAAAGAGCTGGACACGAATGAAGTGACTTAGCATGAACACACACACACATACGCACACACACACACACCTTGACAAGTACACTAGTGCAGTACGACAGCGGGCATACAGGGCCTGGCATCAAGTGAATAGGCAAGGAGAGCCACTGATTGCAGGAGGGAGACAAGGGGGACGATGGTAGAGCTGAAGGATCATCAGCAATAAGAGGGCAAGCTTCAATTTCATTCATGCCTGATGTTGGTGGCACAGGTTCCTTGATGGATTCAGTCCTATCCACCCTCTTGAAAAAACAATCCAGTGATGTCTTGCTAGTACTGTACCAGCTACATCACTGCTGCTTTTTCTGCTTGTTTCTGGATATCTGGGGTTAGAAATAAAGATACTATACTACTGTACTTTATATATTATTACACAGTAATTACACAAAAGCACAACTGCTTGTAGAGGATGCACGCATGTGACAATGTATACCAGACACATGAACTACTTACTTACCTGACTGGACATGTGAAAGCATGTTTGCATTTTTGAATATTTTTAAGTTTATTCACAACTTAACTGTTCCTATGTAGGTGGCTTACTGTACTAGCATCATCCCCATTTTATAGAGGGCATTTTACACAAATTTTCATAGAAATAAGAAAAATTGACTGCTCAGGGGCATGCAGCTGGCAAATGGAGGGGCCAGGCCTCCGGTGCTCCTGAATGCTTCACTGACACCCAGGCACTTGTGCCCAGCAGCTCCAGCCAGAAAAAGCCTGGTTGCCAGGGGTCGTGCTCAGCTGCTGCCTATGGGGCTGCGCCAAGGCTTCCGGAAGTGTCAGGTTGGCTCCCAGCAGCCTCAGTGCATGGGTGTGGCCAGGTGAACCAGGGGAGAGCCCTGGCCAAGGATAATACCCACCACCTGCTAGCAGCACCCTCTTCACTCCCATGCATGGAAGTTTGAATAGCTATCATACTAGACAGAGAATATCTGGAAAATCCAAAATTCAAGCTTACGAGGTAAGCACCGACAATTTCAAAAGAGGATTAATGCTGCCAGTTAAGCACAAACAATTCTTTCAGCCTCAGAGAAGTAAAATATCTCCATTGAGAAAATTTTAAAACAGTAGTTTCGTGTAAATTTGAAGGATGAAGAAGTATTATTTAGACTGTGCAACAGATTTCTTGGATGCATCAGGTCTTTTATAAACACTTGCTCATTGGGCTCCCAAGCTGGGACATATTGCCTCTACTTTATAATGGACAGTTAAGACTGTGGGGTTAATTAACATACCCAAGTTCACCTGACTAATAGGTAGTGCTTACTAGGGTTGGATCCAGGTGGACCTGACTCTTGACCACAGGTATGTTCTATATCACTATGCTGGTGAAGGAATAAGGGGGAATCAAAAATGGTTTAAGGCCACAAAACAGGATGACTTGAAGGCGCAGTGCCATAACCAGAAGCGGTTTAGGCAGGCAGAGTATTAGCTTGAAGATAGTGGATGGATGTATAAACTAGTCAGGGAGGAAGACAGCAGTGAGGATTTGGAACTAAGGGAAAGTCTAAATGCTTAGGATGTGAATAGATGTGGAAGCCAATTGCAAAATCTGATGATTGAGGCTGGAACTGGGTGGGTCATCAAAGAAAAGAATGTACAAACAAAGGCATGTAATTAAAATCTTAGGAAAGAAGCATTTTTAGGTTTCAGAAAGAAAAGAGAAGCCACTTAGAAGATCAGTGAAGTATTAGAGAAGGAGGAAACAATATCAGGTAGGTGGTGGTCACCAGTGTCAAATGCTATAGAAAGAAAAAAGGAGGATGAAGAGCTAGTGATAAGAACGAAGAGTTCCCTGTTGGAAAGTTTAGTAATTCTTAAAAGAGAGGAATCACAACTATATAGAAATCTGAAAATTTCCTCAGACTTCATATTTTCTCAAGGCCCTCCCCTATGTTCCTAGGCCTATACTGTCATGCATACAAATTGCTTTTTTCAGGAATTAAGGTGAAGACGATCTGAGCACTTTTGAAATAGACCTTATGACTTTCATGATGCTGAATCAGTCTTATCTCCCTATTTTTAGCACTGGTCTATGGCTGGATTTAGTAGCACTTAATGAAAGACTAGAGATCTCTTCAAGGAAATTAGAGATACCAAGGGAAAATTTAATGCAAAGATAGGCACAATGAAGAACAGACATGGTATGGGCCCAGCAGAAGCAGAAGATATTAAAAGGAGGTGGCAAGAATACACAGAAGAACTATACAAAAGATATCTTAATGACCCAGATAACCATGATGGTGTGATCACTCACTTAGAGCCAGACATCCTGGAGTGCAAAGTCAAGTGGGCCTTAGGAAGCATCACTATGAACAAAGCTAGTGGAAGTGATGGAATCCCAGCTGAGCTATTTCAAATCCTAAGAGATAATGCTGTGAAAGTGCTGTACTCAGTAGGCACTTGAGTGCATATTTGGAAATTTGGAAAACTCAGCAGTGGCCACGGGACTGGAAAAGGCCAATTTTCATTCCAATCCCAAAGAAAAGCAGTCCCCAAAAATACTCAAACTATGCACAATTGCACTCAATTCACACGTTAGCAAGGTGATGCTCAAAATTCTCCAAGCTAGGCTTCAACAGTATGTAAACTGAGAAATTCAAGATGTTCAGGCTGGATTTAAAAAAGGAGAGGAACCAGAGATCAAATTGTCAACATCCACTGGATCATTAAAAAAGCAAGAAAATTCCAGAAAAAGTCTACTTCTGCTTCATTGACTATGCTAAAGCTTTTGACTGTGTGGATCACAACAAATTGTGGAAAATTCTTAAAGAGATGGGAATACCAAACCACCTTACCTGCCTCCTGAGAAACCTGTATGCAGGTCAAGAAGCAGCAGTTAGAACTGAACATGGAACAACAGACCGGTTCCAAATTGAGAAAGGAGTAAGTCAAGACTCTATATTGTCACTCTGCTTATTTAACTTATATGCAGAGTACATCATGTGAAATGCCAGGCTGAATGAAGCACAAGCTGGAATCAAGATTGCTGGCAGAAATATCAATAACCTCAGAGATACAAATGACACCACCCTTATGGCAGAAAGCCAAGAGGAACTAAAGAGCCTCTTGATGAAAGTGAAAGAGGAGAGTGAAAAAGCTGGCTTAAAACTCAAAATTAAAAAAACTAAGATCATGGCATCTGGTCTCATCACTTCATGGCAAATAGAGGGGGAAACAAAGAAACAGTGACAGACTTTATTTTCTGGGGTTCCAAAATCACCATGGATAGTGACTGCAGCCATGAAATTAAAAGACACTTGCTCCTTGGAAGAAAAGCAATAACCAACTTAGACAGCATATTAAAAAGCAGAGACATTACTTTGCCAACAAAGGTCTGTCTTAGTCAAAGCTGTGGTTTTTCCAGTAGTCCATGTATGGATGTAAGAGTTGGACCATAAGGAAAGCTGAGCACCAAAGAATTGATGCTTTTGAACTGTGGTGTTGGAGAAGACTCTTGAGAGTCCCTTGGACTGCAAGAAGATCAAATCAGTCAATCCTGAAAGAAATCAGTCCTGAATATTCATTGTAAGGACTGATGCTGAAACTGAAGCTCCAATAATTTGGCCACCTAATGTGAAGAGGAAGAGCCAACTCATTGGAAAAGACCCTGATGCTAGAAAAGATTTAAAACAGGAGAAGGGGACGACAGAGGATGAGATGTTTGGATGGCATCACTGACTCAATAGACATGAATCTGAGCAAGCTCTGGGAGATAGTAAAGGACAGGGAAGCCTGGTGTGCTGCATGTAGTCTATGGGGTGGCAAAGAGTCAGACACGACTGAGCGACTGAGCAACAGCAAATACAAATATAGGATGAATGAATGAGACTAGGTAATGTTTTAGTCCCATGTATATTTTAGCATTGGGGAAAATATAATTTGTTAATTATTGAACCCCCAGGTACTAAGTATTATTGGTAAAACAGAATAAAATGTCATATATTATTTTTGTTCTCAAAGAATTTATAGTCTGTATGGAGGAAGGGATGAAACAAGCACCACCTAAGATTGTTAGGTACTTATTTTATGAAACACAGCATTGATAGCTAGCCAGGTGCAGTGGTCCACCCAAACTGTTTTTAAATGCTGAACTAGTTTCCTCCTCTGTTTAGCTCCCTGGCCCCCATACCTTTCTCTGAGAATGCAGGACATCTGCATATTTTGGTGAGGGAATGAGTAAGGCCTGGCACACAAGAGCCTCTGGAATCTTGCCCTAGGGTATAGCCAGTATCCATTCTGACTGGATGGATTTCTCATCATCTCAGTTGTTGAATATTTTGATTATTACCCTGGAGGTGCCTATTATTAACACTAAGAATTTGCAAAAACTCTTAGAAAATCAGGTAAAACAAGTGACTCAAAGATAGGGGTGATGTTAATTTCTTTAGGTAGAATGATTATCATGGATTAATCACATTAATAATGAATATGTGGGTGCTTCTAAATTTGATATTCCTATAGTAACTTTGGATTGAAGTGTGCTCAGAACACAAAGGTGGTTAGTCTGGCCTGGGCTTTGCTGTTAATTGGTTGTATGGCTTTGGTTAAATCACTTTACTACCTGGGACAGTTTCTTTGTGAAATATGTAAGCCTAAAAATTCCATCAGAATAATTTCTGCTTCAGGAATCAGAAAAATTCTATTTAGTTGGCCTAAGAACTAAAGACTTTTTATATAACATATGACAAGAAGCCCATAGGGAGGATAGTCCTAAGGAATGATAAATGAAGACCCTGGTTACACTTCTGTATGAGTTTCTTGGTTCTACTCTCTACATGTGTGAAGTTCCTGATCAGTGTAGTTGAATAAGATGGACATTTCTTCCTGTGTCTTTCATAAGAGTGAATAGTATTCATCCTCTCACCTCCCAAATAGACTTCCCCTGAGGTTTCTGGTCACAGTTGTGTCATATGTTCCTGTCTAAACTAACACTTTGCAAGGGGAATAGGACTCTATGATTGACTTAGACTATACCAGTTTTGCCCTCTGACTGGGGATGAATCCAGCTTTCCTTGAACATGGCCAAAATAGACCATGGGTACCCAAATGAAACCAAGATTCTGTTTGGGAAAAGAAAGGACAGTGTGACTACTCTGTGGACAATTATGATGCTCCTTTTAGCAAATGTAATTGTTGATCTGTCTTCCTTCTTCAATATTGCTCCCTCCTTACCTCAAATACTCCACACCTGTTTTTGAACCCCTAACACTCTCAAATAGTGATCATCTATTATTTACATGAAAGTCATCCAGAGGAGGACAGTTAAATGAATCAAACTCTGTTCTAACACCAATCCTTCTCTCATTACTCCGTTGCTTCAAGGAGCTATAAAAGGAAAAGTGGGTTATCTAAGGGGATACTGCATATTGCTAATAATGCCAATAATCACAGGTGAGTCCTCATATTAACTAAATTGTATTGTTCTGGTTTTAATTTGTCAACTATCTGCCAGGTATTGAGAAGAGTTCTGGAGGACAGGGCGATTTGATGTAGTTGCTACTGAGGGGGTACAATGTCCTTTGGCAGAAATTCAACTATTTGAACCTATTGGCTAGCACTGTCAAATAAATGACCTGTTCTTAGCCAGGCACACTGACTCACTGTATGAGGTTGTTGAGGAAGTGGGAGAAAGAAATCAGGTGACTGATTAATACTATTTCTTATTTTCTTTACCTTGGACATTGGTGAGTGTACTTGATGTATATTCTGATTCCTTCCTGATTTATTTCTGAATGTAACCTGTATCTATCATCTTAGGTCTATGAAAAAGTCATCTCATTAACTAGAATCCTGACTTTCCAATCAAGTATAAGGTCTTAAATTATTATCTATAGCTGATAATGAATCAATGGGCCAGCTCAGGCTGAAGTGAGTTCCTCTGTACCCCTAAGGAGGAATTCAGTGACTAGCACATAATGGTGGATCAGACAAGTGTTCTTGATCAGACACTCTTGCTCCCTACTTCCCTCTATTAGATTACACCCTGGTGACTCTATCTTTCAGTTGGCTTGTTATCCACAGATGGGTATGTGAACAGTTTCTCATAAAGTATATATCAGCTTGAGAAGAAGTATGAATGTGTAATAATTCAAACTTTTTAATTTGAGACATGGCTCTGGTTATGTGATCATTGGCTGTTAACTCACAATAGATTCAAAGTTGGATCAAGAATTACAATATTGTAAGATATGAAAAAAAAAAGATTTATAAAAGGAAAGATATATCCATTTGAATGTAGAGTTCCAAAGAATAGCAAGGAGAGATAAGAAAGCCTTCCTCAGTCATCAGTGCAAAGAAATAGAGGAAAACAATAGAATGGGAAAGACTAAAGATATCTTCAAGAAAATTAGAGATACCAAGGGAAGATTTCATGCAAAGATGGGCTCAATAAAGGGCAGAAATGGTATGGACCTAACAGAAGCAAAAGATATTAAGAAGATGCAGCAAGAATACACAGAAGAACTGTACAAAAGTGATCTTCATGACCCAGATAATCAGGATGGTGGGATTGCTCACCTAGAGCCAGACATCCTGGGATGTGAAGTCAAGTAGGCCTTAGGAAGCATCAGAGCTAGTGGAGGTGATGGAATTGCAATAAAGCTATTTCAGGTCCTAAAAGATGATGCTATAAAAATGCTGCACTCAATATGCCAGCAAATTTGGAAAACTCAGCAATATTGGAAAAGGTCAGGTTTCATTCCAATCTCAAAGAAAGGCAAGGCCAAAGAACGCTCAAACTACCGCACAATTGCACTCATCTCACACGCTAGTAAAGTAATACTTAAAATTCTCCAGGCCAGGCTTCAGCAATACGTGAACTGTGAACTTCCAGATGTTCAAGCTGGTTATAGAAGAAGTGAAGTCGCTCAGTCGTGTGCAACTCTTTGCGACCCCATGGACTGTGGCCTATCAGGCTCCTCCATCTATGGGATTTTCCAGGCAAGAGTGCTGGAGTGGATTGCCATTTCCTTCTCCAGGGGGTCTTCCTGACCCAGGAATCAAACCTGGGTCTCCCGCATTGCAGGCAGACACTTGACCGTCTGAGCCACCAGGGAAGCCCGGTTATAGAAAAGGCAGAAGAACCAGAGATCAGATTGCCAACATCCACTGGATAATCGAAAAAGCAAGAGAGTTCCAGAAAAACATCTATTTCTGCTTTATTGACTATGCCAAAGCCTTTGACTGTGTGGATCACAATAAACTGTGGAAAATTCTGAAAGAGATGGGAATACCAGATCACCTGACCTACCTCTTGAGAATCCTGTATGCAGATCAGGAAGCAACAGTTAGAAATGGACATGGAACAGACTGGTTCCAAATAAGAAAAGGAGTACGTCAAGGCTGTACATTGTCACCATGCTTGTCTAACTTATATGCAGAGTACATCATGAGAAACACTGGGCTATATGAAGCATAAGCTGTAATCAATATTGCCAGGAGAAATATCAATAACCTCACATATGCAGATGACACCAGCTTATGGCAGAAAGTGAAGAAGAACTAAAGAGCCTCTTGATGAAAGTAAAAGAGGAAAGTGAAAAAGTTGAATTAAAACTCAATATTCAGAAAACAAAGATCATGGCATCCGGTCCCATCACTTCATGGCAGATAGGTGGAGAAACAGTGGAAACAGAGGCAAACTTTATTTTTTCAGACTTCAAAATCACTATAGATAGTGACTGCAGGCATGAAATTTAAAGTCTCTTACTCCTTGGGAGAAAAGCTATGACCAACCTAGACAGCATATTAAAAAGTAGAGAGATATTACTTGGCCAACAAAGGTCCGTCTAGTTAGGCTGTTTTTTTCCAGTAGTCATGTATGGATGTGAGAGTTGGACTATAAAGAAAACTGAGCATCGAAGAATTGATGCTTTTGAACTGTGGTATTGGAGAAGAGTCTTGAGAATCCTTTGGACTGCAAAGAGATCCAACCAGTCCATCCTAAAGGAAATCAGTCCTGAATATTCATTGGAAGGACTGATGCTGAAGCAGAAACTTTGGCCACCTGATGTGAAGAGCTGACTCATTGGAAAAGATCCTGATGCTGGGAAAGATTGAAGGCAGGAGGAGGAGGGGACGACAGAGGATGAGATGGTTGGACGGCATCACTGATTCAATGTACATGAGTTTGAGTAAACTCCAGGAGTTGGTGATAGACAGGGAAGCCTGGTGTGCTGAAGTCCATGGGGTCACAAAGAATCAGACACGACTGACTGACTGAACTGAACTGAACTGGACTGAAATTGTTCCAGAAAGAGTCAACCTCATGTGGCTCTGGCTGGCACTGAAATCTTGAATACTTTGTTACCTTTTCACCTCATTTTCTTCCTTCTGTTAGATGAAAGGTTTTTTAAAAAAATTCCAATGTATCTTCTTTGTTGACTTATATGCCATCACTCTTTCTTCTTTATAGTGCTTGCTTTAGGGTATATTATACACATCTTTAATTTATCACAATTTAGCTTTAAGTAATATACTTCACTTTTTCTCTTTACAG
The DNA here is from genome assembly GCA_917880005.1 of Nanger dama. Lineage (NCBI taxonomy): Eukaryota > Metazoa > Chordata > Mammalia > Artiodactyla > Bovidae > Nanger > Nanger dama. The sequence continues at coordinate 33,726,262 of CAKJTW010000010.1, read as the reverse complement.
CCTTTATGTCATTGTCATTAATAAATTATATTTCTACATATGTTATAAAAGCAAACATACATTGTAATTGGTTTTACTTTTAACAAAGAACCAATTTTTAAAATATTAAAAAATTAAGTAATAATATCTTTCATATTTGGGTTTCCCAAACCCAAGGTGGAGTGGTAAAGAACTTGCCTGTGAATGAAAGAGATGCAGGAGGCATGGGTTTGATGCCTGGGTGGGGAAGAGCCCCTGGAGCAGGAAATGGCAACCAATGCCATGAAATCCCATGGGCAGAGGAACCTGATGGGCTACACAGTCTCTGAGATCACAAAGAGCTGGACAGGACTGAATGACTGGATACTGATACAATCATATTTCATATTTACCCACATGTTCACCATTTTAGTGCTCTTCATTCCTTTATGTATATACAGATTTCCACCTGATATCATTTTCATTATGCCTAGGGGACTTCTTTCAATATTCCTTATAATATAGTTTTGCTGGCAATTCATTTTTTCAGTTTTTGAATGTCTGAAAAATTTATTTCCTCTCTATTTTTAAAGATATTTTCACTGAGTATAGAATTCTACATTGACACTTTTCCCCCTTCTGTTCAGTACCTCAAAGATAATTCTCCTCTGTATTCTGGAATGTAATATTTTCAGCAAGAAATCTGTTATTGTTCTTATCTTTGTTCCTCTGTATATAATGTACCTTTTCTCATTTTATTATGGTATGTATCAATATCATTTTAGGCATATTTCCTATGCTTGGGTTTAGTTGAGCTTTTAAAATATATACATCTGTAATTTTTGACAAATTGGAAAAATTTTGGCCATGATTATTTAAACACTTTTACTGTCCTCTTCTTATTGGTGACTCTATAAGTTTTATTAGCTCCTTAAAGTTGTCTCACAGCTCTCTCATGCTCTGTTCAGTTTTTGTCCAGTCTCTTATCTTCTTTCATATGGAGTATTCTGCTTTGTGATATATTCAGATCCACAAATCTTTTCTTTTCATTGTCTAATCTGTTGTTAATTCTGCCTGTAGAAATATTGTCAGTTACTACAATTTTTTATTGCTAAAAATTTGACTTAGTTCACTTTCATGTCATCAGTATCTCTATTTACAATTCACTCATTCTGTCTTCTTGAATACATAGAATGTGTTAGAAAAACTGTTTTAACATTCTCACATATTAATTGTGTTATCTGTATCATTTGTGAATCTTTTTCTATTGATTGATTTTTCTCCTCACCATGTGCCATAGTTTCCTGTTTTTTTGCATATTAGAGAATTTTTGACTGGGTGGCAGACATTGTGAATTTTACTTTGTTGGGTGAGAGGTATATTTAAATTCCTTTAATATTCCTGTGGTTTGTCTGACCTCAAGTATGTTACTTGGAAATAGTTTGATTCTGCCAAGGCTTGCTTTGAATTTTCCTAGGTGGGACCAGAGCTGTCTTTAGTCTAGGGCTAACTTTTCTATATTACTGAAGCAATATCTTTCTGTGTGCTCATTGCCCTATGAATTATGAGGGTTTTATATTTTCTCTATGGGAATATTAACTAATTCCAGGCTGATGTGAGTTCCAGAGATTTTTCTCTCTTCTCCTATTGAGATGTTTTATTTCCTGTCTTGGACAGTTTCCTCATGCACATGTCCTAATCAGTACTCAATCAGAGGCGTAAGGGGGACCCTCTGCAGCTCTCTGGAGAGCTCTCTCTCTGGCTCTCCTCTCTGGGAGTCTTTCTTGTAAACTCTTGCCACAATAGAGTTGGCTTCCTGGCTCTCCTATCTCATCAGTTCTAGGAGATGGCTGACTTCACCAGCTTCCCCTGTCTGTGCTGCAGCCTGGAAGCTCTCCCCAGGCCATAAGCTGGCACAATCATAGGGCTCCTCTTGTTTGCATCCTCTCCCTCAGTGATTACTTTTCTGTGCTGCCTGATGTTCAGTATCTAAAAACTGTTATTTCATATATTTTGTATGATTTAAAATTTGTTTTTGAAGTGAGAGAATAAATCCAGTGCTGATTATTCATCTCAGCAGAAGCAGAAATTGTTGAATAATTTCTTGATGTGCAAGGTCTGACCATAAAGCCATGTGTTTCTATTGAAAAATCTAAATTTCATTGCACTTTTATTCTGGTAAGAGCTTCTGAATAATTTTCTCAATATAAACTTGCCAAAGTTTTAGTACTTTTCATTTACTCTTCATGTATTTATGGTTCTATTCTTTTCCTCTCTGTGCACTTCCTTCCTTTTTAATCTATCACCAGTTAATCATACTCAGCTTTCCAGTTTAAAGCTATCTTGCTCCTTTGTGTGTGTCTATATGTGTTTTGGCTCAAGTGCTTTTTGACCAAGTTCACCTCTTGTGAATTCTCCAAGCCCCACAGGCAAAGTGTTTTCATACTTTGTACCGAATGCCTCCAAATGGCATTTGTCATCAGGTCATTCTTTCTTCCCACAAAATCCCTTCTCTGTAACTGTAGGCTCACTCTTCTAGGAATTGTAATTTGCACATTACAATGCACTGAAACAATCCAAGACTCCTTTTTCTGATTCCACTTCTATTCAGAGTTTCACTGGATCTGAATCTGCTATAAGAGGGCCCCACCTTATTATGTAGTAAGTGACAAAGTATCTTTAAACATCTTGTTGGATTAATAAGCTTTTGTGGGACAAACCCTCTTCATTATAAAGTCAGTCTTCTCGTAGACGCTAAGGTTTCTTAACATTTTCACTCTTTGATCTTAGAAGAAATACTTCTAATAAAAGTAGCATACAATACCACTTTGATAAAAATACATGCTGCCTGTGGAATGATATTATCCTATGAGAATCTGACTTGAGTAATCCCATTCCTTTCTATATTCTGTCTTCTTAAAATTTGCTCTCTGTACCCCTCCCCCCACCCCATTTGTCAGTTAAATCATGTTAGGACCTCATGTAGACTCTTCCATAGCTGGAGTAAGAAAAAGATATTTTGTTAAGCTGTTAGGCAGTACTAAATATAGTTATCATTATTGTGGCCTTTATATATACATTACAATTTTGTCACAAGCTCAATGTAATATCTAGAAATTCCCTTAAAATAAAAACTAGTGAGTGTATTATGAAATTACAGCCAGGACAGATGGCCAGATCCTGTCATTGGAAATAAAAGTAATGTTATAAGTGTATAACTCCATTGGGGAAATTGAGTACCATAATAAAGTAGACTTCCACTTTCTGCAATGAAATTCAATGACTGTTGAGGAGTTTAGGGTTTAGAAAATTGAAAAATGAAACCTTTGGTTTTTCGCTGCTGTTTGATGATGTGTAGCAAGTCCCTTTATGGACTGAGGCTAACATCCAAATAGTAACAAGCTTGCAGTGAATAGAGCCCACAGAGGATAAGCTACTAAATCTTGCAATAAAAGCTGTGTGATTTACAGTAAATTCCAGAGGGCTGACAGCACCACAGCTGAGGGCATAAACACTTCTTTCATGGCTGAAGCTTCAGTCAGCTCTGTCTGCTGTGAAGTACAATCGAGCAGTGAGGCATGCTGCTTACCAGCAATGACTTTGATAAATAACTAGGAAGTCCCACTGTTGGCTTAAAACTAGAAGTTGTTCAGTTGCAATTCTGCATTTGTCCTGCTTTAATGGGTATGGAAGTGGCTTTAGCTGTAATCTGTCAGTGATTGATTAGGCCTTGCTGAATCCCCTCTCCACTCTGTTTTCAGCTCCCTGCTTTCCACAGTCAAAACAAAATTGGTACATATGCGATTGCCCTCTTATGAAGAAAGTAAACACTTTTAATTCTGCTCAAGTGAGTATGAGTTAAATGGCCCCCACTGATAAATTGGTGACAGAACAACAAATCTTAACAACTGAGAAATGGAATTTTACATGCAAAGACATTTGGGATCATATGTAGTTTTCATTTGCTGCTGGCAGAGTGTGTTGTAGTTAAAAGTCCCAATCACCATCATTTATTCTGTGCACACACATAAAAGCCAAGGAGGAAGCAGGCCACTGTTCTAATCATAGAAGTATTGAGATATCAGGCTTAATGCTGGACCCACTCATCATCACTCTGCCTGTCTAAATCAGGCGTGCTATTAAGCAAGTGCATGGATTCCACAACATAGGAGAGAGAATACTGGAGCAGTGCTCGTAGCTGTAATTAGGGCAGAGGTATTTACACATTTATTTTACGAGGTTAATTTCCCATCACACCTGGCTGAAATATAATATATGGGAGCCTACCAGATGCAAAGGGTGTTTTTTGTTGTCGTTTCAAATAACACTTTCAGTCAACTGATTAATTTTGTGAGTGAGTAAAGGTGAATAAAAGTGATTATTAGTATATTTGGAAAGAATTCATGTCATTTAATGTCAGCAAGGGAAACAAACTTCAGTTTCTATCATTGGAAATCTCAGATGTCATGGCCAAACTTGAAATTGAGACAGTGCTGCCCACCGTGAGAAGTACAAGGTAAATGTACTTTGCACAGAAAATACCAACTGTGTGCAGTACTCTTCTGGAGATATTGAGAAGTAATACAAATGAAAATGATTTATTTTAATTCCTGGAGCTAGTGAATTGTTTCAGAGATGGGTGTTCCATGGAGGGGATGGAAAGAGGAGGAAGAGGAAAGCAAGAGCAAGATGTTGTCTTTTTGTCTGTAACATTCATCTCATAGATTTATAAGCAGTTGACAAAGAGTGGCATTAGAATGTGGCACTGCTCATTGAAATGCAAAGACTTTCCAGGCACAGTAGTGCTGAGGAAGAACCAGTTCTTCAACAGAGTCATGTTTCTTTAAAAGATAATGAACTGCATTTGTAGATGCAAATTAATGTCTTCAGTATAATATTGTTCGAACAGTAATGAGTCATGTCTAATAATAACTAGTAAGCTATCCCTACTGCAACAATATAACTTCCACTCTCACAAGGTCTATCAAGAAAAAAATGGTTTGGAAATCAGGCTGCCCATCTATATATGTCATTTTATCTATTCCTCAAGAACTGCTGAGGGCAGGAAACACACATCTTGACACAGGCACATCAATGCTTATATAAAGTGAACAGCAGCTGAAAACGTATTTTTCCCTTTAATAGCTCACCTTGCATGAAGAGGAGCTTTGACTTTGTGGGGGAAGTTCATGCCCTTTACTTAGATTATTTATGGTTTCTTACTTCACTGGGTGATAATCAACATAAGGCATATTTCTCACGTTTGGAGCTCATGCTCCTCAATTCAGTACCTGGGAAGATAACATTAGACAAGAACACTTTCCCTCGTCCCCTTCCTGGCTGCAGTATATGACTTGATTTTAATTTAGCCGTTTCAGTCTTTTTAACCAATTAAGACTGATTCTTCACTCCAGAAACTGCCCACTTCCTGTTGCATGCATTGAATAATTCCAAAAGAATTATAAGGATAAATTATGGTTGCCATGAACTTCTCTTGCCATGTCAGAGGACTGAGAAATAAGGCGTGACGAAGGATAGCATCTGATTAGCTTGAACATGCTGGAAAAATGATTGGTATAAGTTTCACCACAAAGCACTGTGCTTAGGCATCCAGTGAGATTTGCATACCTGAGGAACGGAGGTTCAAACAGCAGAGTGTGAGGTCAATCAAGAAGAACTAGTTAAGATATTCAATTGGCAGCTATTTTCCTCATGCTTTTTTTATACTTATGATTTAATCCCAGTTGAGCTGAACTTCTATTAGTAGGTACTGATAGAATCAAAAGCTTAGGTTACATTCACACATTAGCCTGTTAAACATGGTTCAACTTCTTTAAGGTAAGTGTGTTCGTTTCTTTAAAAAGGACAAAAGTCTTTTTCCTCCTATTTAAAATGATAGTACCATAATCATTGCTAATTTGTCAGCCTCAGTTCTAATACTTTTCACTAGTCTATGCTCAGTTGCTATATGGATACTCTGTTTGTAGAAGGTTCTAGGCTCTAAGAGTATTCACAAATAAAGATAGATGCTATGCAAGCATTTGTGTCCTATCTCCTATTTTAGCAAAAATCATTGATTTCCAAAGTGCAGTATTTTCAAGTTCCTTTGTTTTTTCCTTTTGTCCTGTCCTCTCCTCTCTCTCATTATAATTTTTTTTAATGGTAGTAGGTATCTTAGCAAGGAAGGACAGAGGCTTCATGGGAACCTTGTCTGTTCCCTGCTCTAAGTCCCCACTCTCCCCCTGTCTTTTCTCCTGTTTCCAGAGAATCAGGATCTCATACTGGATCTCATCTCAAAATGGTCAAGTATTATTGCCAGTGTAGACACTGCCCAGTATAACTCTAATTTTTGCATTTTGCCTCAAAGTGATCAACTGGCAAGACTGGAAACAGAGAAACTCAAGAAAATTATGGATATACATAATTAGGTGGTCTAAAAATATTCACACATTAGAGGACTACAGTTTATGGTTTCTGATTGTAGCACAGTAATTTTATTACATCTACAGCCATTTTAGCCATCACAAACAGAGCCACAAAGTTCTTATTCTTCATATTTCTTCAGAACATGATACTCTAAGTGAACAGGGTTTAAAAAATTCCATATGTAGATGACAAAATAAAATGACAAGAATGAATGTATATGAACATGTTGACAGATAATAAAAAACACTCCTTATAAAGAATGTATGATCAATGGCAAAGGACCTGAGTTCAGGTGACCGCTAACATTTGAAAGTGTTTTAATCATGAGCATCTCTTGCCCTTGGTTTTCTCATCTGTAAAATGATGAAAGTGGATGAGATAAGGCGTAAAGAACTTCATCACACAAAAATCTGTGACTTCCTTATTCTTGCTTAACAGTGTAAGAACATATAGTATTATAATAGAAACACTAAATTCATGACACTGTACTTTTGAAGTTCTGAAGCAGAGTTAGAGAAGAATGTCTGGTACAGAAGGAAAACATCATGTTTCTCTTCAGATGCTTCTCCGACTTGATGAGCGGCACAAATGCGTCACACCTCCATTGTGGTCATTTCATTTTTGGCTTCTGTGGCATCAAATACTCAACCTTCTCTCATCAGACTTAGCAAACTCACCTAGGTTACATACTCATATGACATCTTAGTACATTTCACTTCACTCTGGGAAAAATGCTGGTTAATCAACTGAAAACTGCATTTGTGTGGCTCATAAATTACTAACTGTTAGCACCTGAAATTATACAGATGTAGAGCAGGGCAAAACAGATTGAAAAAGTATATGCCCAATAAGTGAAAGTGAACAGAGCACATTTAATTTACATCTGTTCATTCCTTAAATCTATTAGCTACCAACTGTGGTAGGTGGTAGAAAGATATCACCAATATATGTAATGACAGAACATGACTTTAATATCATACAGCAATTAAAAACACTTAAAAAAGGATGACTATGACCCAGTCCTCAAAAGTATGAGTGCTAACTGCACATTGTTTAATTGATTTTACTTTAAAAAAATTAATTTCTTTACTTTCTATTATTAGTCATGTATTGCAGCATTAAAATTTACATAAAGGTGAGGATAACACATGATCTTTATGTGTCATCTTATTAAAATGAAGCTATTTTTAATACTTTTAAAAGGCCTATCAGAAAACACAATTTATATCCTCAAAGTATATTTTGTCAGTTTCAAGTACAATTTTTGCATTCATATTCTTTTATGAATTTTAATGGAGACACTTAAATTGTAATTATTCCTCTCAGCTCAAATGCAGGTAACAAATGGAATTCAATCAGTGTTTGCGCATAATGACCATCATTAAGAGAGAAATAATAATGACATTCTCTCTGCATTAAACTTGCAGACTCTTTACACAATGATCTGAATCCCATTATTGATCTCCATGGAGATATGCAATTGTCACCTATTCTGCATAATATCTGAATGTTAAATACATCTGTTTGGAACAAATATTTTAATGAATACAGTCAGTTCCACTTAATTAACTATCTGATAACTGAATATTTTTACTTAATAATTCAACTTGGAACATCAAAATTGTTCTAATTTTTATTCAAATGCACTTGAGATTAGTCATAGATATTCATGTGAATGTTCATAAAATGTATGTGGAGTTTAAAATTCCCCTTGGCTTTCTTTAAAGTACATCCGTTAGAGGGACAGTAGAAAGGCATTTTTCATGTTTCAAATAATTTTCCCCCTCAGTGTTAGTTTAAAATAACCTCCTAGATGCTTACTTGTGAAATGTGTTTTCTGACCAGAGTCTTTCTGCCATCTAACTTCCTTTTATCATAGAATTGTTCATAGAATGCCACTATTCATATTTACTTACACACATACATTTTTAATGTGGGCATTAGGTTTGGGAAACAAAATATAAATTAAATATTGAATTCACTTGTGAAGAAAGCTCCAGGAAAGTCATCATCAGTGACTGTTTAGCCCATTGTACTTTAAGAGAATCCAAAATAATATTTGTAACAATAGTAATAATAAACACTATGAAAAATGATGATTCATTATTTTGGCTTTGGATGAAGTGTTACAGACCAGCATCAACACACTGTCTTTAGGTGATGTGCTATCATTTAGGACCACAAATATTTGCTGAGCACCCACTGCGAGTCCACCATCACACCTGAGAGTGATGAAACCATAATGAGTAAGACACCAGATTAGGCTGTGGGAAACTCACCCTCTGGTGAGAAGAAATTCACTCATATGGTAAGTTTTGACATAGGTGGCAAATGCCAGTGGTTTGAAAGAAGTGCAGTAGGAGGACGGAGGTGAACGTCAGTGGCCCTGTGGACCAAGAAAGAGCGGGATATCTTCAGAGAGGTGGCAAAGCTTAGAGAGAAGAGAAACTTCTGTGTCTTACAGGATGAAGAGAATCTTGCCAGGTTTAAAATATCAGTAGAAAGGTTTTGAAATATAAGAAGTTAGCTATAGGAATAAAAGCTTGGAGGCATAATGGTATAGGGCTTCCCTGGTGGCTCAGATGATAAAGAATCCGCCTGCAATGCAGGAGACTCATGTTCAATCCCTGGCTTGGGAAGGTGCCTGGAAAAGAGAATGGCCACCCACCCCAGTATTCTTGCCTAGAGGATTCCATGAACAGAGAAGCCTGGTGGGCTACAGTCCATGGGACTGCGAAGAGTCGGACATGACTGAGCAACACACACACACACACACACACACACACACACACACACACACACACACACAGAGTATAGGGATCTTTATGAGCACCACGAGTGTCAAGCCAGTTCACCTAGATTTGGCGGTACACAGTGAGCAGTGTAGGGAGTGAGAATATACAGGTTACTGTGACAATTACAACTTAAAAACATTCTCTAGGTTCTGGGAGCTTGACATGTATCCCAAATTCTTGGTAAAATCCTACACTATATCATTTATAAATAAGGAAGCTACATTAAAGATGTTATGTGACTTGGCCCATATCACCTAGCAGATAAGTAGTGGGGCTGGAATCTTAGACTAGGTCTATTGATGTCTAAAGCCTGAACTCCAAGTGGGGTTAAAATGAGGTTGGGAGGGCCTTGCATTGCATGATAAGGGAACTGAAGAAATACTGAACAGTTTTCAACTAGAGGAGGAGGCAATCAGATCATTAATTTAGGAAAGGAGTTTGGGTCATGAAGTAGAGGGTCAAATTAGAACCAAAGAGATTTGAGGTAAACATGTAAATTATGAGGCTCTTTTACTAACCCATGTGAGATTACCTCGACCAGAGGAAAAACAATGGAAACAGAGGACAGTTTCAGTCAACTTCTTGCAATAAAATCAACAGAACTTGTTTTCACTGTGGGTAACTGCAAATATAAAAGTCATGAAAGAAGAAAAGAAGAATTTTATTTTCCTCTTCTATATCCCTGAAGATAGAGTAAGGTTTATACCAAATAGTTTAGTTTCCACAGATTGAAACTATGCCGATTTTAAAACACCAGTTTTTTTTTCTTCTTCTTCTTTCAAGGAGGTCCTAGGAAAATTCAGCCAGGATATAGTTTTCCTTTATGATAGCTTCCATCTTAATGCCCTTTTAAATTTTCTTTTAATATTTAAAAATTTTCTGTTGCTCCTCTGTACCTGGGCATCTAATATGAGAAGAAGCGAGTTGTTCAATTCACACTTAAATACCAGTGACTCAGTGAGTAAATCCTCCCAACACTACTGGAAGGATGAAAGAAGATCGCTTCATGGAAGGCAATACTCAAAGCAAGAATTCAAAAATATCATTCACTTATTAATCTCTTGAGTGTCAAGAATATTCCAGGTTCTTGGGGTATAAAGATAATTATGGCACATTCCACACCAAGTGGTTTGCATTTTGGGGTAGACATGAATCTTTGGGAGCCAGAGTGTGGACTGTGGTCAGCAGAAGAAAGCCAGCCCTCCCACATAGCTTTCCATGCCCATTATCTCTGTAAACTGTTACTATGTTATGTTACATAGCAAATGGAACTCTGTGGATGGAACTAAGGTTATGGACCTTCAAATAGGGAAATTATGCTAGATTATCTGGATAGGCCTAGTGAACAATATGGACTGTAGCCCACCAGGCTCCTCTGTCCATGGAATTCTCAGGCAAAAATACTGGAGTGAGTAGCCATTCCCTTCTCCAGGGGGTCCGGTCTCATGCATTGCAGGCAAATTCTTTACCATCTGAGCCAATAGGGAAGCCCAGTGTATACCATAGGCCCTTAAAAGTGAAAGAAGAAATAATCAATAACAGTGTAGCAGAGGAAGAGGCAGGAGAAATTTGAAGCTTGAGTAGAACTCAGCCCGCAGAGCTGACTTTGCATCTGGAAAAAGAAGGAGCCAAGCCATGGAATGTGTGATCTCTAGAAGGTGGGAACTGGCCTTAGCCAAGAGCTGAGGAAACCAGGATATCAATCTCACAATTGCCAAGAACTGATTTCTGCCAATTACATGAATGAGCCAGAAAACAGATTCTCCCCAACACAATCTGACCCTCAGAACTGTAACAGGAGAAACTTTCTAAGTTTTCAGTAGCTGAGTTTGTGGTAATTTTCACTGCAAGAACAGAAAACCAATACAAATGGGAATAAAAATAATGTTTATCTTAAAATGATGTAGAGAGTATTAAACATAAGAATGCGTTACTGTATCTGATGTGTAACAACAACAAAAAAACACTAAAAGCAATTAGCTATTACTTTTGTCATTATAAGACTAATTCTAAGTTTAGCTCTTGGCCCACAGAGGATATTTCCATTTTACTAGGAGTACCCTGGGGCATGCCAGCCCTCCTCTGTGTCCATGGCCTACTGCCATCAGTTTCAGAAAGATGACTCTTAACGTACCATAACCTTAGCGTAATTTAAAGGCAGACTTCCAACTACTCACATTCTTTTTGGGACCTGCCTCTTCCATGACTGATAGGGAATGCAGTGAAGCATAATTCTTTACAGGAAATATACAAATTTTTCTCTTTGTCATACCTATCTGCAGTGCAGTTTAGTTCATTTGCTCAGTCATGTCCAATTCTTTGTGACCCCATGGACTGCAGCACACCAGGACTCCCAATCCATCACCAGCTACCAGATTTTACTCAGACTCATATCCATTGAGTCAGTGATGCCATCCAATCACTTCATCCTCTGTCGTCCCCTTCGCCTCCTGCCTTCATCTTTCCCAGCAGCGGGTCTTTTCCAGTGAGTCAGTTCTTTGCATCAAGTGGCCAAAGTATTGGAGTTTCAGTTTCAGCATCAGTCCTTCCAATGAACACTCAGGACTGATTTCTTTAGGATGGACTGGTTGGCTCTCCTTGCAGTCCAAGGGATTCTCAAAAGTCTTCTCCAAAACCACAGTTCAGAAGCATCAATTCTTTGGTGTTGAGCTTTCTTTATAGTCCAACTCTCACATTCATACATGACTACTGGAAAAACCGTAGACTTTTGTTGGCAAAGTAATATCTCTACTTTTTAGTATGCTGTCTAGGTTGGTCATAACTTTTCTTCCAAGGAGCAAGCGTCTTCTGATCATGGCTGCAGTCACCATCTGCAGTGATTTTGAAGCCCCCAAAATAAAGTCTGTCACTGTTTCCATTGCTTCCCCATCTATTTGCCATAAAGCAATGGGACCAGATGCCATGATCTTAGTTTTATGAATGTTGAGTTTTAAGCCAACTTCTTCATTCTCTTTCATCAGTTCTTCATTTTCTGCTATAAGAGTGTTGTTACCTGCATATCTGAGGTTATTGATATTTCTCCCAGAAATCTTGATTCTAGCTTGTGCTTCATCCGGCCCAGTGTTTCTCATGATTTTGGAGAAATCACTCTACATAGAAGTTAAATAAGCAGGGTGACAATATACAGCCTTGATGTACTCCTTTTCCTATTTGGAACCAGTCTGTTCCATGTCCAGTTCTAACTGTTGCTTCTTGACCTATATAGAAATTTCTCAAGAGGCAGGTAAGGTGATCTGGTATTCCCATCACGTTCAGAATTTTCCACAGTTTATTGTGATCCACATAGTCAAAGGCTCTGTTGTAGTCAATAAAGCAGAAGTAGATGTTTTCCTGGAACTCTTGCTTTTTTGATAACCCAGCAGATGTTGGCAATTTGATCTCTGATTCCTCTGCCTTTTCTAAATCCAGCTTGAATATCTGGAAGTTCATGGTTCATGTGATGTTGAAGCCTGGCTTGGAGAATTTTAAGCATTACTTTACTATTGTGTGAGATGAGTGGATATGTGAGGTAGTTTGAGCATTCTTTGGCATTTCTTTTCTTAGGGATTGGAATGAAAATTGACCTTTTCCAGTCCTGTGACCACTGCTGAGTTTTCCAAAGTTGCTGGCATATTGAGTGCAGCATTTGCACATCATCATCTTTTAGGATTTGAAATAGCTCAACTGGAATTCAATCACCTCCACTAGCCTTGTTGGTAGTGATGCTTCCTAAGGCCCACTTTACTTCACATTCCAAGATATCTGTCTCTAGGTCAGTGATCATATCATAGTGATTATCTGTGTCATGAAGATCTTTTCTGTATGGTTCTTCTGTGTATTCTTGCCACCTCTTCTTAATATCTTCTGCTTCTGTTAGGTCCACACCATTACTGTCCTTTATTGTATGAAATGTTCCCTTGGTATCTCTAATTTTCTTGAAGAGATCTCTAGTCTTTCTCATTCTATTGTTTTCCTCTATTTCGTTGCATTGATCACCGAAGAAGGCTTTCTTATCTCTCTTCCTTATTCTTTGGAACTCTGCATTCAAATGGGTATATCTTTCCTTTTCTTCTCTGCCTTTCACTTTTCTCCTTTTCATAGCTATTTGTAAGGCCTCCTCAGACAACCATTTTGCCTTTTTGCATTTCTTTTTCTTGGGGATGGTCTTGATCCCTGCCTCTTGTACAAAGTCATGAACCTCCATCCACAGTTCTTCAGGCACTCTATCAGATCTAATCCCTTGAATCTATTTGTCACTTTCATTATATAATTGTAAGGATTTGATTTAGATCATACCTGAATGGTCCAGTGTTTTTCCCTACTTTCTTCAATTTAAGTCTGAATTTGGCAATAAGGAGTTCATGATCTGAGCCACAATCAGTTCCAGGTCTTGTTTTTGCTGACTGTATAGAGCTTCTCCATCTTTGGCTGCAAAGAATATAATCAATCTAATTTCAATATTGACCATCTGGTGATGTCCACGTGTGGAGTCTTGTTTTGTGTTGTTGGAAGAGTGTGTTTGCTATGACCAGTGCGTTCTCTTGGCAAAACTCTATCAGCCTTTGCCCTGCTTCATTCTGTACTCCAAGGCCAAATTTGCCTGTTACTCCAGGTATTTCTTGACTTCCTACTTTGCATACCTTCCCCCAGTGAAATGCAATAGTTCTCAAAGACAGCTCAAAAACAGCTTATATTACTGGAGAGAACTTTTTGATCAAAGATCATCTGCATTCACATTAATAACTATGTCTTGCTTTCTCCCAAGGACCAATGGAATTAACATTTGCTTTACACTTAAACAGAGTCAGGTGTTAAACACCAAGAAGCAGTATGATTTCTTATTTATGTTGCTGCCCAGGTTCCATTTTCCGTTACTGAGGCAATCACATTCCTTTGTTTTGAGGGGGTCGCCTGTAGTAGACGTTATTGGTACCTAGACCATGTCTACTTGTATTTTACCAACTCAGTGCAGAATGGCCCAGCTTTAAGTGCCAACAAGTTCATCTCTGCCTGAGGGACTTCCTCCGGCTTCCAGAGTTTCTTTTCTCTTTGTGTCTGATAGGACAAGGTGCTGGGGAATTAACTTCTTCAGGAATGTGTCTCAGTCAATGACTGATAGAAGTTGGGGTATAAATTTCCCTTCTCTCTCAGATGGAGGTAATCAGAGTTGCCCAGTAGGATTAGGCCTCAGTTACCAATTGTGGCAACTTGCTCAATTAGTGAACACTTACTGGCAACCTTATCTTCCTGTCTATCTTCATGAATTCCCACCAGTGTTTCTCGTTGCTCTTTTCTTTTTTCTGTTTTCTCTTTTTTACTTTTAAATTATGAAAGTGTGATAATATATTTCAGGAGGCTTGGAAAATACAGAACAAACATACATATAGTTCCACTATATATTATAATTGTTTAAGTAGATAAATTAAGATTTTTAGTTGGAGTTTTAATATCAAACTCTCAAAAAATCAATAGAATGAATATACAGAAAAGTAGAAGGATATAGTAGATCTGAAAAGCACTATGAACCAATTCAACATAATTAATATTTATACAATTTCACATAACACTAGGAAACAAATTCTATTCATAGACTATAAACTAGGAGACACTGGAACATATCCGGGGACGTAAAGCAAGGTGCAAAATTTTCATGGTCCAGAGGTATTGAAATCGTACAGAGTCTGTTCTTTTATCACTCCATGAATGTTTGTGAGATTGCCTTCCACATAATCTATTTGCACTTGAATCTTTGTCTCAAGATTGGCCTCTAGAGGAAAGTCAGTGAGGATATTTTTCCGTATTCCCAGTGGGTATGCTTTGGTTGAAGATGACTGACCTTATTACTTCCAAGGGTGGAGCATGTGATGCATACCTAAACCTGAATGCATCCAATCCTCCATCTCTGTCTTGCCCCTGCCCATAACTGGTATAGAGATAAGAACATGACATCACCAGAGTCAGTGACTATAGACATTATTAACTTGTAATTCAGTGAATAAATATTTTGAACCCATACTATGTTATGTTTTAGGTATAGTCTGGGTACTACGGGAGTGAAAAAGAAAACCCAAAGTTATATGTTAGACCCCTTCTGTAATCTTACTATCTATGAGAGATAATTATTAAGCAAACAGCTATTCAAATAAAATATGGAATTACAATGATGAAAAGTACTGTTTTAGAAAAAGAGTATATTATTAGTTTTAAATGAAAATGCCTTTCAACTTTTAGCAGTCCATTAAAGTTTTAAAAAAATTTAGAAATTTTAGATATGGTAACCTATCTGATTAATATACTGTTACTAAAATAACAAAAAATAATATATTAGTACCAACACCACTTTTACCATAGTTCTCATTTCTGACTGCCCCGACTAAGTACAGAACATAAAACGAAATGACTATTCCCATATAGTATTCTATGAATATCCATCTGCCTTGAATATTCATTCATTATTTATTAGCATTGGTCATATCTGTCAGGAAACGTAGGAAGTGAATATTGAATGTACTTATTCCATTTGGGCTTCTATAACAAAATATTCTAGTCTGAGTGTCTTATAAACAACAGAAATTTATTTCTCACATGGCCTTCTTCCGTCTATATCTTCTCCTTATCTGTCTTATAAATGATTGGATTTAGAACTCACCCTAATCTTATCCTGAGATTCTTACCTTAATTTCATCTGCAAAGCCTTTTATTTCAAGTCAGTTTACATTCTGAGGTTCAGAATGAACTTGTCTTTTGGAGGCTTTAATTAAACTCACTATAGCAGGACTTCCCTGGAGTCTCAGATGGTGAAAAATCTGCCTGCAATGCAGGAGACCTGGGTTCAATCTTTGGGTTGAGAAGGTCCCCTGGAGAAGGTTGAGAAGGAAATGGCAACCCACTCCAACTCTTGCCTGGAGAATTCCCTGGACAGAGGAACCTGGCAGGCTACAGTCCATGGGGTCGCAAAGAGTTGGACATGACTGACTGACTAATATATAGCGGGTATAATTTTCCTGTTGTGGTCACTGCACTATTCCCAGCACTTGGACCAGAGCCTAGCGAGTTAAAAGTGCTCAGTAAAACTCATTTTGTTAAATGAATGCATTGAGAGCCTACAACATGCCAGACATATGACTTCTAAAAACAATTCTGTGTCTGTAGCTGGTGATATACAAATCATAGATACCTGAGTAGGAAGAGAGTCATTTGGGATCACTGTTGATTTATCTTACCTAGGAAGCATCATCCTCTTGCTCCTGCTTTGCTTAGTAATATACACTTTTAGAAGGAATAGTCTCACAAAAAAAGACAACTTTATGCCCAAGACAACTATCTGTTGCTCAAGAGTATGTGAATATATAAAAGAAATATGCAAATAAAATTTGAGATGTAAATATTGATATCAAGGTTTAGTGACAAAATTTATCATTAAGATAACCATAAGGTGTAATAGTTACTCAAATAGCATATTATATTCATGTTTCTTACTATATGTGCTAAATCATAAAGATTTGAATTTATAAAGTGAAAAAAAGAGAGTTTAAAGCTTATTACTGGTAATTCCCTGGCAGTCCAGTGGTTAGGACTTGGTGCTTTCACTGCTGGAGCTGGGTTTGATCCCTAACTGGGAGCTAAGATCCCCAAAAGCCTCGTGGCAGAACTAGAAGAAAAGAAAAGCTTATTGTCAATAACTATCCTTTTCCCCTATAGGTAGTGTGAGTTGCTCAGTCGTGTCCGGCTTTTTGCGACACCATTGACTGTGGCCCACTAGTCTCCTCTGTCCATGGGATTCTCCAGGTAAGAACACTGGAATGGATTGCCATTCCCTTCTCCAGAGGATATTCCCTGCAGGCAGATTCTTTACCATCTGATAAATATTTACCAACAGGGACAAAATTTCTGGTTTGCCTATTTTAAATTCACATTAAGAAAACCTGTTCCCAAATTGCTTATTTCCTCTGTGGTCTCTAAAACCAGGATAACTATTCAGACTTTTCCATGACTTCTTTTTTGTTACGCTCTTCATTTACTGTTTATTTAACTGGACAACAAATTTAGAGTGTGAATATAGGGTTAGGCCAAAAATTCACTCATGTAGTTTCAGAACAAAATTTCACTAGAACAGAAAGGTAGGAAATACTCTATAGCACTTGAAGCCAGCTGCCTGATATTCTTTATCTATTTTAAAATTTATTTTATGCCTTAAATATGCATTAAAAAACTTTTATAAGTATTATAAAATAAAATAGATGTGTGAAAACTTTACATCTTATATTCCTTATATATTTCTATATATATCACCAGCAACCACTTCCACTCTCACACTTACACTATAAGAAAAGCACCTTGAATACCATATTGAGAATTTTTGGATTAGAAACTTAGGTCCAGAAAATTTAACTCTTTTGCCAGTGACGACACATATTCATACACACACACTTTGACATATATGTCAAGTTACTCATTTAACAGCAGGAAAAGAATGCATCTTAGAGAATTAAAATCATGTAATAAGTATCTATTCAATTCTATAATGTAGAACTTCACATAGGAAAGAGCTTCTTCACATACCAACACTCAGTATTCAAAAAGAAACTATGACTAAGAAGGGTATGCCAAAAAGACATTTAAAAAAAAAAAAGGAAAGAAATATTATGGACTGACTGCCTAGTTACTAGGGTCACAGGCCTGATTTTTAGCAGTGTTCAAGTTCCAAGAATGGCATCCAGATGCTTTCTTAGGTATGGGTGTCATTATTTTTAGCAAAAGGAACCTTTCACCCTTAGTCACGTCAAAGCACAAAGAATTCCATAAATCAGTGCCAGACTTGTTTTTATTCCTAAATATCTGACCACATATATATTTATATCATGTAAATTTTATTGCCTTGTTTTCAATAAGGATTTAGAAGATGAAAATGGACTTTTAAAATACAAATGTATTTTTTTAAACACTTTTCTGCTTTTCTCCACATTCTCAAATTTCTTTTCCTTTAGCCAATGGAATTGGACTAGTCTATTTCCTTTTTATTGCTGGTCAGTTTCACCTTTTAGATTTCAGGGAGCTACAACATTTCTACATTTCTACTGAAAACATAAGAAATTCTTAAAACCAGACTCTAGGCAAGCACATGGAAAGAAACATTCTTTATTTATTACAAGCCTTGTTAAAAAAAAAAAAAGACTACTTTTTGCCTTAATGCTGAAAGCATGCCCCTTTGTAGTTAAGAAATACAGAAATATTTGAAATTCCCCAGTAATCTTGGGTTCACAAATGGAAACATTTGGTTGTATTTGGTTCACAAGTGCACAGGGGCCTGTCTGCTTTTGGTTCTGTGTAATTAGAATGTACAGATTTGACCTCAAATGTGCTATATTGTAGTTACAACGTAAAGAAGTCAGAACAAATGTGCAAAAGGTTGGTTGCAATTTAAACCATAATGTTCTAGAAGTGTAGAAAGGAAGAATGAATAAACCAAGTGAAATTGCTTGTGGCTATACAACACATCTACACAGCAAAAAAATGTTTAGGACTTGGCAATTATTTTATCCTGACCAATATAAAAGTCTGGCTATGTAGACCCCAAACTTCACAATAATGGTAATTGTTTACTCTGTTTCCAGGTCAAATTACGTGGATGGACATCCAAATTTACATTTGACTATGTCCTATCTATTCACACAAACCCACTATTCAGATTAAATTGACTGGCAATGAATATGTTGGTCAATAGAATTGACTGAACTGACCAGATCATTGAGGTATAGATTAGGAGAATTTAAAAACAAACAAACAGACATATTAGGGAAACTTTCTAAATAACTAGATCATATTTCAATTTGTTGATAACCTCAAAGTTCTCTGTTACAGGTACAAATTATAGCTTTTTGTATAAGGCTCTAAATTTACAAGATCCAGCCTAAACTTCCATTCAGAATCAGATGAAGGACTGATAAAAGAAAGGCAGAAAAGAACATTTTTACTTTTAAAATATTTATAATCTATTAAAATAGCCTAAGAGCTTAATGTTTCATATTGCAGTTCAGTTCAGTTGTTCAGTCGTGTCCGAGTCTTTGCAACCCCGTGAACTGCAGAACGCCTGACCTCCCTGTCCATCAACTCCTGGAGTTTACCCAAATTCATGTCCATTGAGTCAGTGATGCCATCCAACCATCTCATCCTCTGTCATCCCCTTTTCCTCCTGCTCTCAATCTTTCCCAACATCAGTGTCTTTTCAAGTAAATCAGCTCTTCACATCAGGTGGCCAATAACTGGAGTTTCATCTTCAACATCAATTCTTCCAATGAACACCCAGGACTGATCTCCTTTAGAATGGATCTCCTTGCAGTCCAAGGGACTCTCAAGGGTCTTCTCCAACACCACAGTTCAAAAGCATTAATTCTTTGGCTCTCAGCTTTCTTTATAGTCCAACTCTCACATCCATACATGAGTACTGGAAAACCCATAGCCTTGACTAGATGGACCTTTGTTGACAAAGTAATGTCTCTGCTTTTTAATATGCTGTCTAGGTTGGTCATAATTTTCCTTCCAAGGAGTAAGCCTCTTTTAATTTTCATGGTTTCAATCACCATCTGCAGTGATTTTGGAGCCCCCCAAAATAAAGTCAGCCACATTTTCCACTGTTTCCCCATCTATTTGCCATGAAGTGATGGGACCAGATGCCATGATCTTGGTTTTCTGAATGTTGAGCTTTAGGCTAACTTTTCCACTCTCCTCTTTCACTTTCATCAAGAGGCTCTTTAGTTCTTCTTCACTTTCTGCCATATGGGTGGTGTCATCTACATATCTGAGGTTATTGATATTTCTCCCAGCAATCTTGATTCCAGCTTGTGCTTCTTCCAGCCCAGCGTTTCTCATGATGTACTCTGCATAGAAGTTAAATAAGCAGGGTGACAATATACAGCCTTGACATACTCCTTTTCCTATTTAGAACCAGTCTGTGTTCCATGTCTAGTTCTAACTGTTGTTTCCTGACCTGCATACAGGATTCTCAAGAGGCAGGTCAGGTGGTCTGGTATTCCCATCTCTTTCAGAATTTTCCACAGTTTATTGTGATCCACACAGTCAAAGGCTTTGACATAATCAATAAAGCAGAAATAGATGTTTTTCTGGAACTCTCTTGCTTTTTTGATGATCCAGCAGATGCTGACAATTTGATCTCTGGTTCCTCTGCCTTTTATAAAGCCAGCTTGAACAACAGGAAGTTCATAGTTCACGTATTGCTGAAGCCTGGCTTGAAGAATTTTGAGCATTACTTTACTAGCGTGTGAGATGAGTGCAATTGTGTGGTAGTTTGAACATTTTTTGGCATTGCTTTTCTTTGGGATTGGAATGAAAACTGACCTTTTCCAGTCCTGTGGCCACTGCTGAGTTTTCCAAATTTGCTGGCATATTGAGTGCAACACTTCCACAGCATCATCTTTTAGGATTTGAAACAGCTCAACTGGAATGCTATCACCTCCACTAGCTTTGTTGGTAGTGATGCTTCCTAAGACCCACTTGACTTCACATTCCAGGATGTCTGGCTTTAGGTGAGTGTGAGTGATCACACCATCATAATTATCTGGGTCGTGAAGAACTTTTTTCTACAGTTCTTCTGTGTATTCTTGCCACCTCTTCTTAATATCTTCTGCTTCTGTTTGATCCAAACCATTTCTGTCCTTTATTGAGTCCATCTTTACATGAAATGTTCCCTTGATATCTCTAATTTTCTTGAAGCGATCTCTAGTCTTTCTTATTCTGTTGTTTTCTTCTATTTCTTTGCACTGATGATGGAGGAAGGCTTTCTTATCTCTCCTTGCTATTCTTTGAAACTCTATATTCGAATGGGTATGTATTTCCTTTTGCATCTCTTCTTTTCACAGCTATTTGCAAGGCCTCCTCAGACAGCCATTTTGCTTTTTTGCATTGGTTTTTCTTGGGGCAGTGAATTCTACCAATGCTTGAAACAGTTCTCCAAGTCAAGTTTCTTAAAACAAAGTCCTCTTTTACTAAAGATTTGAGAGTTACCTCTGGAATTGAGGAGATAATGAAATAAAAATATTTTCTAGTGATATTTCACAAAATGATACAAGCAAAATATGAGAACTGATATTAAGACTGATAATTATGGCCTCCTCAAGCCAAACACCACATGATAGAATATTTTTTTTCCCTAGGATAACCATGTTTGTTCCTTAGAAGGCTCTCATTTCATAATCCAAAGTGAGTCGTGTTTATATATTAATGTCCTACTACTACTACTACTAAGTTGCTTCAGTCGTGTCTGACTCTGTGTGACCCCATAGACAGCAGGCTACCAGGCTCCCCTGTCCCTGAGATTCTCTAGGCAAGAATGCTGGAGTGGGGGTGCCATTTCCTTCTCCAATGCATGAAAGTGAAAAGTGAAAGTGAAGTCGCTCAGTCGTGTCCGACTCCTAGAGACCCCATGGACTGCAGCCCACCAGGCCCCTCTGTCCATGGGATTTTCCAGACGAGAGTACTGGAGTGGGTTGCCATTGCCTTCTCCGATTAATGTCCTGTTCCTGCCCTTATATATCACATGTTTATAGTATTTATTGTTGGGTGTACTACAGTACTTTCTGACTGCACTGCCTGTCATAATTGAGAGAATGCCATTCTTATGGAAGCCACAGTGTGGCTATTGATCCCTCGCTAATGCAGAGGAGTTCTACACTAGCTGGAGAGCATCTTAAAATCTTCAATATTAGGTGTTAGTAATCTGAGCAATGAAAAGAAAAAGCAAACATAGTGGGTTTTTAATTTTAAGTTTAAAACTTAAATATACTATGCAAGTCATGTTTAGATAATTATATGTAAGTGGAAATAGGAAGAATTTCAAAAGGGAAGATAGTTAAAAAGTAAATCAGTGTGAAATTAAAAGACACTTCCTTTTTGGAAGAAAAGCTATGACCAACCTAGAAAGATTATTAAAAATCAGAGACATTACTTTGCCAACAAAGGTCCATCTAGTCAAAGCTGTGGTTTTTCCAGTAGTCATGTATGGATGTGAGAGTTGGACTATGAAGAAAGCTGAGGGCCAAAGAACTGAGGCTTTTGAACTATGGTGTTGGAGAAGACTCTTGAGAGTCCCTTGAACAGCAAGGAGATCAACTAGTCCATCCTGAATGAGATCAGTCCTGAATATTCATTGGAAGGGCTGATGCTGAAGCTGAAACTCCAATATTTTGGCCACCTGATGTGAAGAACTGACTCATTTGAAAAGACCCTGATGCTGGGAAAGATTGAAGGCGGGAGGACAAACAGAGAAATTACGTCTGATATAGTTTCAGAAGCCAGACTAAAGTTGAAGTACGCATTTAAACACCATGAACTCAACAGAGATCCTATCCTTTTTCTGACTTTTCCTTCTCATTTATTGTCTGTTTTAAAGAATTTCTTCTTGTAGCTGAGCTGAGCTGAGCCTATATTATCATCCATACCAAGTAGAGTTATGGCACTATTCCAGGGTCCAGTGAAAATATATAAAGATATGAAATAGGAAAATGTCTTCAATTATTGAAGTTATTATTCTTGCTGGCGAGGTTTACCTCAAATCCTACCTAAGATGTATAAAAAAGAAAATTTCTTTAGTAAGAAGCATGTAACTGAATCTGTGTTGGTTAGACCAGGTTGATCAATGCAAGGTATTATGGGTCCAGATCCCTGGAAAAGGAATGGCAACCCACTCCAGTATTCTTGCCTGGAGAAGTCCATGGACAGTGGAGCCTGGTGGCCTACAGTCCATGTGGTTGCAAAGTATCATAGCTAAGCAACTTTCAGAACACAGCAACAACATGGGTCCAGAGGCATTTAAACAATTTAAACATTAAAGCAGAATCACTTCACATAGGGGGAAAGGCCAGAAAAATTACTTTTAAAAATTTAACACGTGATTGTGGATAATCTATTTGTTTTATTCTATATTATTTTTGCTCTGTTATTAAGATAGCTCTGAAAACAGGCTCTCAAATCTATGAGTATTGATAAAATTACAAAAAGATTAATACTCATTGTATAACCTACAGTAAAAATAGGGTAGATCACAAAGGAAGAAAACTAAAAAAATTAAAATCTAAGAGTTTAGTATCGAGAAAGACACTCTAAGTTATTTTCTTGTTTAACCTTATCATAAATATAATGTATTTATATACTTTAAAAACTTATTCAGACAGTTATATAACATTTTTTCACTTAATATTCAATGAATATTCTCCCATATCTTTAAACGTACCTGTAAATGTGATATTTAATTGCCATATATATTTACTTCTATGAATGTAACATAATTTATTTAGCCCATCCACTATTGATGGAAGTTTTGGTTGTTACATTCCTTTTTTTTTTTTTTTTTGCAATTATAAATAACACTCTTCTTTAAAAGTATTTCTGTTCACATCAGAGAGTTAAAGTATATGTAATTTTTAATGTGCTTAAATATCTTCCAGAAACCTTGTACCAGTTTAGGTCTGTGCTAGATTAGTATATGAGTATCTACTCATTAGTATATGAGATTATTTCTTCCTCCTCATTGAAAGCAACAAAGAATATCATCAGAAAAAAGAAAACAAGCTTTGTTCATTTGGTAGGAAAATATGGCACTGTATAGGTATTTTTAATATGCATTTCTTTAATTAGCAAGGTAATTTATTTTCAAAATGTATTTGTTGATCATTTTCATCTTCCTTTTGCCAATTAATACTTCAGCTGAGAATTTAGCTAAGCTACTCCTTGGTGTTACTGGCTTGCCATCCATTTGGTTTGGCCAAGCAGCCTTCAGGGGCCTGAAACTGACACTAATCCTCATGCAAGCGGGGGCCCTAGAGTGCTGCCTGTAGAGTCACAAGCAAATGTCAGTCCCTGATATAAATTTCCCAGCAGCCCTTGTGATCAACATTCTCCCCTGCCTCCTAGGGGTTTCCCCATGTGTGCCTTTTAGATAAGACCACGATATGCCTTATCAAAAATCACTCTTTTTGTTTGCATTGACCAGTCTTAGCCCAGTAACTGTAAAGCACCCTACCCGTGGACCCTAATAAAGGTAATGCTTAGTCGATCAGTTGTGTCCGACTCTTTGCAATCCCATGGACTGTAGCTTGCCAGGCTTCTCCATCCATGGGGATTCTCCAGGCAAGAACACTGGAGTGGGTTGCCATGCCCTCCTCAGGGGATCTTCCCAATCCAGGGATTGAGCCTAGGTATCCCATATTGCAGGTGGATTCTTTACTGTCTGAGCCACCAGGGAAGACCCTAAGAAAGGCATGTGCCCCAAACTATGTCTCTACTTGCTGCATCCTACCTTGACTTCCCTGTGTGGCCCTTCAAGGTGTTTCCTCCAAGAACTGTGAGTAATAGACTTTTGTAACTCAATTTCTCTCCTTGTCTCTTGTTCAGTTGAGACTCACCATCTGGCATGCTGTGCTCCACTTAACAAGTGTTAATTTAATAAATTATTAAAATTTCTCTGTCCATTTTTCTAATGAGATTTTTTAATATGTCAGAAACATTTGTCATATAATTGAAAATATTTTTCCATTATTTTAATGTTTTGTTTTTTTACTTCTGTTTACACCTTTTTTTTTTTGTGCTGTTTTCAAGTTTGTCTATGGGTTTATATAGTCAAAGCTATCAATTTTTCTTTTATTTCTTCTCTTTTTAGGTGGGAAAAATAAAAGAAAAAGATAAACATTTATATTTTACTTTCAATCTAATGGTTTAATTTTTTGTTTGTTAAGGGTATTATCCATCATGAATTTATTTTGATGTATGGTATGAAGTACAGATCTAGCTTTAATCCTAATTTCCCCCCAAGTAATTAATCTACTCTTCAAGTATAAGTTACCAAATAATCAACTCTTTCCTTTTGGATGTTAAATGTCAGTTCTTATTGTGTATTATAAAACTAATTACATATATATATATATTAAAAATTATCTTCCAAGATATATTTACTCTTATTCTACTACTACACAGTCTTTATAATTATGGTGCCATATGTTATGGGCTTCCCTGGTGGTTCAGTCAGTAAAGAATTTGCCTGCAATGCAGGAGACTGCCTGCAATACAGGAGATACGGTTTCAGTCCCTGGGTTGGGAGGATCTCCTGGAGAAGGAAATGGCAACAATTTCAATATTCTTGCCTGGGAAATCCCACGGATAGAGGAGCCTGGCAGGCTATCCGCTATGAGGTTACGACAGAGTTGGATATGACTTAGCGACTAAACCACCACCACCATGTTTTCATCTCTGAGAAGGAAAGTCCTCTCCTTTTATTATTCTTATAAAATTTCCAAGTTAGTTTTATCTATTTGAATTTGCAGTAATACTTAAAATTACTCTGTCAAATTAAGGCAGTATTGACTGGTATCAGACATCTAAATAAATATGTCCTATTGGAGTCCAATGCAATAACAAAGTCCTAGTGAGAGAAAGAGGAAGTGGCAGAGTTACAGGCAGAGGAAGAGATAATGGAAGCAGAGGACAGAGAGAAGAGAAATTTGATGATGTCTTACTGCTGGTTTTGAAGATGGAAGAAGGAGCCACAAGTCAAGGCAAGCAGGTGGCCACTAGAAGACACATAGAGCAAGGAAATTGGATCCTCCTCTAGAGCCTCTAGAAGGGAGAGCTTGATTTCAATCCACTTCGGACTTCTGACCTTCAAAACTATGAGAGAATCCATTTATGTTGCTTTTACCCACAACATTTGTGGTAATCTATTACAGCAACAATAAAAAGTAATAAAGAGGGAACTGACATCAACATAATACTAAACTTGTCTTTCAAGAGCATAATATGACACAGCTTTGATTCAGATATGCTTCCATGCCCCTCAAGCCAAGTGTTTGTTTTTAACATGAATATCTTATATTCTGTGTAAAGTTAATCCAAATAATTTAGATTCTATGGATGGAGAAGGCAATGGCACCCCCACTCCAGTACTCTTGCCTGGAAAATCCCATGGATGGAGGAGCCTGGTGGGCTGCAGTCCATGGGGTTGCTAAGAGTCGGACATGACTGAGCGACTTCACTCTCACTTTTCAGTTTCATGCACTGGAGAAGGAAATGGCAACCCACTCCAGTGTTCTTGCCTGGAGAATCCCAGGGATGGGGGAGCCTGATGGGCTGCTGTCTATGGGGTTGCAGAGTTGGACACGACTGAAGCGACTTAGCCTCAGCAGCATGGATGCTATTATTAATGAGATGTTTTATCATTATGTTTTACATAGTTATTTATGGTAAATGGGAAAGCCATTGCTACTTTTGTTAGTCTCCTTCTTTTCCCCAGTTGTTCTGATACCCTGCCTCTTTTTTAAAAAAATGCTTTTATTTGTATTAATTCTTGCTTTCTTTAGTTTTGTTTCAGGTTTATTTATGTTGTGTTTATTATTTAGCTGAATGCCCAGTTCACTAATTTTATATTTTTTCTTCATTTAACATTGAAAATTGTTGTTAAGATTTGCTTCTGTCTGCTTTTACATTGTCTTGTGTTTTGATTTATAGTGCTCTACCTTTAATTATTTTAAAGTATTCTTTAATACAGAATTATTTGACCCTTACTGAGGACTTATTTACATGAGACATTTTTGATAAGGTTTACTTAAAATTTATTTTGTTTCTGCAGCTTTTTATTATATGCATACAAAGGGACATATGTAATTTTATATTCTGAAAATGATAGAGGATATTTTTAACCTGTGATCTAACATTTAATCCATTTTGGTAACTATTCTATGAGCCTTTGATAGAAAGTACTATTTTTCATTTGACAGATGTCAATTAAATATGTCGTGTTAAAAGTATAGGGTAGTAAGAATATAGTACAGTACAGACTATCATATATTTGCTTTGTTTTAACTTTCAAAGTTTGTGAATCATTTTGTATATTAAAAACAGTATATCTAGATTTGTTTTCAGCTTAGTTGAATTTTTTAAAGGTAACAAGACCCAGATTAAATCAGTAGCAGGTGAAGTTGATCAGATGTATTTGAAAGAGATTATAGGAGAAAGAATGGACTTTACCTGAGTATTTTGACTGCATCAGGTGAAGATTCAGGGATGATTTCACATCAGAGCAATGGGAATCATTATATGGAGTGGGTAAACAAAGATGTAGGGATTTCTAATGGATCTGTTTGAGTTGCCTTTATAACTTTAAGTTGAGCATATCTAGTAGGTACTGGATGAAAAGATTTGGAGCTCAGGCATGTGATAAAAGCTAGGCTTTTATTGACAGAAAGGCAGAGTTTTTCCTTTTAATTGAGAGTGGAATAAGCATACTTGGCTTTTGAGTTGTACAAGAGATAGATTGAAGATAAAAGGCAAATAGGGAATCATTAGTGAAGGATAATCCTGGATCATGAGAAGGATAGTGAATCTAAAGCAGAGGTAAAGCATTTGTCTTACAAAGGAGAAAAAGATTTTAGCGGGGAAAAGAAGATTAGCAGGAAAGTAAATACGTTTTTTGACTATGAAACCAGAAGATGAAAGGGCAAGGTTGTTTATTTCTATTTGTCCAAGTCCTTTAAATTATGGTGGGATCCCTGTTGAATCTTACTGCTCACATACAGTCAAAGAAAGACTCATACACTACCTGATAAGTGAGGAATTTGAGGTATGCACTGGTAGTTTGCTCTCCTCAGCTTGGTTGGTATCTCCTGCTAACAAAGGTGGGATTTCTGTGCTTAATTTCGTGGTTTTGAGTGTGATGTGGGGAGGTCTCCATGGTGCTTCTGTTTTATAAAAGCAGAGGAAGCAATATGAACTGATGAGAAAAGAAAAGCTAGAGTAGTGAATTTGTTAAGGTAGTGATAATTTGAAATTAAAAAAAAGAGAGAGAGAGAGCCAGTTTGGAGAGAGGACAGGGTTTTGTGAGCATTTTGAGTCCAGCTGAGGCCAACATGACTTGGAGAGCAAGGATTGTCACATTAGCTCTAGAAATACTCGGAGACCTGGGAACAAACATGCACATTGGACTAATGACTTACTTTGTTGATGGCCATCTGCACAGAAGGCATGCCAGTAGATCAAAGAGCAGAGGGCCAGGGACTTAGGGGTGTTTGAGTTATGTACTTTATGGATCAACTTTGTAAAGGAATTCAGTTCAGTTCAGTTGCTCGGTCGTGTCCAACTCTTAGCGACCTCACGGAATGCAGCACGCCAAGCCTCCCTGTCCATCACCAACTGCCAGAGCTTGCTTCAACTCATGTCCATTGAGTCAGTGATGCCATCCAACCATCTCATCCTCTGTCATCTGTCCCCTTCTCCTCCTGCCTTCAATATTGCCCAGCATCAGGGTCTTTTCCAATGAGTTGGTTCTTCACATCAATTGGCCAAAGTATTGGAGCTTCAGTTTCAGCTTCAGCATCAGTCTTTCCAATGAATATTCAGGACTGATCTCCTTTAGGATGAACTGGTTGGATCTCCTTGCGGTCCAAGGGACTCTCAAGAGTCTTCTCCAACACCATAGTTCAAAAACATCAATTCTTCAGCGCTCAGCTTTCTTTATGGTCCAGCTCTCACATCCATACATGACTACTGGAAAAACCATAGCTCTGACTGGACGGACCTTTGCTGGCAAAGTAATGTCTCTGCTTTTTAATATGGTGTCTAGGTTGGTCATAACTTTTCTTCCAAGGAGTAAGTGTCTTTTAATTTCATGGTTGCAGTCACCATCTGCAGTGATTTTGGAGCCCCCTGAAATAGTCTGTCACTGTTTCCATTGCTTCTGCATCTATTTGCCATGAAGTGATGGGACCAGATGCCATGATCTTAGGTTTTTGAATGCTGAGTTTTAAGCCAGCTTTTTCACGCTCCTCTTTCATGTTCATCAAGAGGTTCTTTAGTTCCAAGAATAGACCTACAGCAATGGATGCAGATACTAGAAGTATGGATTAATGAATTCTCACAAGGTGGGCTATGTATGCATCACCCAGATCATGAAATAGAAAATCACCTGCAGAACAGAAGCACCCTCCCTCACATACTCCCAGAGTACCATCCTCTCCAAATTCAGTCACTGTTCTGGTATCTATCACCTAAAAGATAGTGTAGGCCTGACATTATTTTTATATTAGGTTGTAGAATTCTGTTTTGCTTTTGTATCTAGCAATAGTCTACACTTGTTTATTGCTATATATTGTATTAATATACCCAATGCCTAGCCTACATTTTTTGAATTTACAAATAGTAACCCTATGAACATCATTAGGTCACATATGCATATATTTGTGATGGTATTTTATATATATATATATATATATATATATATATATATATATGATTGGGATTGAGTCATACAAAGTATGAAATGGATTTTGTCACTTTTAAAATATGATGTTATGTTAATGGATTTTGTCCCTTTTTCAAAGGCCATGAGAGTAGCAGTATATGAAAGTTCCTATTGCTTTACATCCTCAACAACAGGAATTTTGGATACTTCTCATATGTATATAGTGATATCTCATTGTGATTGCATTTCTCATACTGGTCATATTGTTCTATTTTGTTGTACTTGTTCAACAATTTTTACTCGTTTTTCCCATGGCTTTTTTCATCTTTATACTGATTTTCAAATATATTTTGTATATTTTGGACATGTGTATTTTGTAAGGTATATTTTTCTACTGATATCTTTTCTCAGTTGTGGCTTATTTTTTCCATCCTTTTGACAGTCTTTTAATGAATAGAAATTCTTAGTGTGGCCAAATTTACAACATTTTCCTTTATTTTTAGGGCTTTAGGGTCTTGTTAAGAAATTCTTGCTTATTCCAAGGCTATGAAGATATTTTTGTATGCTTGTCCTAGAAGTTTCATTGTTTTATCTTCCATATTTATGTTCATAGTTTATCTTGAATCAGTTTTGAATTATAGTGTGAGTTGGGGATTAATATACATATTATGTATTTTTCCTTTGACCCAGCATCACTTGTTGAAAAGACTAATCTTTCCTATTGTACTGCAATGTAATCTTTATTATGACTGAAGTGACAATGTAAACTTGGGTCTGTTTCTAACTCTGTATTATGTTTCTCTGGTATATTATCTAGCTGAACATCACTATGATTATTTTAACTTTAATAAGTTTTGAAATTCCTCCTGCTTTGTTTTTCTTCAAAATTATCTTGTCTTTTCTTGGCCCTTTGCATTTCTGTATATAGTTAGAAGCAGCTTATCAAATGTCAACCCAAGAAAAACAACAGTAGAATTTTTACTGGACTTTTGTTAAATATAGGAATCAATCTGAGGAGAGTAAACATATTTATGGTATGGAGCTTTATAATCCATGATTATAGCATATATTTCCACTATTTATTATTTCACCAGTGTATTGTAGATTATTGTATAGTGATACTAAACATTTTTGAGAGATTTTTTTAATTTAATATTTTAAGTATTTTTATTTTATTATTATTTTCTAATTTTAATTTTATTTATTTCTTTTTTAAAAACTACTTTACAATATTGTATTGGTTTTGCCATACATCAACAAGAATCCACCACAGATATACACGTGTTCCCTATCCTGAACCCCCTCCCTCATCCCTCTCTGTACCATCCATCTGGGTCATCCCAGTGCACCAGCCCCAAGCATCCTGTATCCTGCATCAAACCTAGACTGGCAATTCATTTTATATATGATATTATACATGTTTCAGTGCCATTCTCCCAAATCATCCCCCCTTTCCCTCTCCCACAGAGTCCAAAAAACTATTCTATACATCTGTGTCTCTTATGCTGTCTCACATACAGGGTATTGTTACCATCTTTCTAAATTCCATATATATGTGTTAGTATACTGTATTGGTGTTTTTCTTTCTGGCTTACTTCACTCTGTATAATAGGCTCCAGTTTCATCCACCTCATTAGAACTGATTCAAATGTATTCTTTTTAATGGCTGAGTAATACTCCATTGTGTATATGTACCACAGCTTTCCTATCCATTCATCTGCTGATGGACATCTAGGTTGCTTCCATGTCCTGGCTATTATAAACAGTGCTGCGATGAACATTGGGGTACACGTGTCTCTTTCAGTTCTGGTTTCCTTGGTGTGTATGCCCAGCAGTGGGATTGCTAGGTCATAAGGCAGTTCTATTTCCAGTTTTTAAAGGAATCTCCACACTGTTCTCCATAGTGGCTGTACTAGTTTGCATTCCCACCAACAGTGTAAGAGGGTTCCCTTTTCTCCACACCCTCTCCAGCATTTATTGCTTGTAGACTTTTGGATTGCAGCCATTCCGACTGGCATGAAACGGTACCTCATTGTCATTGTGATTTGCATTTCTCTGATAATGAGTGATGTTGACCATCTTTTCATATGTTTGTTAGCCATCTGTATATCTTCTTTGGAGAAATGTCTATTTAGTTCTTTGGCCCACTTTTTGATTGGGTCATTTATTTTTCTGGAATTGAGCTGCAAGAGTTGCTTGTATATTTTTGAGATTAGTTGTTTGTCAGTTGCTTCATTTGCTATTATTTTCTCCCATTCTGAAGGCTGTCTCTTCACCTTGCTTATAGTTTCCTTTGTTGTGCAGAAGCTTTTAAGTTTAATTAGATCCCATTTGTTTATTTTTGCTTTTATTTCCTGTATTCTGGGAGGTGGGTCATAGCGGATACTGCTGTGATTTATGTCAGATAGTGTTTTGTCTATGTTCTCCTCTAGGAGTTTTATAGTTTGTGGTCTTAAGTTTAGATCTTTAGTCCATTTTGAGTTTAATTTTGTTTATGGTGTTAGAAAGTGATCTAGTTTCATTCTTTTACAAGTGGTTGACCAGTTTTTTCAGCACCACTTGTTTAAGAGATTTTCTTCAATCCATTGTATATTCTTGCCTCCTTTGTCAAAGATAAGGTGTCCATAGGTGTGTGGGTTTATCTCAGGGCTTTCTATTTTGTTCCATTGATCTATATTTCTGTCTTTGTGCCAGTATCATACTGTTTTGATGACTGTGGCTTTGTAGTAGAGCCTGAAGTCAGGCAGGTTGATTCCTCCAGTTCCATTCTTCTTTCTCAAGATTGCTTTGGCTATTCAAGGTTTTTGTATTTCCATAGAAATTGTGAAATTATTTGTTCTAGCTCTGTGAAAAATACCATTTGTAGCTTGATAGGGATTGCACTGAATCTGTAGATTGCTTTGGGTAGTATACTCATTTTCACTATATTGATTCTTCTGATCCATGAACATGGTATATTTCTCCATCTATTAGTGTCCTCTTTGATTTCTTTCACCAATGTGTTATAGTTTTCTATATATAGGTCTTCAGTTTCTTTAGGTATTTATATTCCTAAGTATTTTATTCTTTTCATTACAATGGTGAATGGAATTGTTTCCTTAATTTCTCTATTTTCTCATTATTAGTGTATAGGAATGCAAGGGATTTCTGTGTTGATTTTATATTCTGCAACTTTACTATATTCATTGATTAGCTCTAGTAGTTTTCTGGTTGAGTCTTTAGGGTTTTCTATGTAGAAGATCATGTCATCTGCAAATAGTGAGAGTTTTACTTCTTCTTTTCCAATTTGGATTCCTTTTATTTCTTTTTCTGCTCTGATTGCTGTGGCCAAACTTCCAAAACTATGTTGAATAGTAGTGGTGAAAGTGGGCACCCTTGTCTTGTTCCTGACTTTAGGGGAAATGCTTTCATTTTTCACCATTGAGGATAATGTTAGCTGTGAGTTTGTCATATATAGCTTTTATTATGTTGAGGTATGTTCCTTCTATTCCTGCTTTCTGGAGAGTTTTTATCATAAATGGATGTTGAATTTTGTCAAAGGCTTTCTCTGCATCTATTAATAATATGGCTTTTATTTTTCAATTTGTTAATTGTTGTATTACATTGATTGATTCATGGATATTGAAGAATCCTTGCATCCCTGGGATAAAGCCCACTTGGTCATGGTGTATGATCTTTTTAATGTATTGTTGGATTTTGATTGCTAGAATTTTGTTAAGGATTTTTGCATCTATGTTCATCAGTGATATTATTTTTAAATTTTATCTTTTAAAAACTATCATGCTCTAATTATTTTTTGAGGTATATAGAAACATAATTTTTTTTCATATTGACTTTGTATACAGAGACTTTTCTAAATTTCTTATTAATTTTAATGATTTTTTCCCTGGGTTTATTTGTATTTTCTAGGATATAAAATTATGTTATCTAAGAATAATTGGAAATTGGTCTTTGCTTTCCCAAAGTTAATATGCTTTATTTACTTTTAATTCTTCATTTGATGGTTAGTATCACCAGTAGAATCTTGTATAAAAGGGATGACAGTAGTATTTTTTTAATTTGAATATTCGAATAAGAATTTTCTATATTTCATCACTGAATATAAGTTTGCTGAAAGGTACTTTATCAGAATAAGAAGGCTCCCTTTTATGATTAGTTTGCTATGTGTTAAAATGGTATTGACTTTTATGAAAGATGTATTCTACATCTCTTCAGAAGATCATATGATTTTTCATCTTTATTTTGCTACTGTAGTGAATTACAGATTGAATTTAAATATTAGACCATTCGTACACTCCAAGAGCTGTCACACTTCATTGTGTTGTTTTATCCATTCAATAAATTGCCACATTAAGTTGCTGCTATTTTAAGAATTTTCATCTATGTTTACTAGAGACATTTTTCTCTAGTTTTTGTTCCTTGAATGTTTTTGTCAAGTATTTTATAAAGATTTTACTCAACTCATAAAAAGTTGGAAAGTTTATTCTGGAAGAGTTTGTGTGAGACTGATGTCTTAACATTTTGGTCCTAGAGCCAGATTTCTTTTTAGAAAGGCTTAAAATTATAAATGCTCTTTCTTACTGTGTTGGTTATATTAGAATGTTTTTTCCCTAGGAGTTAATCTTTTTGTTAGTGGTATAAACTTGTTGATAAAGCCTAATTTCTATCTTTTTAGTACTTGGAGAATTTATAATGATATGCTTTAGTTCCTATTAACAAAATTGTTGAATAATCCTGTGAGACAGTGCCTAATTTTTATTAGTTTTTTAAAAGTAAAGAACACACTGTCATTTTTGTATTTTGAATGCTTTTTTTTTTATTTCGTTAGTCTGTGCCCTCATCTTAATTATTCCCTTTGTTTAACTTGTTTTGGGTTTAATTTGCTGTTTTTTAAAAAAATTCTAAACTTTCAAAGATGAATATTTTGATTGTAGAATTTCAAGCTTTTGTTTTATATGCATTTAAGACTCTATATTTTTCTCTAAGCACTCTTTTCATTACATTCCAAAAATTTATATAGCCACTACCATAATTATCATTCAGTTCCAAATGTTTTCCAGTTCTTTTTGTTTTTAAAAAGTTGTTTGCTGTCTGGTTTATTTCCAAATGATGTGCATATGTGTTTCTTGTTTTGATACCTGACTGTATTTCACTGTTGTGAAAAACATCTTATGAATGTATTTATTAAAAAAAAATTTGGGACTTGCTTTATGAACTAATATGTAAGTAAATAGGGCCATTTGCTAAGAATGTGTGTTCTTTATTATTGTCTTCAATATTTTATATATGAAAATGAGGGCAACTTTTTGTATTGTTTTGTTTAGATCATTTCTATCTTTTCTGATTTTTTCTAGTTTATCTAGTTATTAAAAACAAAGAGTTCAAGTCCCCAGGGTAATTTTGGATTTGTCTCCTTTCCTTTTTATTTACATATTTTGAACTCATAACACTGGTGTAGTAAAATACAGAATTTTTATACCTTCTGGTGGATTGACCCTTTTATTATGTGATTTTTGCTCTTATTTTTATAGTCATGCATCTTGCTTACTTTGTTGCCACTAATATAACAGCACCAGCTTTATTTTGGAGAGTATTTGCATGAAGTTCTTATTTCCAAGTTCTTATTTCTCTTTGAAAGAGAAGTCTCTTTCAAAATTTCTGTGTCATGTATTGTTGATGTCTTTTTATAAGAGGCATATAAACTTTTTATTTTTTAAAGCAAGTCCGATAATCTTAGTCATTTAATTGAAGTATTTCAATATTTTACATTTAATATAAGTGTTGCAGGAAGGGGGACCCCTTCCAGAGCCCAAAACTGGGCTCTTCTCTAACACTCAGAAATGAGCTGTCTGAGAAGATACATGTGCTGACAAAGCAGGAGATTTTATTGGGAAAGGGGACCCGGGTGGAGAGCAGTAGGGTAAGAGGACCCAGGAGAACGGCTCTGCCATGTGGCTCTCAGTCTCAGGTTTTTGGTGATGGGATTAGTTTCCCAGGTTGTCTTTAGCCCAATCATTCTGACTCAGAATCCTTCCTGGTGATGCACACCTTGTTCAGCCAAGATGGGTGCCAGAGAGAAGGATTCTGGGAGGTGGTCAGACATGTGGTGTCTCCTTTTGACCTTTCCTGAACTCTTCTGGGTGGTGGTAGCTTATTAGTTCCCTATTCCCTACCAGGACCTCCTGTCGTAAAAAAACTCATGCAAATGGTTACTATGGTGCCTGGCCAGGTTGAGCGGTTTCAGTCAGCGTTCTTCTCCGAACATAAGTGCTAATGTATTTTTGATATAATGCTGGATTTGATTTGCTGATTTTTCCAGTATATATGTGTCTATGTTCATGAGTGATTTTAGTTTACAATTTTCTGTTATTGTAATGCCTTTCTTATGATTATACTGTCTTCATAAAGTGCATTGGAAATATTTCTCTTCTATGTACTAGAAGAGTCTGTATGGCATTAACATTATTTCTTTCTAAAATGTTTGGTTGAATTTTCTGTATTATTATTGAGGCTTAGAATTTACTTTCTTGAAATGTTTTTAACTATCATAAGAAGTTTCATTAATCCATATATATTTTCATATATATTTCTTTTGTATGAACTGCTTTCCTGGTGGCTCAGATGGTAAAGAGTCTGCCTGCAGTGCAGGAGACCCAGGTTCAATCCCTGGTCTGGAAGATCCCCTGGAGAAGGAAATGGCAACCCACTCCAGTATTCTTGCCTGGGAAATCCTATGGATGAAGGAGCCTGGCAGGCTACAGTCCACGGGGTTGCAAAGAGTCACACAAGACTGAGTGACTTCACTTTCTTTCTTTTGATAGTTTGTATCTTTTGAGACATTGATTCATTTCAACTACACCATTGAATTTATAGGCATACATTTTTAAAAATAATATTCTACTAACCTGTAGTATCTGAGGGTCTTTGAAGGTGCTTTCTCTTTCATGCTGATATTAGTAAATATTTCTATATTTTAGATATTTTTGCTAGAGGTTTGACATTTTAAAATTATATTTATTTTTAAATATCCTTGTTTGAATACCTTCACTAAGATTTTTAAAAGTGAGTAAACAGTTTTTGACCCCCTCTGCCCAAAACATATAACAATATAAAGCATGAACATTGATTAGATCCTCTAGTTTAACAAAACCCAGTATATTATTTGTGAAAATGGGACCAATTTCAACTTAGACTTGATTTTAGATTATAGAATAATTTTTAATTTTCATAAGTATGAAATTGGTGCTGCAACTATGTAGAATATATTTATTTTTAGAAGATGCATACTGCTCTACTTAAGGTATTATTATACTTGCAAATTATTTTGAAAAATTTTAGCAAAAATTAAATGATACAGAAAGTACGTAAGTTGTTAAATTTGGGTGGTAAATATGTATGGGCAGTTACTGAACTATTCATTTCTTTTTATATGTTTAAAAATTATTTTAAAAAGTTGAAAAATATTTTAATATTGGGTACTGCCCACCACCAGCATATCAAAGTGAGCCACTGCTGTATTAAACTGATTAGTGAAGACTTCTTTGAGGATTTGGAGGTTTTGGTTGGGCTTTCAAAACTGGAGCAAAGTTAGGTAGAATGAATTAAAGTGTGAGGTCATGCTTGAAAGGGAGTAATATAAACAAAACTTGAGAGATTAAGATGAAAATGACTTGTCACTTTTGACTTGTCTTATTCCCTTTGCTAAGGATGTTAAAGCTAGCTGTCTAAAAAATTTATTTATGACTATGTTATAGTAGTATCAATTTTCCCTAAATAACAGGTTACATGTTCACTGACCGAATTTTGAAGGAATTTGTCTAAATGTCTTTTTAAGGACTATGAGTCATTCATTGCACCATTTGCCAGTTCCTTCACCCGAGTTTCTATCTTAAGGATCACCACATTTCTTCCCTCATAAGTGTGTTTGTTTGTAATGTGACATGGGAAAAATAAACTTTCTGTATGTTCCTCATTGCTTTGCTATTCCCTGTAAATGTTTAGGAATCAGAATGCTACTAATCTGTTAATATAATCAAAGCTCCCAGTTGTTAGTTCAGGGTTTCATGCCTCAGAAAATATGTTAAATTTTCTTAGTGAAACTTCTTCATGTTGTTCAGTTATACTACCTGTGGCCCCTTCTGCCTCCCTTCCCAAATTCTTCTATATCCCAGATCCAAATAATCATAATGATAGCTCTGCACTCAGTTTCTTACCTTCTGAATAATAGCAGCACCTAGCACTTACACTGTATTTGGTTTTTCATTTTCAAAGTGCTTTGCAATCAGGGACTGGCTGAGCTCCCTTAACCGTGAAATTTATTTCTTGATGACAGAAGGAACAAAACCTTGGCATCTGGCTATGCCTACTATTGCCACCATGGAGCAGGGAGAAAAATCAGTGCTGGGGATGGAGGAAGAGGTTAGGGGTCAGGAGATTTGTGTCCTATTTTTGACTCTGCACTTGGCTTATGCACATCCTGGCTTAAGGCAGCAATTGCTCACTGTAAATTTTACCACCTGTAGGAGAAGGATTGAATCCACACTGAAAAGAGGAGAAGCTCATCTGTCACAAAAAAGATGCCTTGAATTTGTAGTGGGACTCTGATACCTGATGAAATTGTTAACAGAGTGACATATGGCGACTATCATCCCTTCATGATGTATTTTCTATTAAAAGATTAATTTTGGAAAATTATATGGTGAGTAAAAACATCTTTACTACATTTATTTCCCATATTTTTCCCCTTCATAAAAGTCAGTAAGATCAGAAAAAATAGAAATAATATAAGGCTAAGCCCAGTTTGGTGTTAATGCATTCAGTAAGCTACATACTGTTTACATATGTCACAGTCATCATGATAACTTTTAATTATAAAAATTAATCAATGAGAATTTTTAGTGGCATCCATCATAAGACTTGATGATCAAACTGACATTCTCCTCTCTTCTAATTTGGAGTATTTTTTCTGTTTTTAGTGTGAATTCCAGGTTAAATTATAAAATATCTCTCAATACAAAAGAATTGATGATAGTGCAGAAGAACCATAGATATAATGGCAGTAATAAAGACAATAATTCAGACAAAGACAAATGTGTTTATCTGGATATTTGTTTTGATGTACATATTAATACATATTTACTTTTTATGACAGATGCTATTAGAATTAGAACATTTGTCATCAGTCAGATTCATGTATCTAAGTCTCTCATGTAGGAAAACATCTCATACAGATATTTTGGCTGGACATGTTCTAAGAGAGAAGAGTAGATAACTAATATAAAATGTATGATGTTTACTTGATTTCTTATAAAAATAAAAGTGATAAATTTTCTAAAAATGTAAAAAGTGAAATCCTGATGTCAGGGATTCTAAAGAGAAAATGTGGGATGAATTTAGGAGTAGAAGAAGAAATCATTCACTAATTTTGCGTTGGTCAGAAATCACAATTATATAAACCCATAGAAAGTGGCTTCTGCTCTTTTTCTGCCCCTATTCTTCAGAGACAGGCTACTTCTATCAGAACAAGGGGTGTTGAATATGCATGTTCTATTCACGTTGAAGTCCTGTCTGGGAGAGTGAATGAAGGGGGGCTTATAACATCAATTAGTGACATTATTAGTTTTCCAAAGTAGATGCTTCTATTTCCTTGTCTTGTTGTATTTATTTCTGCTCTGAAGTGATGGCTAGCTAATGTGAAATAGAATATTCCAACAAAACCTGAAAATTAAGAAAGAGAACCAGATGTTCATTTGCCTAAATATTCAATACATTTATAACCATAGTCCATCAACCACTGGCTGATTTTTCAGTTTCTCAGTTCAAAACAGCACAAGTGTTAGACTGGTGTTTAGGCTAAATGAAAGAAAGAAGAGGTCAGGTCTTTCATGTATTCACTTGCCATGGTTTGGGAGTTATCCTTATAGTTGGACTTCCCAGATGGCTCAGCAGTAAATAATCTGCCTGCGATGCAGGAGACACAGGAGATACGGGGGTTTGATCCCAAGGTTGGGAAGATCCCCTGGAGGAGGAAATAGCAACCCACTCCAGTATTATTGCCTGGAAAATCCCATGGAGGTAGGAGCCTGGCAGGCTGCAGTCCCTAGGATCACAGAGTCGGTCATGACTGGCATGCATGCACAATGCAAGGTATGGTAACTTTATGGTAAAATCAATGGAGATAATTATTATCATTATTTTTTGCTCATTTTATTCTCTAAAAAATTTGAGCCAATAAGAAGAGTGCTAACCATCTTTCTCCTTGATCATAAGATAAACAGGTTTGTTTCTCATATCCCTTATAACATTGGTAAAATTTAGCAGATTGTACCTACTTTACCATTTGGGGAAATAAAGTAGACTACTGTCTTGTTGGTCCTCAAGATTCAGTCGAGGAAGTAGAATTTAGGCTGAGGCCTCTGACTTTTCCAATCCCTATTTACTAATATTTTCACTCCAGAAAAATATAGCTTTTTTGGTTTTGTTTCACAGAGCACTTATTTCACTTTCCAGGTGGTACTAGTATTAAAAGAACCAGCCTACCAATGCAGGGGACATAAGAGACTTGGGTTTGATCCCTGGGTTGGGAAGATAACCTGGAGAAGGAAATGGGAATCCACTCTAGTATTTTTGCTTGGAGAAGTCCATGGACCGAAGAGCTTGGTGGGCTACAGTCCATGGGGTTGCAGAGTCTGACTTGACTAAGCACACATCAAGAAACCTCACCTATTACACTCTAGGCCCTGGTCCAAGTTCTGGGAATACAACAATGACCACAACAGGAAAACTATGTCTGCTATATGTTAGTCACTCAGGTGAGTCCAGCTCTTTGCAACCCCATGGACTGTAGCCCAACAGGCTCCTCTGTCCATGGAATTCTCCAGGCAAGAATACTGGAGTGGGCTGCCATTTCCTTATCCAGGGGATCTTCCCAACCCAGGGATCAAATCTTGTGGGCAGATTATTTACCATCTGAGCCATCAGGGAAGCCCTATATATAGAGAGAGGCAGAACATGCTAAATGTGTGTGTATATATATATATGCTAATATTTTCACTCCGAAAAATAGAGTTGTACTCATCCAAAATCACTGTGGATGGTGACTGGAGGCATGAAATTAAAAGATGCTTACTCCTTGGAAGGAAAGTTATGACCAACCTAGATAGCATATTCAAAAACAGAGACATTACTTTGCCGACTAAGGTCTGTCTAGTCAAGGCTATGGTTTTTCTGTGGTCATGTATGGATGTGAGAGATGGACTGTAGAAAAGCTGAGCACTGAAGAACTGATGCCTTTGAACTGTGGTGTTGGAGAAGACTCTTGAGAGTCCCTTGGACTACAAGGAGATCCAACCAGTCCATTCTAAAGGAGATCAGCCCTGGGTGCTCTTTGGAAGGATTGATGCTAAAGCTGAAACTCTAGTACTTTGACCACATCATGCGAAGAGTTGACTCATTGGAAAAGATTCTGATACTGGGAGGGATTGAGGGCAGGAGGAGAAAGGGACAACAAAGGATGAGATGGCTGGATGGCATCACTGAGTCAATGGACATGAGTTTGAGTGACTCCGGGAGTTGGTGATGGACAGGGAGGCCTGGCGTGCTGCGATTTATGGGGTCGCAAAGAGTCGGACACGACTGAGTGAACTGAACTGAACTGAATTCATTTATTAAATTAGTGTTTGTATCAGAAATGCTTCATTTTAGTGGATATGATAGAGGAAACTTTGCTAGTAAAGAAAAAAATCTAAAGTAATATAAGAAAACCATGTTTGATACAGTAATGAGTCTCCCTCCAGTTTTCTTGATTTTTGCTTGTTATAAATTTTTGAGTGTTTCTTTAAGCAGAAAACTCAAATGTTAAGACAAAATAAATCTACATACCTTTATTAAGTGTAAGTGGTTAGAATGGCTGTTCTATCATAAAATAATTTCACAGGCATCAGTGAGAAGACTCTACACATGGACATCACCAGATGGTCAACACTGAAATCAGACTGATTATATTCTATGCAGCCAAAGATGGAGAAGCTCTATACAATCAACAAAAACAAGACCAGGAACTGACTGTGGCTCAGATCATGAACTCCATGTTACCAAATTCAGACCTAAGCTGAAGAAAATACAGAAAACCGCAAGAGCATTCAGGTATGATCTAAATCAAATCCCTTATGATTATACAGTGGAAGTGAGAAATAGATTTAAGGGCCTAGATCTGATAGATAGAGTGCCTGATGAACTATGGAATGAGGTTCGTGACATTGTATGGGTGACAGGGATCAAGACCATCGCCATGGAAAAGAAATGCAAAAAAGCAAAATGGCTGTCTGGGGAGGCCTTACAAATAGCTGTGAAAAGAAGAGAGGCAAAAAGCAAAGGAGAAAAGGAAAGATATAAGCATCTGAATGCAGAATTCCAAAGAAGAGCAAGAAGAGATAAGAAAGCCTTCTTCAGTGATCAATGCAAAGAAATAGAGGAAAAGAACAGAATGGGAAAGACTAGAGATCTCTTCAAAAAAATTAGAGATCCCAAGGGAACATTTCACGCAAAGGTGGGATCAATAAAGGACAGAAATAGTATGGACCTAACAGAAGCAGAAGATATTAAGAAGAGGTGGCAAGAATACACGGGAGAACTGTAGAAAAAAGTTCTTCACGACCCAGATAATCATGATGATGTGATCACTAATCTAGAGCCAGACATCTTGGAATGTGAAGTCAAGTGGGCCTTAGAAAGCATCACTACGAACAAAGCTAGTGGAGGTGATGGAATTCCAGTTGAGAAGTTTCAAATCTTGAAAGATGATGCTGTGGAAGTGCTGTGCGTAATATGCCAGCAAATTTGGAAAACTCAGCAGTGGCCACAGGACTGGAAAAGGTCAGTTTTCATTCCAGTTCCAAAGAAAGGCAATGCCAAAGAATGCTCAAACTACCACACAATTGCACTCATCTCACATGCTAGTAAAGTAATGCTCAAAATTCTCCAAGCCAAGCTTCAGCAATACGTGAACGTGAACTCCCTGATGTTCAAGCTGGTTTTCGAAAAGGCAGAGGCACCAGAGATCAAATTGCCAGCATCCGCTGGATCATGGAAAAAGCAAGAGAGTTCCAGAAAAACATCTATTTCTGCTTTATTGACTATGCCAAAGCCTTTGACTGTGTGGATCACAATAAACTGTGGAAAATTCTGAAAGAGATGGGAATACCTGATCACCTAACCTGCATCTTGAGAAATCTGTATGCAGGTCAGGAAGCAACAGTTAGAACTGGACATG
Organism: Nanger dama; assembly: GCA_917880005.1. NCBI lineage: Eukaryota > Metazoa > Chordata > Mammalia > Artiodactyla > Bovidae > Nanger > Nanger dama. Next base: position 33,683,574 of record CAKJTW010000010.1, on the reverse strand, counting down.
GAACAACAGACTGGTTCCAAACAGGAAAAGGAGTACGTCAAGGCTGTATATTGTCACCTTGCTTATTTAACTTCTATGCAGAGTACATCATGAGAAACGCTGGACTGGAAGAAACACAAGCTGGAATCAAGATTGCCGGGAGAAATATCAGTTACCTCAGATATGCAGATGATACCACCCTTATGGCAGAAAGTTAAGAGGAGCTAAAAAGCCTCTTGAAAGTAAAAGAGGAGAGTGAAAAAGTTGGCTTAAAGCTCAACATTCAGAAAACGAAGATCATGGGGTCGGGAAGAGTCGGACATGACTGAGCGACTGAACTGAACTGAACTGAATGTCGCTAAAATCCAGGAGAAGCAGAACATGCTAAATAAAGGCCAAGGTATAAATAAAATCTGGTTAGTCATTGTTGCATACTATTTCCAGACTATCTTTAATCAAACTGGTAAGAGCATCATTAATAGACACAGAGCCATAAAATGGGTCAAACAAGAAACCAGCCTATGTTTCAACACAAATCTAAACACACATTAAATGCATCTATGAGAAAGAAAAAAATCAGCAATTTTATCTTCTCCCACAGATACTTAAGTTTCCAAAAGTACAGGATTTTCAACAAAGAATTGGAATGACTTGATTTCATAATGTTTTTCTAAACAACACTTCCCATTAGATAATTCATAAATGGGAATAGGGAGAACAATGAGAAAAATCAGTTTTAAGTTAATAGAATAATAAATACCATTTCAAAGTGAAAGTGTTAGTCCCTCAGTCGTGTCCATTCTGCAACCCAGTAGAGTCGCCCCGGTAGCTCGCCCAGCTCCTCTGTCCGTGAGATTCCCCAGGCAAGGATATTGAAGTGCATTGCCATGTCCTTCTCCAGGGGTCTTCCTGACCCAGGGATTGAATATGGGTCTCCCACATTGGAATCAGATACTTTACCATCTGAGCCACCAGGGAGGCTGAATTTATAGATTTTTATGTGGGTCTGGCTATATATTTATCTATATCAGATGATAGTATTGTAGGTGATTACTGTTTTCTTTTTTCCTACTCTATTGTAGGTTTGGACAATTAGGTCAAAGAGACCAGGAATTGAATCCCAATTCTGCCATCTACTAGCTGTGTGACTTGACCCCAAATCAATGTTTTTGAGAATCAGTTTCCTCATTTTTAAAATGTTAAATAATTTTAATGTTGTTGTTTTTCACTTGCTAAGTTGTATTCAGCTCTTTGTGACCCCATGAACTGCAGCATGCCATGCTCCTCTGTCCTTCACCATCTCCTGGAGTTTGCTCAAATTCATGTCCATTGAATCAGTGATGCTATCTAACCATTTCATTCTCTGACATCCCCTTCTCCCTTTGCCTTCTATTCCATCATCAAGCTCTTTACCAATGAGTCGGCTCTTCCCATCAAGTGGCCAAAGTATTGGAGCTTTAGCTTCAGCATCAGTCCTTACACTGAACAGTCAGTGTAAGGATTGTTTAGGACTGACTGATTTGATCTCCGTGCTGTTCAAGGGACTCTCAAGAGTCTTCTTCAGCACCACAGTTTGAAAGCATCAATTCTTTGGTGCTCAGTCTTCTTTATGGTCCAACTCTCATATCTGTACATGACTACTGAAAAAACCATAGCTTAGACTATATGGACCTTAGTTGGCAAAGTGATGTCTCTACTTTTTAATATGCTGCCTAGGTTTGTCATAGCTTTTCTTCCAAGGAGCAAGTATCTTTTAATTTCATGGCTGCAGTCACTGTCTGCATGGATTTGGGAGCCCAAGAAAATAAAATCTGTCACTGCTTCTACTTTTTCTCCTTCTATTTGCCATGAATTGATAGGACTGGATGACATGATCTTAGTTTTTTGAATGTTGAGATTCAAGCCACCTTTTTCATTTTTCACTCTTTTTCACCTTCATCAAGAGACTCTTTAGTTCCTCTTCACTTTCTGCCATTAAATTAGTATCATCTACGTATCTGAAGTTGTTGATTTTTCGCTCATCAATCTTGATTCCAGCTTGTGATTCATCCAGCCCAGCATTTTGCATGATGTACTTTGCATATAAATTAAACAAGAGGGTGACAATGTATAACCTTGATATACTCCTTTCCCAAGTTTGAACCAGTCTGTTGTTTCATGTCTGGTTCCGTTTCTTCTTGAGCAGCATACAGGTTTCTCAGGAGACAGGTCTAGTACTCCCTTCCCTTGAAGAGTTTTCCACAGTTTGTTGTGATCCAGTCAAAAGATTTAGTGTAGTAAATGAAACAGAAATAGATTTTTTTCTGGAATTCTCTTGCTTTTTCCATGATCTAGTGGATGTTGGCCAGAGAAGGCAATGGCACCCCCTCCAGTACTCTTGCCTGGAAAATCCCATGGTCGGAGGAGCCTGGTAGGCTGCAGTCCATGGGGTCGCGAAGAGTTGGACACGATTGAGTGAACTTGACTTTCACTTTTCACTTTCATGCACTGGAGAAGGAAATGGCCACCCACTCCAGTGTTCTTGACTGGAGAATCCCAAGGATGAGGGAGCCTAGTGGGCTGCTGTCTATGGGGTTGCACAGAGTCAGACACGACTGAATCGACTTAGCAGCAGCAGCAGCAGTAGTGAATGTTGGCAATTTGATCTCTGGTTCCTCTCTTTGAAACCCAGCTTGTACATCTGGATGTTCTTGGTTCATGTACTACTGAAGCCTAGCTTAAAGGACTTTGAGCATTAGCTTGTTAGCATGTGAAATGAGTGCAATGGTATGATAGATCATTCTTTGGCATTGTTCTTTGTTGGGACTGGAATAAAAACAGATCTTTTTCTGTTTTTTTTCCAAGTTTTCTGCATTTTCCAAGTTTTCTGACCTGTTAAGTGCAGCACTTTAACTGCATTATCTTTTAGGATTTGAAATAGCTCAGCTGGAATTCCATCACCTCCACTAGCTTTGTTCTAAGTAACTCTTGCTACCTTACATTCCACGATGTCCAGTTCCAGTGAGTGATCACATCATCGTGGTTATCCAGGATATTGAGCGCTTTTTTTGTATTGTTCTGTATGTTCTTGCCACCCCTTCTTAATTTCTTCTTGCTTCTATTCAGTTCAGTTCAGTCGCTCAGTTGTGTCTGACTCTTTGCGACCCCATGAATCGCAGCACTCCAGGCCTCCCTGTCTGTCATCCCGGAGTTCACTCAGATTCACGTCCATCGAGTCAGTGATGCCATCCAGCCATCTCATCCTCTGTCATCCCCTTCTCCTCCTGCCCCCAGGTCCTTACTATTACTCTCCTTTATCATGCCCATTTTTGCATGAAATGCTTCCTTGGTATCTTCAGTTTTCTTGATGCAGTCTGTAGTGTTTTCCCATTCTATTGTTTTCCTCTATTTTTTTGCATAATAAATTATAGAGCTACCTCATAAAATGGTTTTGAGAATTAATTCAGGGTTATTAAGCACCCAGGGTATACAAGTCATCTAATATATGTTACTTATCATTACTATAGCTTTTATTTGTATTTTTATAAGCATGTGCTCATTTTTAAAAATAGTAACCCCAACTAGAATTATTTACTTAAAAACTCCCATGAACATTCATTTTTGTTTTCTTTTTGTTTCCTTAGATGAAAGTGACAATCTTAGTTGTATAAGGATTCATTTCTGTAATGAGTGATCAATTACTCATTTATGCATACTCAATTTTTTGTCTATTTTGATGCTTGTTTATTAATAGTTAGATTTTATATTCTTCTTATTCTGCATATATACTAATATTTAAAAGATTTTAACTTATATTAAATTGAAATATTTTCCTTTATGAATGTATTTAAATACATGTATATCTGCGTGCTCAGTCATGTCCAATCTTTTGTATCCCATGAACTGGAGCTCACCAAGCTCCTCGGTTCATTAAATTTTCTAGGCAAGAATACTGGAGTGGGCTGCCATGGGAATCTTTCTGCCCCAGGGATCAAATCCATGTCTCTGGTACTTTTGCATTGCCAGGAGAGGTTTTTACCACTGCACCACCTGGGAAAACCAAATACATGTACATATGTATATGTAAATATCTGTCACCTCTCAAAGCTTCACTGATTAAGACTATAAAGTAAGGCCTTAATATTAATTAAGGATTATCCCATAATTCAAATACAATTTAGGAATTATTTCCATTTAATAAGCTCCCCAGTTTACACACAAAACTTTCTCACCTAATAGGATGCTAACATATGTATTTAAATGAGATAACCATTTGGCTGAAGCTTGCTGCACAAGAAAAGTCCATTTCACAGTCTATTCACATCTCATTATATGGACCTTCACCATGGAAGGGCGAAATTGTTTAGACATTCACAGTAAGAACCACCTTGAACCGTATTTAACTCCCAAACCTTTTAAATTTCTTTAAGGTTCAGATAATTCCCACAAAGTTTTGCCTCACTTATTCCCTGCATTCACCACTTACCTTCTGGGAAATTAAGCCACCTACTTACTGGAAGAAACAAACACATTGTGTGTTTCCCACATTTTAGGAAAACTTAAAGAGAGGAATAAGACTTTGTTTTAAAAATAGTAACTGCCAACAATATCCAAATAAAATAAATTAGGGTATATACTTAATATTCACTTTTTACCCATAAACTTTTGAATGCCAAGAGACTATATATATATATATATATGCATGAATCATAATGATGTAGTTATTTGGTTGATTTTCTTACATGGCGTGGAAGATTGTTACTTAAGAACATTTACTACTCTGAGGAAAAACACAGCCATTCATATAATTAACAAAAACCATATTAACTGAAAATAATTAACAATAACTAAATGGAAGTATAGGTTTTGTCTCAAGCACTCAGATTACTGAATAGCTAATTTCTAAATAATAATGCTGAAATCACGTCTTGTATCCAGGTGGTGCTAGTGGTAAGGAACTCACCTGCCAATGTAGGAGATATATGAGACTCCGGTTCTAGCCCTGGGTTGGGAAGATCTCCTAGAGGAGGGCATGACAACCACTCCAGCATTCTTACCTGGAGAATCCCATGGACAGGGGAGCCTGGTGGGCTACAGACCACAGGGTCGCAAAGGGTGAACACAGCTGAAGTGACTTGGCACACACAGACACACATATTTGTGGGTACTTTAATTTTATTTTATGTCTGTATTTGCATGATTCTGCCCTTATTGCTAAATACAGCAAATTTACACAGAAGTAGAATATATTTCAATGTAATCTCTAAAAATTTTGAAGACAAGAAAGAAATGGTGAAATAGGTGATCGTGTAATATCCAGAATATTTAGGCTAAAAATGGAAGGATCAGTAATGTACTCCACCTTGATCTAAATCCCATGCTTTCTCTCTGATCAGAAATGAAATTGATTAACAGTAGGGCAAACTCCGACAAAGCAGCTAATTATAAAGGGAATTCACGGCTGTATAAATGCAAGGCTTAGCCTTACCACTAAAGATCAGCCACTGATAGCACCCCGTTATCCGCACAGGGATTGGGCTAGCCGCAAAAATGTATTCTTGCTTTGGAAATCTTTTTGCCTCGTATAGATGCATTCCCCTCAAATTTTGTCTGTTTTATCCAGAGTATAGTCAATGTCTCAGAGGACAGATATAAAATCACAGGGGAAAAAAGAAGTGTCCAAGTATAAATTTGGTGAAATTAGTAAAGGAAAATAATGTAAGCAGAAAATAATGGGGGTTTTTAGGTAATATTTCTAACCCTAAAAGTTTTATTCAAGTTTTTCCATAGGATATTACAAATATTTTGGCCAACCTAATACACATTTACATATATGTATATGTGTGTGTGTATAAAAATGTTTGTTTTACCTAGAATAATTTCTTAATCTTTTTATTTTTTTCTTTCAATTTTCATCTTACAATATTCACAATCTATATTTGGCTGTTTCCCTGTGATATAATTGAACGTGCTTTTTAATCTTTTGATTTACTGTAAACTGGTAGTTAAATTTATAGAATCAATCTGATTGAGATTGGCATTCCTTTGCCATCCCCTTTAACTCGAAGGAATTGGGTTGACCCAGAAACAGGCCAATGATTAACCAACTTCCATTAATGGTTTCTTTGTTGTTTATGGGAAGGTTGGGAATCAACTTCAGACCATTTCCATTCAAATCAATGACAGCATTCAAAACTAAGACTGAACTGTAGCAGTGATACAGAAATCTCCATACATTTCCATTTCTGAAAGTGGGTTTCATTTTTTTCTTGAGAATTGTATGGTCAATGGTGGTTGGGATTTTTGCCCTGGGATGAATATATAGAAAATGAGGGGAAAACAGAAAGAAGAAGGAGGAGTTGAGTCTGAAATGTTTGGGGGTATAATGTGACCAGACAGTGAGTCTAGTTTATTTTTGAATAGTTTAAACTTTTTAGAAGAAACACAGGGTGTTCTTTGCATTCACTAGTGTCTCAATGCTAACTCAGTGCCTAACTTTGCTGATGCTATTGACAGAGGAAGACAATCAGCCAATCTTCTTTTTATGCTCTTTGCCTTTTCAGCTTCTTCTTAACCCTTTTCACCAACCCTAGATCATAAATGGATATGCTCAATCTAAGGTGAAGGTAGAGAACTACTAAACCAGAGCCTGACAGATTGAGAGGGTGGATGCTCCAAATGGTTTAATGGTAAGCCTATATCACATTTTTCTCTTCCTCCATCTGTTTCTCTCTAGATTTGTGGATAGTACTGACATGCTATAGCAAAGGAAGTTCTGGAACAAGTATAAACAAATCATCATGTATTTTGCAAAGTATACCTAATCAGCATTGGGTAATTTTCTCAAATAAAAGAAAGATTAGCAAATCTTTGTATTGCCCACTTTTTTTTTTTTTGGTTGTTCCACACAACTTGAGGGATCTTAGTTCGCCATCCAGGAATTAAATCCAGGTCCTCATCAATGAAAGCCCAGAGTCCTAACCACTGGACTGCCAAGGAATTGTCCTGTTCCACTTTTAAATGCATCTTTAATTGAAAATTTTTTGCCTAAATGTTTGTGAGTTGAAGAAAATTCGTTTTTAAAAACACTTTGAGTATCTCACATTTAAACTTCTCATATTTTTTTGGAAACATAATTCCTTATTCTTTGATGCAAGGGTATTTGTATAGAAATAATGAAAGCTTAACCATAAATATAGTAATATGGAATATAAATAACCACTTCAGTTAAGGATCTAACTTCCTTGTTTGGTTGGGGGTAAAGAAGAACCTATATTTTAAAAATACCTTTACCCTAAAATCTTTCACAATGGTTGGGAGACTGTAAACTGCACTAATAACATTCTGTTGATCACTTTATTACAGCAAAGCAAAAGAAAACCTTCACATTGCCAAACTACATATTGTTTTTTGAAAGTGTTAAATGGAGCTGATGATTTGGGTACCTATAGTATATTCAAAAGCAGAGACATTACTTTGCCGACTAAGGTCAGTCTAGTCAAGGCTATGGTTTTTCCTGTGGTCATGTATGGATGTGAGAGTTGGACTGTGAAGAAGGTTAAGCACTGAAGAACTGATGCTTTTGAACTGTGGTGTTGGAGAAGACTCTTGAGGGTCCCTTGGACTGCAAGGAGATCCAGCCAGTCCATTCTGAAGGAGATCAGCCCTGGGATTTCTTTGGAAGGAATGATGCTAAAGCTGAAGCTCCAGTACTTTGGCCACCTCATGCGAAGAGTTGACTCATTGGAAAAGACTCTGATGCTGGGAGGGATTGGGGGCAGGAGGAGAAGAGGACAACAGAGGATGAGATGGCTGGATGGCATCATGGACTCGATGGACGTGAGTCTGAGTGAACTCTGAGAGATGGTAATGAACAGGGAGGCCTGGCGTGCTGTGATTCATGGGGTCACAAAGAGTCGGACACGACTGAGCGACTGAACTGAACTGAACTTACCTAAGTGAATGCTGCTGCTGCTGCTAAGTTACTTCAGTCGTGTCTGACTCTGTGTGACCCCATAGACAGCAGCCCACCTGGTTCCTCTGTCCCCGGGATTCTCTAAGCAAGAACATTGGAGTGGGCTGCCATTTCCTTCTCCAATGCATGCATGCATGCTAAGTTGCTTCAGTCATGTCTGACTCTGTGCGACACCATGTACGGCAGCTCACCAGGCTCCTCTTTCCACGGGATTATCTAGGCAAGAATACTGGAGTGGGTTGCCATTTCCCTCTCCAAGTTGAATGCTAAGTATACTGAATTTTGTGTAATTGTTAGGTGTTACATTGCTGGAGCTATGTTATGGTCTGATCATTAAGTATACATACCACTTTACAAACCAGGGATCAAATATGAGAGAAAAGAAGCTTATTTATAATGTATTTTTACCCATTCATTTTTATATCATATTTAAGATAGATTTTTGGTTCTTAAGGCCTTGCTTCTACTCATAACATCTCTATTTAACTTACTGTCATTATCATAAATTATCATCAGCATGTTTATTACTTCTACTATACATATTTTTATAAAGTATTAATGACATGATTGCACTTTCTGTGTTTTCTCCCAGGTACTTAAAATGAACATTTGTAACTCACTACTCATTTTTGGGACAGCTGAGTTAGGCTATTTCTTACCATTTTCTCAAGATTAGACTGTAGTGAGGTTTTATGACACAGAAACACATTATAGTGTGTACTGTCTAATACTGTTGCTTTATTTTTCACATTTCTACTCATTAGTTAGAGTATTATTTGGTTTTTCTATTTTAATTAGCAGTCTGACATTAAAAATAACTTTTATTTCAAGTAATATTCATTTTAAAGACTTTAATAAGTTTATATAGTCTATTTGTAACCTATACAGAGAAACCTTCCTGTAGATTTATTTGCCTTGGTTTCTTAAAATTGTACTGTATAAGGAAGCACTTCAAAAATACATATATTATTGAAATGTGATATACACAAAACCTTAATCAATATACTTATTATAATTAAAATTAGGATATTCTTGTCATCAAATTCAAGATTATAAATGAGTCAAAGAAGCATGATTAGTTTAATAGAAGATACATAAATGGATATATTCTAGATTTAGACTATAAAGCAGCTTTTTAATATGAATTGTTCAGCACAACTGCCCAAATATATGTGTTTTGCAGGTAAAATAGCATAAAAACAAACTGACACTGCCATGACAAGTAAATGCAGTTTTGTTGGGTGATTCTGAAAGAAAATATTTGTAGATATTGTATGCTTATTTTAAGCTGTCAAATCATTTTTGTTTTTGAGTAACGTCTTAGGCAGATCCTCAATACTCAAAAGAGAGAAAATTTAAAATGGCTTGGCTTGAAATGGGATGGATGGTTCAGAGATACAGATGCTTAAAAACCACCTTATTCTCTGGGGTCTAAGGGGTAGGCTAATAGAGGAGACCAAGATGGTGGAAGACCCCAAGCTTACCTCCTCACACAGGCACACCAAAGTTGCAACTATTTACAGAGCAACTATTATTAAGAATGGCCTGAAGACTAGCAGAAAAGATCTTCTATAAACAAAGATATAACAAGGAACCACAACAAGATGGGTAGTAGGAGTAGGGACATAGTATAGTTGAGTCACATATCCTCAGTTGGTGATCCATAAATGGGAGAATAATTACACCTGTAGAGGTTTTCTCCAAGGAGTGAGGGATCCAATCCCAACTTGGGGATCCTGTGGTGGGAAGATGAACTTCTAGAACTTTCGGCTTTGAACGCCAGTGGAGTTTACTTTTGGGAGTGTTGTTAGCCTGAGAAATATAAAGACTCCATTCTCAAAGGACACGCACAAAATCTCACACACTCTTGGAACCAAGGCAAAAGAAGTAATTAGGAAGGGGCCTATGTCAGACCCATTATGACTTCGGAGAGCCCCCAAAGAGGCAGGAGGCAGTTGAGACTCACCCTGGGGATGTAGACACTGCAGCAGCCATTTTGGGGGAGCTCATCCTATCACAAGGACACTAACACTGGCAAGTGCAGTTTGGATCCTCTCTCTAGCGTATCAGTGATCAAACCTAGCCCTTCCCAGCAACCAGTTGACATCAATCCTGGGATGGCCCAGGCCAAGCAGCTAGATGGACAGATACACAGCCTCACCCACTAGCAAGTCAGTTCCTGGTGGACTTTTCTGAGTCCAAACACCTGAAGACCTGGTCCCACCCACCAGAGAGCCCAGGACTTGGCCTTACCCATTAGTGGGCATGCACCAGCACCTTGGCCTCTGAGCCTCACAGCCAGTGCCCACTGGACCTGGCTCTGCCCGCCAGCAGTTGGATGCCAGCCCCAGGATATCTGCAGCACTGCAGCCGATCACTTTTCAAGACATGGGCCAACCATAAGCAGCCTGGGACCACTCTTGGGGGAAACACTCTGGGAGGCCCCGGGTTCTGGCACAACCCACCTGCTGGCCAGCACCACATCTGGACAACCCATATCCCACAGCCAGCCATGTCAGAAACTAGCCCAGCCCACCAGCACGTTGACACAAGCCCTAGGAATCCTGGTCCTGCAGCTAGTCATCCCAAGACACAGCGCCAAGCTCTAGTGGGCCAGTACTAAGTGTTCCAGAGCCCCCTGGGGCTCCACAGCAAGTTCCTGGTGACCCAGCCCTGCCCACCAGCAGGCTTTCATCAGGATTCAGATTCCCTTGGCTATGCAGCCAGCTATACCAGCACCAAGTGCTACTTATCTGGTTGGCAACCTGTGCACAAGGCTGGGCCTGAAAACCAATTGCATCAGAGAGTAGCCACACCTACCACTGAGTCCATAGTAGTGAGCCTACTACTATAAAGTCGCTTCAGTCGTGTCCCACTCTATGCGACCCCATAGACGTAGCCCACCAGGCTCCCTCATCCCTGGGATTCTCCAGGCAAGAACACTGGAGTGGGTTGCCATTTCCTTCTCCAATGCATGAAAGTGAAAAGTGAAAGTGAAGTCACTCAGTTGTATCTGACTCTTAGCGACCCCATGGACTGCAGCCCACCAGGCTCCTCTGTCCATGGGATTTTCCAGGCAAGAGTACTGGAGCAAAAAGGCTCACATAGTCCAATAGAGCATCCTCTAGGGCATATAGATTTGGTGGCCAGAGGACAGTGCAAGGCTGAACCCCGTAAGACGTCTCCTACATAAGGCCACCTCACTAAGATCAGGAAAAGTATTAAACTTACCAAATAGAAATAAAAACAATGAAGCAGGCAAAACGAGGCAACAGAGAAATATATTCCAGATGAAGGAATAAGATAAAACTCCAGAAGAATAACAAGTAAAATGGAGATCAGTAATCTACCGGATAAAGAGTTCAAGGTAGTGATCATAAAGATTCTCAACTCAGGAGAAGAATAGATAAACATGGTGAGAGTTTAACAGAGAGAAAATATAAAGAAAAACCAGAGTTTAAGAGTATAATAATGATAATAAGTACATGAGAGGAAATTTGTTTTCAAAATTCTTTTACATTCACATCAAAAGAATAAAATGCCTGGGAATAAATCTAACTAAGCAGGTAAAAGACCTGTGCTCAGAAAACTCTAAGACACTGATGAAACAAGTTGGAGATGACACAAACAGATTGGAAAGATACGGAATGAAGGACTGTTAAAATGATAATACTACATAAGGCGATCCTCAGATTCAAAATGTCACTGACATTTTCAACAGAACTATAACAAATAATTTTAAAATTTGTGTGGAAACACAAAAGACCCTGAACAGCCAAAACAATCTTAAGAAAGAAGAACAAATCTGGAGGTCACATACTCCCTGGTTTCAAACTATGCTATAAAGCTATAGTTATCAAAAACAGTATGGTATGAGTGCAAAAACAGACACATAGATCAATGAAGAGAATAGAGCCCAGAAATAAACCCATACATGAAGGTCAGTTAATCTACAAAAAGGAGGCAAGGATGTACAGTAGAAAAAGATAGTCTCTTGAGTAAATAGCTCTAGGAAAACTGGACAGTTACATGTAAAACAATGAAATCAGAACATTACCTCACACTATATACAATATAAAGTTTTATAAAAAGTAAAGTTTTCTGTTTTAATATTAATATCCAAAAGAATTAGTCTACCACAGGACATAGTTTTATTATAAAATAGTAATTCTTTGATTTGATTCAACAGTTGCTTCTGCAATGTCCCAAAAGATTATTCAAAATATGATTTTATAATTTGGAAATGGGAAACTGAGTATCAGTCTGGGAAAGTTATTTCACATATGGACAATTTTAATGTTAGAAAAGTTTTTATAATAAGGACTACTTGTTTCAATGAGATATTACAAAGAGCCAACAATAGTATATTTTCACCTAAAAAATATTTTTCTCACTCGTTTGCAGGCTCCTTGGTGGCTCAGACGGTAACGCGTCTGTCTGCCAAGCCGGGAGACCCAGGTTCGATTCCTGGGTCAGGAGGATCCCCTGGAGAAGGCAATGGCAATCCATTCCAGCACTCTTGCCTGGAAAATCCCATGGATGGAGGAGCCTGATAGGCTACAGTCCATGGGGTCGCAAAGAGTCAGACACGACTGAGCGACTTCACTTTCACTATGCTGCTTCAAATCTTAAATTTATGACTATTCACAGAGATTCTTGTATGAGATGAATACAACCATTTTATCTATGGAAAGGACCCACTGACAACTATAAACTTGAAAACAAATAAAGACAATGATTTGAACCAACATCATATGTGATTTATCTTTGCCTGGGACTATACATTTTGCATTTGAAGTTTCAGACCTGACATTGTTCAATTTGGAGTTACTGATCTCAAGTGACATTTTGTTGATTATACTTGACTTGGAACCATGTGACAGAACACAGGTGATACAGGTCTATTTAAATACTTTTTGTGCATTTAAGACCTATGAGTTAATATTGAAAGAGGTACCTGAGGTTGGTTGCTTATTTTTAAACATATGGAATCCATGAACTTCTATCTCAGTAATAACTTTCTAAAATATGTTTGAAATGCATTTATTTTATTTGTCTGCCATTAATTAATCTATTGAACTAAAACTGATGTGTATCTATATGTGCTAGGCACTACTGTTGGGACTGGGGATATAGGGATAAATAAAACTAAAATCTTTTCCTGTTCACCCATTCCCTGCCCCATTTTTTGTTTTCTTTAAGAGCTTACCTTCCCATTGGGAACAGATCATAAATAACATAATATAATTTAATATAAGGTAGTTGTCAGTGAAGGCATCTCAGAGGAGGGTGACAATTCAACTGAAATGTGAATGACGTAAAACAGTTATTGCAGATAAGGGGGAGTGGCAAGCACATGGATTCGAAGGTCTTCTGTATTGTTTGAATAGTATATAAGAATGCATTTGTAATTACTTGCATAGCAACAGTGGAAAAATATTATTGAAAAGCTGTACATTATAATGTCTGGACATTGATATGGAAGGATACTGAAACTAGGTAAGAGACAAAAGTTTCAGATGTTCAATATGGAATATTAGAATTTTTGAAATGAAATAATTTTTTCCTCTTTAATTGCTAATATTCCAGTTAGTAATAGAGTTGAATATCACTATTTTTAATCATTAACCAAATAGAATTTGGTGTGCGGTGGTGTGAAGTCACTCAGTCGTGTCCGACTCTTTGTGACCCGATGGACTTTAGCCTACCAAGCTCCTCTGTCCATGGGGTTTTCCAGGTAATAGTACTGGAAATAGAATTTAGTATTGACCAATATGGAGAAGGCACTGGCACCCCACTCTGGTACTCTTGCCTGGAGAATCCCATGGATGGAGGTGCCTGGTTTGCTGCAGTCCATGGGGTCAACAAGAGTCAGACACAACTAACCGACTTCACTTTCACTTTTCACTTTCGTGCATTGGAGAAGGAAATGGCAACCCACTCCAGTGTTCTTGCCTGGAGAATCCCAGGGACGAGGGGAGCCTGGTGGGCTGCCGTCTATGGGGTCGCACAGAGTCGGACACGACTGAAGTGACTTAGCAGCAGCAGCAGCATTGACCAATATAACAAAAATGACATTAAGAAAGAAGATAAATTAGCAAGGTAAGTAGATACCTATCAAATCAGTGTCTGACTAGAGCCATGTAAATATGTGTATAAAAACTTCTCAAGTTTATACTCCTTTAAGATAATAAGATAAGTATATCCATAGAATATCAAGATATTGCACCGGAAAGTTCCCTTATTTTTCCAAGGGACTATTTATTTTTAAGAAAGAGTCAACCTAGATTTCCTTGAAATATCATTTCATTTAGGACATTGAGGTCACTTAGGACAGATTTGTTTAATTAAATGTGGAATCTAAAAAAACAGTACAAATGAACTTATTTAGAAAAGGAAATAGAGTCATGGATGCAGAAAACAAACCTATGGATACCAGGGGACAAGATCGAGAGGAGAGGGATAAATGGGGAGATTGGGGTTGACATATACATATTAATATGGTTTCTCAGATGGTAAAGAATCCACCTGCCGATGCAGGAGACACTGGTCTAATCCCTGAGTTGGGAAGATCTCTTGGAGAAGGGAATGGCAACCCACTCCAGTATGGTTGCCTGGGAGATCCCAAGGGCAGAGGAACCTGGTGGGCTCCTGTTCATGGGATTGCAAAGAGACAGATATAACTGAATGAATAACACTTTCACTTTATTCATTTCTAAAATAAATAACTAATAAGAGCCTACCATGTAGCACCGGGAATTCTATGAAGTACTCTACAATGGTCTATATGGGAAAAGAATTTTAAAAAGAGTGGATATATGTTTATGCATATAAATGCTTCTCTTTGCTATATACCTGAAACTAACACAACATTGTTAATCAACTATATTCCAATAAAACTCATACTCAAAACAAAACCTCCTAATCCCCCAAACCCTCAAAATTCAATCACTGCTAAAATTTTCAGGCTTATGCCTGTTGCCTGAAGTGAAGCAACATTATGTGAGAATAGATATGTTGTGTATACTATTGTCCTGTGGAATCTAACTGTAGCCTGGTTAAGTGTCACTTATGGGATATTGGCTGTGGAACCCAAACATTAATATGCAGGAGAAGTGAAAAAAATAAAATGAATCATTACAGCATTCTTTCTTGATAAATTCTGCTATGCACAATTCATCTGATCAAATTAGGTAGAAAAATACTGATCCTTCTTGTACATCTCTACTTCCTTTTAGGAATATAAGTGACCAAACCTCCCAGTCTGCCTTCCTGCATCTGTCTTCGATATACACAGCTCCCTTTGAAATCAGTTGGATGTGAGAGAGTGCAGTGGGGGATGAAAATCTGTGAATTCCACAGCCATTTCTCAGGTGGAAGACTGGGGAACTGCCATCTTAATGATGCTTCTCAGTGGGAGACCCAGTTTGATGAGGCTGAATAGGCCTGAAAGAATCGACTTCATGATATAAAGAAATGGGGAATCAGAGAGCCTTGCAGCTTCCAGAAGAATCTTGAAATACTGAGTGGGATAGACTCCCTTTCAAATCAAATTAATTGAATATGTGTAATTTCCTTTTCCCTTCTTAAGAACTCCCACCCCCACCTTTTTTTTTTTTGTAAACAGCCATCCAGTATCTGTCATATCTTAATTCATTCCTTGAATTACTTCATCTTTTAATACTGTCAGGGGCTACCAGCCTCTTAGTTATTCTGTTTTATTATATTTGAGAGCCCAAGTCCTAGGTGTTCACATGTATCTCCCACTGAATTCGATAGTCCTTTAAGCTGTGTATGGTGATCTTCTCATCTTAGAAATTAGACGTCGTGATTAGAATAACATTTATGTTACATAAGGGTTTTTTCTTTAAACCTGACTGAGGGTTCCTTTAAAAAACCTGAAAACAAATATAAACTTCTAAGTTATAAGAGAGGCAAATTTATTAGAGTATCTTTTTTTCCCTCTGGATATTTCTTGAAATCCTATATGGTCTGAACATTATCTGTTACCATACAGTGTCAGAGAAACATATTCTTTATTCTTAACATCTTCATAACCATTTGTAAATTATAGTGTTATGATGCCTGTGTCATATATCACATAATATATGTTATTTGAAAACACATACTAAGAAATAATGGTTAACAAAAAGCCTTGTGTAAATACCAGATCCATTGAATAGATGTGATACTTATAAATTTGGAGCAAATAAATTGAAGCAACCTCTTTACTTATACATACATGGGAGCAAGGAGTAGATGCTCAAAACTATGACTAAGAAATGAATTGATCATTTGGTTGGGATTCTATTGGTGTTGTGTGAGACAATACCAAAAGGTAGGACAGGGAAAGTTTGGGACATAATTAGTAATCCTACCTAAAACCAGCTTTCTTATTCTGGATGGGACCTTACTCAAACCCCAGCAGCCAATTGCAATGCTTATCATAATCATAATGTTAAAGATTTTCAAAGCAGACATTTCCCTCAGCTGTCCTTAGGAGCCTGTTTTAAGTGATTAAAATTCAATGCTGTCAAGAAGTTCTTACATTATGTCAACATAAATTTGTCTTGTAAGTTAAGCCATTTCCTGCTGTAGCACTGAGGAACAGCTGGTCACCATCTTCTTTATGATCATTTTCCTTAAGCTCAAAGATAATAAAACTATCCAATGCTCTTTTTTCTTTTTCAGCTGAAGTCATCACAACTTATTCATATATTTTTTTCATAGATTTTTATTTTTTCTAATGACACTATTTATTTTCAGGGCCACTAAGCTTTCTGATATCCCTGGGAGATTACTAGATGGCAGCCACTGTTCCTTTCCATTACAGACAGTAACTTGCCAAGAGGATTTCAAATTATGGCTGCCTATCTTTTAATACACTGCCAATGACATAATGTTCTATAAACAACACAAATATAATTGACATCTGTAATTAACATTAGGTCACACTTTTCTCTCCCACATTAAAAATGTCATCTTTGAAGCATTATTTCACTGGTTATGTTTGTGCCAATATAGATATATCCCAGATATATTAGCAGTGAACCATGCAGCAGGGAAAGCTTAAATCTCCAAATGTCCTTCACACACCGACTATTTTTAAAATCCTTTGAAACATGATGTGAATCACTGCCTATAATACAGAAGTTTTATTATATGTATATTTTTACTGAACATAGTAGGTCTGTATCTTCCCCATGCAGATCATGTGAATGAAATGTGAATATTTGGCCTGTTAGTTATTTGCATATGTTAAAACTGAAGCCCTTGTCTCCAATATTTTCTATGATTCTTTAATGATTTGTAGTTAGGCTTTGTATAGAGTTAGGTGGCTTATTGAATGAATCTGGTGCTTTTGATCGGTGTAATTATGTAATTGAGATAATATAAGCTCTCAAGCTTCAATTCTTTTTCAATTAGACATTTCTTCAATTAGACATGTAGCTTTCCAAAACTATAAACCTTCCTGATAATTATCCAAAATATTCTCTCTGCTTTGCTTAGAGAGCTTGAGTAAGTTTTTCTGATTTATTAGAGTCAAAATTCTGACAAATCGGTAGGAAGCAAATGTGATATTCATCATGTTGCTACTGATCCTATATTAAGGCCAGATAAAGTCAGTTCTTAATCTGTTTACCAGAGTTCATAGACTAAATTTATCATTATATCCCAAGTTAATGCTACACCAATATTATTACTGAATAAAGCAGGCAATTTACCAAACAATATATAGACTAAAATTCCATATTTGTTTTAACAAAAACTGTGTGGTTGTATTTATGTATAAGAGAAGTCAGAAGGACATCCACAATATAATTAAAGTTATTATCATCTTAGAGTGTCGGGGTCATGGGTTATTTTTATTTTATATTTATTGCATGCTTTTCTAATTTTTCTACATGTTCATTTTCTAGTGAACATGTATTACTTTATATAACTAAAAAAACCTCTAATTTTATGTATTTCAAGTCTAAATCAGCTAAAAGTGTATGTTCAAACCCAAAATAATGATTCAAATAATGGCCTAAAAATTCCAGAGTGAATTTGAAACTATACATATTAAATAAGCAAGGATCTTGTTTAAAGCATTGCTTCTTCAAAGTCTATCTAGCATGCTGTGAGTACGCAAATATATTACCCTAAAACAAGTATTAATTTTGCTAGCTAGAGAAACTGAGTGAAGTTGTGAACCATTCTTTTTCTTTTTCCTGCAAGCAAAATACATCCTACTTTACACATTGTAGTTGGATAATGGATATTAAGAATTGCCAACTAGGGGGAAAAAGTGAAAGGGGGAATTTTAAGTCCTATGAGAATATTCTGGGGCATTAGTTTCTAAATACAAATAAACACTGAGTTATGTCAGGAATGTTATGCAGCCATAATGCTGTCCATCTTGTATTCTCAGCTTTGTAGCTGGAAGTACCAGTTCAGTGTTCTGAAATTTCACAGTTGTGAAAAATTTCCTTCTCAAAACAGCTTATTTGGAGTTCTAAATTTTCTTCCTTTGGGTAGAGAAATATGAAGGAAGTATATTAATACAGAGCGTTACAAACACTGAGATTACACATAAACTCATTGATGTACTAGCTGGAATATTTCACTGAAACTAAAGCATCAAATCACAATTTTGTTTTTTCGTTTATTCCTCATTAAGCTGAAACTTTGATCACTTTGCTCCTTGGTTTTTATGTGGCATAGGGAACTCTGGGGAGGGTCTTAGTTTTTAAGCAGTGGCATGCTGGAAAAACAATGAAGAGAGTAAGATGATCAGAATTATAAATATGATTCTTACTTATTTTCATTCCTATGGGGACAGTATAATATACTGACCAAGAGCATACACCATAGAGACAAACCACTTGGCTATAACATTAGCTAAGTATGTGAATGTCAAGCTGTTTCTCTCCTTTAATCTTCAATTTCTTCATCTATAAAATAATGAATAATAAGAGTTAATATAACTGTACATGCTCATGTAGTCACTAAATAATATAAACTATGTGAAGATCTTAACACAATGGCTAACATGGAAAACTACTCTATAAATTTGTTGCAGTTGTTCAGTCGCTCAGTTGTGTCCGATGCAGCACGCCAGGCTTAAATGTTAGTTATAATTAATTCAACAGATATTTATGAAGCATCTACTATGTGCTGGGTATATATTAAAATCCAGGAAAACAATTAAGAGCATTAAAGAGTGGTATCTAGACTCACAGAGCTTTTAATCTTATAAAGGTCAGGAAGAAACAAGCAATTTTGAATTGTTGAGATCAGGGTGATTCGAGGTACTGTGAAGGTACATAGAAGGGGCCCCTTTACCAGTCTGGGAAAACTTTATGTAGATGGTACTGTCTGCATTGAGACTAGATTGGAATGAATAAGAGTTAACTAGGTGAAGAAATGAGAGAAGCATATTCTAGGTAGAGTAACCAACAAGCAAAACTTCCCTTTTCAGTCAGGATTATTTTTGTAGGTAACCCAGCTCAGATAAGGGCTTCCCTGGTGGCTCAGAGGTTAAAGCATCTTCCTCCAATGTGGGAAACTGGGGTTCAATCCCTGGGTCGGGAAGATCCCCAGGAGAAGGAAATAGCAACCCACTCCAGTATTCTTGCCTGGAGAATTCCATGGACAGAGGAGCTTGGTAGGCTACAGTCTATGGGGTCACAAAGAGTCGGACACACCTGAGCAACTTCACTTTCACTTTCAACTCAGCTAGACTAACAAAAGTGGCAGTTTATTAGCACATGTAAGTTAAATTTCAGACATAGGGAAGATTTCAGATGAACTTTATCAGGACTCTAATTTGATTTCCTTCTCATTTGTTGGCTCTGTTTTGATTTGTGTGCTGATTATGGATTTCTCCATGATATTAAAATGACTACTATATCAGTGTAGGCCTCACACCAAATTGGAAAAAAAAGCTCTCCCTGTGTCTAATTATCGAACAAAAAATCTGGGAATTCATTATGATTGATCAACTTGGTCATGTGCTTATATATGAACCAGTGACTGAGACATGGGAGATGGGGTCATTTTGCATGGTCTGGCCATTCAAAATGTTCTTCAGGATCTAAGTAAGGTCAGCAGCACCCAGAAATCAAGCTGCTACTCAGTAGAGGGAAGGACAAAGGGATACTGGGTAGGAAACCAGGAGTGCCCACTAGAGACCAAAGGATGCGAGACAGAGTGTTATGTTCAGTTCAGTTCAGTCGCTCAGTCGTGTCTGACTCTTTGCGATCCCATGAACCGTAGCACGCCAGGCCTCCCTATCCATCACCAACTGCCGGAGTCTATCCAGACCCATGTCCATTGAGTCGGTGATGCCAAGGAACTGAAATAAATTCAGTGAGTCTAAAACACAGAAATCTGAGGAGGGTGGAGACGGGGAATGGCAAGTATGCAATTAGAGAAGTAAGCAAAAACCAGATGACACAGAGTTTTGAAAAATGCCTTAGAGAGCTTAGATTTCTTCACGTGATGTGAGGAAAGAAGGTTTTTTTTTTGGTTTGTTGGTTTTAGCAAGGAAGTCAACAATCATACAGGTGAAATCTAGTATGGAAAATGAATCAAAGAAAATTTGGACTGTGGGTTGAGGGACAATAAATATAGGAGACTCTTAATTCAAGTATAAAATTATGAGGACTTGAATAAGTGTTGGGAATATATTGATAACCGGTTTGGTGGGACTGAGGGAGAGAGAGGAATTTAAAATAATGCCTATATTTTGGCTCAGGCAGTTGGATAGATGTCCACGCCATTTGCTGAGATTAGAGTATCAGAAGAGAGAAAAGATTTAGAGGTTAAGATGATACAGTCCAAACAGAAATGTTAACACAAGTGTGGAGCGCAGGAAAGCTAAAAGGTTTTGAGATACTGTGAGCACTGTGGGGATGGTGAGATAATCCAGGGAGCATGTAGAGAATGAGAACAGAAAGCCCAAGATGGAAATTGAGGTGTTAGAAGGCTAAGAATGAAAGCCCACATAGGTGATGGGAAAAGAGGGCCAAAGACAGAACAGAAAAACACCAGTGAACCGAGAGAAGAGAGTATTTCAGAATGGGGAATAGTTAACTGTCTAATGCAAGAGAGATGAGAGTGGCTCCAGAGAAGTGGCAATGGAAGCCAGACTGCAGTGGATTGAGACACTGAAGTAAGTGGAGATGTGGCTACAGACGACTTTTAATTTAGCCACGAAAGAGTAACTGACAAGCAGTTGACGGATTTGTTACTGTTAATTTTCTTTACGATAAAAGGATCTTGAATATTTAAGTGTCATTAGGAGGATTTGTGTATGAAGAGTTATATAACTAGTATATATATCTTACAATTTATATAACTAACATTTATATAACTTACATATATAACTAACATTTTAGCACTTATGGTACCAGGCACTCTTCTCAGTAGCTTATATGTTTTAACCTTTTCTCATCCTCATAACAACCCAGTGAGCCTATTGCTATTACTAGTCACATTTTACAGATGAGGAAAGTGAGGCACAGAGGTCAAGTATCCCGTCTAAGGCTATAAGCTAGTAAGTTGTGGAGCTGGAATGAAACTGACAGCAGTCTGGCCCCCGGAGTCTGTGCTCTCACTGTCCCTTGGCTGCTGCTGCTGCTGCTGCTAAGTCACTTCAGTCGTGTCTGACTCTGTGCGACCCCATAGACGGCAGCCCACCAGGCTACCCCATCCCTGGGATTCTCCAGGCAAGAACACTGGAGTGGGTTGCCGTTTCCTCCTCCAGTCCCTTGGCTAGGATGCCTTTATTTCACTCTGCTGGATCAAATGAACTGTAGCAGGAGAACGTGTAACAGTGCAAGGACAGGCATTCTTGATGAAACAGAGGGGATGTGGTTCAGCTGCAAGTGACAAAAAGGGGTAATTTTGGCTTAAGATGAAAGTTTATTTTTGTCCCCAGAGAGTGAGGGAAGCAGTATGGCACTGATGTGATACTGTTTTGTGAGGAATTGACTTTCTTTCCATATTGTTGCTTCATTGTGCATGGCTGAAATCCTCAAAGTGGACCTCTATGCCTATGCTAGCCAGTATGTAACCACCAACCATGTGTGGTTTTTGAGCAGCTGAAATATGACTAGTCCAAACTGTGTGTAGCAGCTGTTAAAATACACACCAGAAAAAAATGCAAAATAACTCATTAATAACTTTTAAATAAATTATATAGTGAAGTAAGAATTTGGACAATTGGATTAACTGAGATGTATTATTGAGCCATTTCATTTATTTCTGTTTATTTTTAAATATGGCTAATAGGAGATTTAAAGTCACTTTCATAGCTTGCATTCATGGCTTGCATTATACTTCTATTGGACATTGCTTCTCTGGACTTTACATGTACATTCCATACAGCAGTATGAAGGAGGGAAGAGGTTATACCCACTTCTTTTAAGTATACTTCTCAGAAGTCATATACATTCTTTGCTTTCATCCCATGACCACATTTAACTGAAGTTATAGATGAGAATTATAATATTGATTCTGAATAGTCACAAGTGCAGCTACAATTTTTCAATTATGTTGGTTCACAAGAAGGGTGAAATACATACTGGGGCATAATTAGCAGGCTCTGACACAACTCCAAAGCACAGATTGCAAAATTAACTTTAGTCTCAGGTGACAGGAGGCATGTTGCCTTCAGCTGAGCATAAGTACAAGATGGATGGGATTATAGCTATTTTTGCAAATTTGGTGTTAAGAAGTTGAGAGAATTTTTTATCTTATAGCTTCAACATTTGTCTTTTTCTGTGCTGAGGAAATGATGCCATTTGTTGTAAATGTGGCTCAGATTGAGTCAAAGAGTGATGGAGCTGTTTTGAGAATCAGGTTGGAACTGGAGACCATGAATTTATATTGTAACCAACCTGCATGGTTGTGGATTTTTGCTAGCAGTGCCCAGCAGCCTAGGTGTATTAAGAGAAAAGGTGGAAGTTATTATTATTTAAAATTGAGGCTTTATTGGGAAAATGCCAATGAAGACAAATGGGATGAGGAAGGTGAAGATGTTAACATGAGAGCAGTTGAAGGGATGGACAATGGACTCTAAGATGGAGAGGGGAGTATGTGAAGACTAATTAATGGCTGCTGATAGCTAGGATGAAGTACACCGGTGGAGAAAATGAGGATCCTAAAGAAGAGGTGCAGTCACTAAGTGAGAGGGCCAAAAGTGGAGGGCATTGTGGTCAGTAATTGGATTGCATTTAATTTCAGTTTTCCAGAGATAGGATAGGTCTTGATCATGACAAATCTGCAGTGGGCTATGAGAATGAGTGGCTGAATTAGGGTGGAAGAGAAGGTCATTTGAAGTGAAGAGGTCAAGAAACTGAGGGATATGGGGTTTAGTGGAGGAATGTGGTTCTTTAGCTGTCAGTCTGTTTTATGAGAGATTCATGTCAGATCTATCAGATCATTGGTGGGAGACAGTTCTCCACGAGTCTGTCTTATTTCTGCAGATTTTGCAAACCGAGACACTAATGATTTTTGCTTTGGATTATCATTTCAAGGATGGTTTTAGAGCAAAGTCTTATATGATACAGATAGTGTCTCCCTCTTGAGTAAACAGCAGGAATGCTTACTGTTCACTATAAAAGGTTAGGGTACCCAAGTTCAGGGTTTCTCTTCTGTAACACAACACCCCCATATAAAGGTATTACTTGGTCATCTTCACACTGACCTTGGGAATTAGGGCTTGGGGAACAGCACAAATGCTAATAATTTGGCCAGTGTTATTGCTGTGAGCTATAAAGTTCTTTGTCTCTGACCCAGGGTTTTTGTGTCTTCGGTTAGTGTTCATAAAACAATGGTAGGTTAATTTCTTAGCCTGTATATAGATTAAAATCTCAGACTCTCGTGATTCCTGTCAATTGTTTCTAAATTTCACTGAGCTGTAATATACTCTATGAGCCTTCTTTCTCTGTTAGGGTGTTTTATTGCCTTTTTTTTTTTTTTATTCCGCTCTCCTGAAAACCAGAGCCACGTTATCTTATTTCTGTTTCCTGTTGGCCCCCTCAGTTTGACAATATCCTCTTTTTAATACTTTTAGATGCTTTGTTTGGTGAATTATTATTAAAAATGGAATATTCCATTGTTCATTATTTCAGCCCCATGATTGATTGATCTCGGTTGCTTTTCCCAGCTATATTTGATATGAAAATGCTTGCTAAATATTTGAGTACTTTGGCAGTTCCAAAGCTTCACCACAATCAAGTACAAGCTTTTGCATCCTATATGCTAACTATAGCAGGTGGATAAAATCAATTGGATGTGTAAATTCTTTAAATAACAGCAAATGGAGCAAATTGAATTTCAAAGTGGAAAAAGGTGAACCTGAGAAGCAGTGGTAAGAAGGTCATCAGCAGAATTAGCAAAAAAGTCTGGCAAAGTTACAGTTAGGCAGCCAGTAATACTCTATTGATCAGACTTTCTCAATCAATGAGGCTGTGCCTAGATTATTGATGCAAAGGTATTAAGCAAAATTTTATTTCAGCTAACTTGTTGGCTCAGATGTCAACTGAAAGTCATTTCCCCAGTCAATCAAATATACAATAAATTTGAGCAGATCTAGCTCTTAAACATTCTTGTGTCCACTCTGCTTTCCAATCATACAATTACCTTTGAGAGGGTTACAATTAGATTAATATATAAAGTAACACATGGGGAAATGCACCGTATATCTACAAAGAAAACAGAAAAGCATCTTTCTAGGTTAAAAATACAGATATGAAATATTTTTCTCTATTGAAGATAAGGTAATTGAAACTATTTGAAATGATATGTATTTAATCTTTGTTCAGTTCACAGTTTGGTAGTCTTAATTCCCAGGATCCATCTATATATTTCATAACACCCACTGTGATGTCTGCTACATCTAAAAATTGGAGTTAAGGACAAACTGTTTACAAGAATAGCAAACAAAACATGTGCTAATAGACAAGTTTTCCTTTTTTTTTTTTTTTGGAGAGTAGGTGGGGCAGACATTTGGTAGAGTGGTGACTGATCATTCTGGAAAAATAAAACGTCCCTTCTTCAGGATGCCTGTTTGGTTGGAGACCTAATCTTTTCTTTTTTTTCACTTTTGTCTGAGTCTAAATGTCTTTACTATTTTCAACTTCATTTGGCTTCAGATAATATTGATGTCTTTATAATATTAGTTGCTTTATAATATTAGCCCTTCTATCATACAACTCTATTTTTGTAATTTTGCATAATCTTTTAGACCCAACTCCTGTCACCACCCTCTAGTGGTGCCTCTTTGTCTCTCTCTTTTATCCAGTGTCTACACCTATCATTTTCTTTAGTGCTAAGGAGGCTTATCCACACATCCTGTCTGCCCAGACTCAACAACTCAGATTTCCACGTGAAACTATACTATGAAGACCTCATCTTAAAAAAATTAAGAAGGGAAGCTTTTCCCTTCTCCAGAGGATCTTTCCAACCCAAGGATTGAATGCAGGTCTCCCACGTTGCAGGTGGATTCTTTACCAGCTGAGCCACAGGGGAAACCCAAGAACATTGGAGTGGGTAGCCTATCCCTTCTCCAGCAGATCTTCCTGACCCAGGGATTGAACCAGGGCCTCCTGCATTGCCAGTATTCTTTACCAAATTCCAGGCTGTATTAAGTGAAAGAAAGGAAAGGAAAGTGAAGTCGTTCAGTCGTGTCCAACTCTTTGTGACCCCAATGGCTGTAGCCTTCCAGGCTCCTCTGTCCATGGGGTTTTCCAGGCAATAGTACTGGAGTGGGTTGTCATTTCCTTCTCCAGCAGATCTTCCTGACCCAGGGATGGAAACCATGTCTCCCGCATTGTAGACAGCCGCTTACCCGTCTGAGCCACCAGGAAGTCCATTATGTCTTCATTATAGGCTTTATTATGTCTATGTAAATGCTGGACTAACTTCAGTATTTGTCATTGAAATGGTGATTATGGAAAGCTGTCATTCACACACAGTCTGAGGCTCAACCTGAGTTTTGCTGTATCATTTTCTATTGTTTAATAAAGCTACTGTATATCCTCTTTTCTCAAATAGAGTTTAAACTTCTTAGAGATAGGAAATAAATTGTTCATTTTTAATTTTATCTGTAGAACTCCAAACAGGGATGGAGACAGTAATGGTACTTGTAAGCACTTGTTGATATAGATTTTTTATCATGTAGATGAAAAACCAAGACTAAGGCTTTTTTCTAAAAATAGTTAATAGCTGGTAGTTTTGGTGTCCATGTAAGGAAGTGCCCAGGCCCCTAGAATGCATTTGCATTTTGCCTAATTGACTTTGATCACCTCTTAACTGAATCAAGTCAGCTAAAATCACAGCTAAAATTCATAAAAATGCCACTTTTACTATTAATTATGCCTTTTTCACTTTTTAAAATAAATAATCATGCAATACGGAGAGCTTTGAACTCAAGCTGAAAAACAATTCCTTTCAAAGCTTCATTAAAATAAAAATATGTTTGCAGGATCAATGGGGTTGTTTTTCTCTTTCTCATTTTAAATAAGAACTGATCAAGAATCAGAAAAGAGAAAAAGGATGCCTAACCAACTACTATCAAGTGCTTTCTTCCATCAAAGATGAATTGTTTCTAAATTTGCAAAATGAAATTTCTTTGTGTAAATTCTCTTTTTAGGTATTTGTATTTCTTTTAATTTTGCTTTAAATTTTTATTTATTTTTGGTGTGTAAATTCTTCATGAGCCTTTCAGGAAGAAAATTTATTTCTGCAAATTAAAAATAGGATGTCATACTCCAAGCTGGTGCTGGTTTTATATCTTTAAAATACCATGCCTTATAACATCTAAACCTCAGGCTGTCTTCAGTCAAACACCGGAATTGAAAGCTGTCGCCCATGAGTGCAGAGAAGCTGATAAGATACTGTCGTATCACACTATATTTAATGCTGTTCACATTTTCCTTTACAACCAAAGTAATATGAAGAATGTTGGTTAGGGACTATATTTGTCTCTAGCTGTAACAAAGTACCACAAACTGGGTGGCTTAAAACAACAAAAAATTTATTCTCTTGTAGTCTGGAGCCTAGAAGTCTAAAAACAAGATGCCAGCAGGGCTCTGCTCCCTCTGGGGCTCTGGATAGGATCCTTCTTGGTCTCTGCTTGGCTTCTGGAAGTGGCGACTGATCCCTGGAATCCCCTGTCTTACAGCTGCATCACTCCAATTTCTGCCTCTCCATATTGGTCTCTATCTTCATCTGGCATTTACCACTTCTTATAAAGATACCTATTATATTATATTAGGACCCACCATAATGACCATACTTTATATTGATGATATCGGCAAAGACCCTGTTTTCAAATAGGGTCACATTCACAGGCATCTGGTGTTAGAACAGTTTAGGGGATCCAATTCAACCTATAACAGGGATGAAGGTGATAAAAGGTTGAATCCTAAGAACTAAGTATACAAAATTTATAATTTTAAAAGTGTCTTTAAGTAAAAGAAAATTCTATTGCTCAGCAACCATGTAATTTTAGCCAGAAAT
Organism: Nanger dama; assembly: GCA_917880005.1. Classification (NCBI taxonomy): domain Eukaryota; kingdom Metazoa; phylum Chordata; class Mammalia; order Artiodactyla; family Bovidae; genus Nanger; species Nanger dama. Next base: position 33,656,126 of record CAKJTW010000010.1, on the reverse strand, counting down.
GTAGTGGACTTTTCTACTTGTATTGCAAACTTCCTATGTTTATAACATTTTGTTGATCATTTATTAGACTAATTCTTTGAAAAATAGATTTTGAGGCTCCAGTCTTCCTCCTTTGAAGGCCATTTGCTTTTGAACCATCCTTTTAATAGATCTCTTCCGTACAACATATTCATTTTTCTATATCACCTGAAAAAATATTCTATAATTTAAAGTATTTATACTTAATAGGACCTCAGTAAATATGTTTTAGAGGTAATTACAGTACCTTTTATCTATATCTATCTATGTGTATATAGATATTGTGTGTGTTAGTCACTCAGCTGTGTCTGGCTCTTTGCAATCCCACAGACTGTAACCCACCAGGCTCCTCTCTCCATGGAATTCTCCATTCAAGAGTACTGTAGTGGGTAGACATTCCCTTCTCCAGGAACTCTACTTCAAGCTTAATCAAAATACCATATATGAACATATGCTTATGTGCAGTCTTTTTATTGTACTTAATGTAAAAAGTAGATATCACCTTAAGCACACGAAGTGTGGTAAGAAAAATCCAGTTGTATCTGTTTGTGATTAAACATAATGCTTCCATATGTGGCATCTCTCTTTGGATTCAAGCTGTCTACAGTAACTTGATCAGGGATATAATTACACCCCTCTTGAATCAAGAAAGTCAAATAATGTCAAAAACAATCATTTTACTTGTAGACATTTTGAGGATTAAAAGTTGAAAAAATGCAGATAGCATGATATTAACATCTCACTGAATCAAGCTGATCTAGCAGAACCTGGAAAATGGAAGGATTGAAAATTATATAATAAAAGTATACTCTAGGGAAATACAGAAAGGTTTATGCTTTTATATGTATATGCATGTGCATATAAGTATTTATTGGCTTTTAGTTAATGCCTGAACCATCAAGTTCCTATTCTTAAAATATTATCATTGGTACTACATCTTCTAATATACTTAGTCTTTGTATACTTTTAGTTTGTTACCTTCAGTATTGATAAAATAATGTCATTAACCCAAGTAATATAAAAATGAAATCATTAATTTCTATGAGATCTTAATAGTTGTATAATCCCACCTATAACATTTCAAAACAAATAATCCAAGAAATAGAAAAACTCAGATAATTTACCTACACCACTAGTTTTCAGCAAAACTAAGAACAAAATATTTAACCTCTGTGTAGAAATTAGTAGAACTAATTAGTAGAATTAGTAGATTAGTAAATTAGTAGAATTAGTAAATTAGTAGAAACCCCAATTTAATGCAGTCAGGAAGGAGTTAAGTCAAAGTCAGCTGGGCTGAGAAGGAACCAAAGAATGAGGTAAGCATGGGTCATAGAATTTATAAAGCAGACTGAAAAAAAAAAAATCAAGATTATGATGCTGCTGCCTTTTAATATGAATGATTTACATCTCTTGAATTTGTGCCAGTTTCAAGCTGTCATTGACATACACTGTGATCTCTTCAACCAGATCTGCTACTATTTTATAGTAGTATCTATACTGCTATAGCTAAACAGGATGTATGCAGCTGATAATCATTGTGAAATTCCTTAAAATAAGAGTTAGGGAAACTTCTCACAGTACAAGTACAGACTTTTTTAACACACATTGCATATCGCACTGTGAGCATATGCTCGTTCATATTTTCCTAAATTAGATTCTACAAAAGCTCTATGAAATAAATAGAGAATAATGTGTTTTATAAAATCTATACATTTAGATAACTCACACCACACATGTATTAATAGAACATTACAATTTCAATTCCTACCAAAACAAAGGATAAAAAGTCTATCTTGCTGAGCTTTCATATAACAATCAGCAACAAAAAATTAAATTTTAGCTATTTAAATTAAATGGGTTAGATTTGTGTACTTACATATAATAAATTTTGAATAAATCTAAATTTTGATAAAATCTAATAGTTTTAGTCTTACTTGTTAGCCACAGAATTACAGGCCATTTCGGCTGTATGTAGCCACCATCTGTCTGTTTCTCTCTGTTTCTCTCTTTCTCAGGTGCCCAGGATTAGCTCAAGTTTCTGAAATAAAGAATCCAGTTTTGGGTACTTGATAGAAAATATCTTCCCAATAATTCTTACCAGGTTAAACTCAGGACAGATTATGACTGAGTGCTGCCTACAACCTAGGTTGTAAGTTGATTCCTTAGCTATAGAGGTCCTGCCCCATTATTTGACATTCTTGATTCAAGCAGTGTGTAATTATAGGCCTAATCAAGTTTCAATAGTCAGCCTTAATAAGAATCAGTAGCTTGAATTTCATTGTCAACCATCATTTAGTTTCATAAGAAAAGGAGTGCTGAGAATGATGTGGCCTTTGTGTCCACCTCGTGTTAGGAGTTGGTTTACTGATTCTATACCAGCTGGGATCTCCATTGTACTCCCTTTTTACAATAGTCACCGGTAAAATGCAGAGGAACAAAGTTTGTCTTGTTATAAGAGTCCATAGATGAAATGATTTTGGAGGAGCTGGAAATGTTTACTCTCAGATACCTCCCCAGCCCAAACAGCTATTGCCTATATTTGCTGTTATGATCTAAATATACCAGGGATAGAGTGATTCCAGACTTGTCTGGGTTGTTTTTATATATATATATATATATATATATATATATATATATATATATATATCAGTATGAATGGGCTTATCCTTCTATTTCCTGAGATGAGTTTTAATAGAGGATTTGGAAAATAGCTAGGAAGGGGAAGCCCTGAATGAAATGATTTTGCCTTTAGCCAGCTCAGATTATAGTCTTTTTTTTTTTTTTTCAAGAAAAATTCTGTGATGGGCTCTGTTTACCAAAATATATGTACTTTTCTGATTGGACATACCAGAAGGACAACTATTTAGTTGAGCATTTACCTCTAGGGATAAAAATATAAACATGTTCTAAGGAAGGATGATCTGATGGCAAGAAGCACCATTTATCACAAATATTTACTGACCCTGGGCCTGTGCACACAGCCAGTATTTGGTATTCCAGAGCTGAAAAGACTTAAGATTTGTTACTCGTTCTAAAATTATGTGTCTGTTGTGATAACATGGCTTTTTGAAAGGTGATCATATTTGTTTCACATTTTGGCCTTTGACAGTCTAAATGATTTCCTTGATGGGAAAAAAATCTAATTTGGATTTTTTCTTCTTCTAAATTTAAGCATCATTATAAAATTTTATGAAAACATTATCTTTTATACAATAAAGTATGAAAATAAAGTTGTTGGGTATACTGTACATGGTGTTAGAATCATGTTTTGCATAGTATAAACTTTTAGCAATTATAATGTCATAAATGAGAGATTAAACAACTGCTATAAACCTTCCATTTTTATTTGATAGACTTGAATGGTGCTTAAAAGAACAGAATTAGGAGCTAGACTATATGGGTTCATATCCCAGTTTTGTCATTTATTAGTAATGTGACTTTGGAGAAGTTATTTAATCTTTTAGTCCCTCAATTTTTTTCATCTGTAAAATGAGAGTGATAATAACAATACATCAATCATAGGGCTGCTCTGAGGATTAAATAAGTTAACCTTTGTAAGACACTTAGAGCAGTGCCTAGCACCTTGAAAGTGCTTACACATGTGTTCATTAAATAAATAAACCTGAAGATATTTAATAGTCAAAATTATATTCATTATCTCTTCATATTATTTTGCATTGATTCATAGTAACTCTGTAATACTTAGCCTTTAAAATAGTACTGAATGTAATAAATGCTTGGGGACTAATGTTTAACTTAAGTAATTTGAGAATTAAAAAAAAAAGAGCATTCAGCTATATTGCTACCATTAAAAATTTAGAATCTCAATTTGAGGGTTGCCATTTAGAAGCTCCATTACCACCGTGCTTAGAAGTGGATGACTGTGATTTCTTTTGAGGACGTATTCCACTGTTATTTTTATTTTTATTTTATTTTATTTTTTTTCCACTGTTATTTTTAATATGATACCCAGCTGGCACCCCTGGTTGCTCAACTGGTAAAGAGATCGCCTGCAATGCAAGAGACCCCGATTTGATTCTGGGTCAGTAAGATCCCCTGGAGAAGGGTTAGGCTACCCACTCCAGTATTCTTGGGCTTCCCCTGGTGGCTCAGTCAGTAAAGAATCCATCTGCAATGTGGGAGAACTGGGTTCGATCCCTGCGTTTGGAAGATCCCCCGGAGGAGAGCATGGCAACCCACTCCAGTATTCTTGCCTGGAAAATCTCCATGGACAGAGGAGCCTGGCTGGCTGCAGTCCACGGGGTCACAAAGAGTTGGACACGACTGAGAACCTAAGCAGGGCACGCAGCATAACTGGCACCCCAGGCCGAATTTGTATGAGGTACTGATCAGTTCACCTGTTTGGAGGTTTGATAATTTTTGCAAAAATGATATATGGAATATATGGTGGTTGAATTGATGTTGCTGCTATTAAAATTAGTGTGGTAATAGCTTTTCAACATTTCTAATGGAGTAGTATCATAAAAGAATAAACTCTGAAGACGTTCTCCTTCCTTGGTAACTCAAAAATGTTCATAGCTTCTGGTTTAAATAACAGCTTTTGTAGCCGTGTCAAGAAATTTTCTTATTCAGCAGAATTATTCAGTACCTCTCCAGTCTGAATGTCAACTATAGGGCAAACAGAGGCATACATTCAGTGCTTTCTGAATGAAACAGGCATTGTGGATACACATTAATTTTATTATATTTACTAACATTTAAATTTCTGCCTTCTCACATCACACCCAACATTAAAGACATCTCTCACATAATACTTTCTTCAAATTGTTTCATTTGACCATGGTGAATGTTAAAATAATAGCTAAAGCAAGTGCCCTATTAATTTATTAGAAAGTTTATGTAATCCAAAGGCAGAACCACAACTTCTGATGGGATATTTCTTTAAGATCCCAGTTTTACTGTAATTGGTTACATATCCAGTGAAAAATGACTTGATTAACTGTTGATCTTCCATCTGTAAAATAAACATTCGTTGCTGCTCAGTCACTCTCATGTCTGACCTGGCAGCAACGGGCTGTGCAGTGGACTGCAGCATGCCAGGCCTTCCTGTCCTTCACCATCTCCCAGGGCTTGCTCAAACTCATGTCCATTGGGTCGGTGATGACATTCAAACATTGCTTGTCCTCGGTTGTCCCCATCTCCTCCTGCCCTCAATCTTTCCCAGCATCAGAGTCTTTTCTAATGAGCTGGCTCTTTGCATCAGGTGGCCAAAGTACGGGAGATTCAGCTTTAGCATCAGTCCTTCCAATGAATATTCAGGGTTGATTTCCTTTAGGACTGACTGATTTGATCTCCCTGCACAATCAGAATCTTCAGCTTGCATAGTGGTCAAATAGAAACAATTATTTGATCAATCCTATACCACATTAAATATCTTAAGGATGACCTTGGTTTCTTAAGAAGTTCTAGATCTCTGTTTACTTGGAAATGGGCAAAATTATTTGGACAGCATTCATAAACGTACTGGCTTCTACATAAGTCAAAAACTGAGGAACACCAGTGGATAGGGAAAGGCAATTAAAGGAGTTGAATTCGTACTATAAACCATCTAATAAACCATTGTCAGACTGAACTGCCCATTAATAATAATTCGTCAAAGGGAAAAATGTTGCAATCACAGGAGAAGCAGCAGAAAGGAAGATAAGGCATATAGCAGGATGTTCCTTTGGGATCAGGTTGATTCCAGTAATGTTTATCAATGCTCTGAATGATGGAAGAGAAAGCATCCTTATTAGATTTTCCAATAACCCAGTTACAGAGGAAAAAAGAGGAAATTAATTCAAAGAGACTTTGACAAATAAGAAATGGCCTGTCAACACAAGTTCAGAAAAGGGCAAGTACAAAACAAGTATTAGGCTTAGACTATCATTAATCTGATAAAAGATGGGAATGGCCAGAATGAGTGGCCAAAAGTAGACCTGGGTCTCCGAGGAAGGTGAAAAAGAGTCAGTAATGTAGTACCACCACCGTGAAATATGTACTGATTGAATATTAGGGCATATGCAATAATAATGACAAACATTATATAATGGAGGAAAAATAGACTCACTTAGGAAAGGTTAAAGAAGGTAAAATAACCCAAAGAGAGGCATTGCCATCAAATACCTGTACACTATTAGGTCATTCCATTTTTGCATAAGTTATACCGTAGAAATAAACAAATACCAAAGACTTCCTATACATACTTATTCACAGGTAGAACTGATCTGGAAACAATGGTAGTACCCCCCTGGTGGCACCATCACTATACATGGTTATTAGCCAGTTTTCAAATTGGGTAGCCTTTTAACCGAAGGAACCCATGGCTGTTGTCCTCTTTCTGATTGAATACAAATTGCCGTGTTTGGTCAGATCTTTAGTCCAATTCAATACCCAGACTCTAAACATGCCCTGAAGAATATCCTACTGAAAACTGCCATCTTTGATCTACTCTTGACACTAAATACACTTTTTGATAAATCCCAAATATCTGCCACAACCCATTCTTAACTTATTAGCTATGAATTTAACTAAAACTAATTGCAGAGTCTCTGTATTTTTAGTGTATACTACTGTTTGCCATGATAGGTTCCATTTACTTAGCACTTAATGCGCCAAAGTATGACGTTTGCTTTTGTCATTGTTTAGTCTAAGTCGTGTCCAATTTTCTGTGACCCCATGGGCTGTAGCGACGAGACTCCTCTTTCCATGGAATTTCCCAAGCAAGAATACTGGAGTGGGTTGACATTTCTTCCTCCAGAAGATCTTCCTGACCCAGGGATCACACTTGGGTCTCCTGAATCTCTTTAATTGGCAGGCAGATTCTTTACCACTGCACCACCTAGGAAGCCTACTTTTATTTGTCCTGAATTTACTGTTATAAAACCCAAGTCCTGGCTATAAGATTCCAGTAACTGATAAACAAACCTATTCTCTTTTTTCAAATATTTATGGCATTTCTTTTCCTAGATTTTTTGTTTTCTTAAGGAAACTACCTTTTTTCAGTTTGGGTGAGCTATAAAAAAAAAAATATTCTGAATTATCTGGAAAGGCTATTAAAATGCTCCTTCATTTTCCAGTGATATATCTATGTGTGGCCATATTTATTTCAACAAAATGACATATTTTCAGTAGATTAGATTAAGATACAGATTCAAGATTCCAACTGTTTTCTATTATGCCAGACTTTAGAGAGATTTGCAAAAAATGTAAATATTTTCACTCATCTCACTGCTTTTCTTTTTTGAAAATATATTTGTTTTTCAAAAAAATATGTTGCTTATGCAAGCATGTATTGGGTTCATTATGTCTTTTTCTAATAAATAAATAATGGAGCTTTATCTCTTTTGATTTCTAATACAGTAGATCTCAAAAATTTTATCTGTATTAAAAACTTTTGGGGTCCTCAATAATTCATCAGAGTCTAAAAGGATCCTAACAACAGAAAGCTTGAGAACCACTTCTTAAATAATATAGAGGAGATATCTAGTGCTTAAAATGAAGAATAGTTTAATATAACTGTTTACTTTATAGTTAAGAAGGGTTTACGGGTTAGAGTAAAAAGAAATTGTATTTAACAAACATTTCCCAGCATTTATAAGGCACTATTCTAAGATCTTTATTAATATCAACTCATGAATCCTCTGCATAATTTTATGAAGTAAATACTATTCTTCTTCTCTTGTTATGGATGGGGATGCTGAGACATGATATTAAGTAAGTGGCTGAAAGTCACATAGCTAGTGAATATCAGAGGCATATATGAACCTTAGCAGTTTGACTTCAGAATTTGTGCTGTCTTACCTGTGACAAGATGCATCTCTGAGAGCACTGACCATACTGTCAGGTGCTCAATAGGGCACAGCTATTGTTTTCTATGGGCCTGATATGTATCTAGAACCATCCTAGGTGTCTGTCATACTTTATTGTGTTTATCAGCAAAATACTTTGCAAAACTTATATTCTACTTTTCATTTTGCAAATAAGAAAACTGAGACTTAGAGACATTCAGTAGCTTACTCGAAGAAACAGCAATTTTAATATAAGACAGCATCATTGAGGGTTCAGCTCTCTGTTTAATTTCTAAACCATATCTGTCTAGCATTTCCCTTTACAGCTCTAAAAATAGCTATTCCCAGGACCCTACAAGAAAATAGCTTAAAAGCAAACCATATCTCAAAAACACTGGTATTTTAAATGTCCCTCAATTACTGGGAAATCACAATTATTGTATATAAATGGTTATGTATGGGCCATGTGTAATAAAATGAGATCTGTCTATGTCTATCTAGTTATCTATCTACTTAATTCTGCTGTGTAAAAAGGATCATAGAAGACGTGTATATTTTTGGCAAATATAGGATTAGAACTTTTATAGATTGTAAAGATAATTAAAACAGAGAATACTAAAATGTGAATTCCCATAATATTAGTAATAGATAATATTTATTTAGGGTTAAGTGCCACATATAAACACTTTTCCTATATTTTTGATTCTTCCAGTAACTCTATGAAGAATGTGTTGTCATCCTATTCTATAGGTTAAAAAGTAGTGGCTAAGACATGTACTAAAGCATGTAGCTAGAAAGTAGCAGCAGAATCAGGAAATGTCAATTTGAGAGCAAACTCCTGTTATTCTTTTACAAACAATGTGGACAAAAGGAAACATTTTTCAGTTATAAAATTCTCTAATTTTATTTTATTATTTCTTTAAATGATTACCATGATTTATCAATAATATTAATATGACTCACTCTGTACACTGAAATGTAGGTGGGGACAAAAGCCTGAAGCTATTAAAAAGAGTCCTGGAATTATAATAAATTTACTATCAGAATTATAATTATCAGAGTTAACATTTTCCTCCTCTCCAATTGAGCTAAAGGTAACATTAAGTTCTATAATTAATTGTTAACTTACATTTTTTACTAGCACAATCTTATTCTATAAACTGAATGTTTTAACAGGGAATAGTTTTCCTGTTCCTTCACTGTCTTATTTTTCTGATTGTACTGCATATTTAACCTCCATTTTGTGATATTTTCTATTCCATAAGAATATCATTTTAAAAAGTCTTGCTTTCCCTAACCTAGGCAAAAATAAAAATTAAAAAGCTAATTTCTATGTACTGGTTCATTTTGGTGATACTGTCCATAAAAAGAGTGTGTTAAATCACTCTAACACTGTCTTCTTTTATTTACTAGTTGTAAATCATCAGTTATTCAATTTTCTTTTGTATGTGGACTTCTGTTTGTGTCTGTTTTAAGTTAATTTTTGACCAGGTTTCATTGCCATTTCAGTATCATTTGCACATTAGAAGACATTGGACATACTGAGGCCAACCTTCATTACCAATAAATCAGAGTTTCTCATTAAGAGCTAATGAGCTCTTATATTGTCCCTCTGATTATTACCCTTGTTCCATTTGAAAAAGAAAACATTTTATCTTTTTATTCTCTTTTCCAATCCTACCTTTCAGAGAATGAGTGTTTTTAAGGAACAGTAGTGAGATGAGCTTAACACATCTTCAGCCTTGCTTCCTTTTACTCTCTAGTGAAAGAAAGAGATAGTATTATGTTTTAGGTTAATAAGAGTGTTGCCTCTTAACTGATTTAGAAATAACATTGAACCCTTCCTCTGCCATTTATCTCCCATGTAATACTGCATATTTTATTAAGCCTAGCTATGCCTCAGTTTCCTTATCTCTATTTATAATCAGGGTTAGATTAGATAATGAGAGGGGAGTTTGGGGGAGAAGGGATACTCCCATACATGTGGCTGAGTCACTCTGCAGTGGACCTGAAACTATTACAATATTGTTAATCAGCTTGTACTCCAGTATAAAATAAAAAAGTTTTAAAAAAGGATTAGATAATTAATGCAAAGCACTCAGCACACTGCCTGGCATGTAGTTGAGTACATAGTAGTTATGATTGGAGGAATGAGTTGGCTCCCTCAGGGAATCTGTGCCCTCACCTCTTGTAGATATCTTTCCCACTTGCCAGCTATCTAAAGCAAGAGTCTTCTCCATGAAAGAAGAAAAAAATAAGATTTTCTCCCAAATAGGTAAATAACTTATCTCAACCTTTGTCCTGGGGAGAAGTAGTGAGGCTCAGCAATACATTTGTAATTTAAAGGAAGAGTAACGATAATATTTCATGGAAGTAGTAACGGAAAACAAAATAGCCAGATGTAATATGCTCTTTTCAACTATGAAATTAGGTTGTGGGGAAAGAAGCAACCTCATTAATTAATCAATAGATGCATTAAACAACTGTATAAATCAATTAAATAGCAATCTATAGTAATATCCTGAGAAAAATAACAGAAAATATTGAACTCATTATAAAAGAACATGTTATTTTTACAAAAATAATATTCAAAAAAATCAACAAAAGTTCAGAAATTGTTGGAAGAAAAGAAATTTTAGAGACAATAAAGCAGTGTTAGCATACAAAAACAACAACAAAAACACAATTAAAACATCTGAAGTTAAAGTTGACGGGATAACTTAGAAAGTAAAAGGAAAATAGTAACAATAAGGTCAGATAAAGAATAGTTTTAAGAGTTCCAGCCTCTAATGAATGTATTTGTTCTAGTTCCAGAGAGAGAACAGACAAAATGAAAGAGATGGGGTCAAAGAAATGCCAGGAGAAAAACTTCCAGGGTTTCCAAACATCCCTAACAATTAGGAACTGAATTGAATGGAAATTGACAAAGCCTGTCAGCTATCACTAATCTGTTTTCCAGTTTATAAAATTTTGTTGTTAGTATCACTTCTTTCATCATGTCTTCTGCTCTTGTTGTGGTAGGCTTTCATATGGGTATGAATGTTTGCCTCTTTTCCTTCTTATTTAGTTGGAAAACTCTTACCATTAAAAAAACACACACACAAAAATCTTCATGGCTTAATATTAATAGTAAAGTGCCGATCCATAGTAAGCACTCATCATATGCTTGCTGAATAAATGAGCAATTTTGGAATATACAACATCAGAATCAGACCAAACCATATGCATTATCTTCATATACATATGAAGATACCTATTTCAAATTTACCTATTGCTAACATTATGAATTTGGGCATATTGCATATCACTAAGCCTTAATCTCCTCATCTGTAAAATGATGTTAATCATAAATGGACATTATTTGAATATAACGAAATAGAATTCATAAATTATCTAGCATAGTGCCTGGAACGTGGTAGGTAGTTAATAAATGTTCACCGGACCCTCCCTGTTTTTTTGTACAATCAACACATCACCATGCATTTGAATAAGACCTTGAATTTCCACCCAGTATTTAATTCAAAGCCTGTTTTTAATTCAGCTATTTGTAAGCACAACCTTTTCATGGAACTCTAAAGATTTTCATCAATATATAAACTGTGACTTTTACTGAGAAAAATACTAAATTTGTATTCTCCCCAAAATTGTTAAGTAATGAATTTCACCTATTAAAAATTGTAAAAGAAAAGTGATAGATGTGCTCTCAAATTTGTGCCAGTTAACTGTGAATTTTTAACAATTTGATTTCTACTTTGAAGTACAAAAGATATTGTTAACTCCTTCTAAACCACAATCATTTGTTTTTGTGGTTACTCAACTGTTAGTTGCTCAGTCCCACAAACTGTAGCCCACGTCTCCTCTGCCCATGGAATTCTCCAGACAAGCATACCGAAGTGGATTGCCTTTCACTTTTCAAATCTATATATAATTCACTACTTGTGTGTAAGGACAGAATTGGACTTAGATCTTATTATTTATTCAGATTGAGAACAAGTTAAGATTTAGGGTTGGGAACCAGCTGGGGCAGAGTCCCACTAGTAGATGAATGAAGGTCTCTATTTTTCACTGAGGAAAAGGAGAAGCTTTTAACTGTGTTCCACATTAGCCAAATTCACAATTTATAGAATAATATAGGGAAAACCACAAATAACTTGTCATTAGAGCTACTCTTTTCTTTTCAATAACCTACTCTCCTCTACTTGTTTGTTTCCTTGAGAATAAATATTTAAAACTAACAAACAAGAAAAAACAAGAAAATCTTTTCTGTGTATTTTTTTAGTTAGAAAAATTGATTTCGGCCAGACATCAACTGAATCAACCATATGTCCCCTCCCTGAAACCAACACAACTCTATAAAGCATCATTTATCCTTCAATTAAAAAATAATTTTAAAAGAAAATAATTGAATTTCCCACAGCTTCCAATAAATTGTTTCAGTAAATATCAAATCTGAACGGAGCTATTTTTTAAAGTTACCGTGTAGGCATTTAATAATTATTAGAATAAAAACACAAAAGATACTAATTATATTCTGGTTATTTGGTTCTGCATATTTCATTGTGTTCTGAATTCTGAAATATTCCCTTTGTCACAAAGAGAAATGACTGCAAGCCCATTCTAATATTCAGTTGAACTACAATAAGGAGCAAACAACCTGCAACTGGAAACAAGAGATTGGAGCTCTGGAAAATAGCTTGGAATAACTATATTTAACAAATTAATGTAGCTACAATGATATTTTTAAAGGTTTCTCTCATACATAAAAAATAAAATAATAGCCATTTGTCCCTATCTTAAAAAGGTTTGTACTTAATAACTAATCAGTTGAAATTTCCCCAGCTTCAAGTAAGGTATTCACTGAACATAAAGGAAAAGGAGCATCATGTAGGCCCACATTTGCTAAAAAAGTAAACTATTTTACTTATGTGGTATGAAAGACTTTAACTTTTACATTCTGCAGGAATCAGTTCAGTTCAGTTCAGTCGCTCAGTCGTGTCGGACCCTTTGTGGCCCCATGAATCGCAGCACACCAGGCCTCTCTGTCCATCACCAACTCCCAGAGTTCACTCAGACTCATGTCCATCAAGTCAGTGATGCCATCCAGCCATCTCATCCTCGGCCGTCCCCTTCTCCTCATGGCCCCAATCCCTCCCAGCATCAGAGTCTTTTCCAGTGACTCAACTCTTCGCGTGAGGTGGCCAAAGTACTGGAGTTTCAGCTTTAGCATCATTCCTTCCAAAGAAATCCCAGGGCTGATCTCCTTCAGAATGGACTGGTTGGATCTCCTTGCAGTCCGAGGGACTCCCAAGAATCTTCTCCAACACCACAGTTCAAAAGCATCAATTCTTCAGTGCTCAACCTTCCTCACAGTCCAACTCTCACATCCATACATGACCACAGGAAAAACCATAGCCTTGACTAGACGGACCTTAGTCGGCAAAGTAATGTCTTTGCTTTTGAATATGATATCTAGGTTGGTCATAACTTTTCTTCCAAGGAGTAAGTGTCTTCTAATTTCATGGCTGCAGTCACCATCTGCAGTGATTTTATAATCTCTGGTAAATTGCCAGAAGATGTGAAGAATGAGTGTTAGTTGTGCAATCATGTCTGACTCTTTGAGATGCCATGGACTGTAGCCTGCCAGGCTCCTCTTTCCATGTGATTCTCTGGCAATACTGGAGTGAGTAGCCATTCCCTTCTCCAGGGAATCTTCCCAACCCAGGAATCAAACCTGGCTCTCCTGCTTTGCAGGCAAATTCTTTATCATCCAAGCCACTAAGTCCAGAGCTACTCTGAAGAATAAGATTAAAATACTGCCATCCAAAATTATCTTTCTTATTGCAACTTCTAAAACATTCATATTATTGAATCAGTGCTTTCACTAAGCAATACTCTTGTTTCTCCTTGTTTTTTCTAAATGAAAGAAGTCCTAAATATTTATAGACATTCTGATGACTGCTAATTTATCAAACCATTGATTTCAAAATGGAATTGTAGCTCAAAATTCCACGTTGTATTTAGTTGCGTTGAGCAGCTTTAGCTGCATGAAACAATTCTAGTAAATTCTCTCATTTTTATCCAGCTACAAACATATTCTAATTTTCCTTGTTATAGCTTCTTAGATACACCCATCATTAAAAGTGGACATTTAATTTTCAAATACATGTACTTTTTAAAGTATCTTTGATACTAATTTTTCATTTAAGTGCTTTCTTCTCTGCAAAAAATAAATAATAATAATAATAATAGCTTAGAGTTTTTTGGAAAAAAAATGGCATTGATACAATACTCAGATAGATGAAATGTGAATATAGGGTCATAAGGGATATAATATGGGATAAAGGAGAGGTAAGGCTTCCCACGTGGCACTAGTGGTAAAGAACCCACCTGTCAGTGCAGGAGACTTAAGAGATGCAGATTTGCTTCCTGGGTTGGAAAGATTGCCTGGAGGAGGAGGGCATGGCCACTCGTTCCAATATTCTTGCCTGGAGAATCTTATGGACAGAGGAGACTGATGAACTGTGGTCCATAGGGTCACAAAGAGTTGGACACAGCTGAAGTCACTTAGCATACAGCGTAAAAGAGAGACAATAAAATAAGCACGAAAGGATGCAGAAGATGGGATTGAGCCATCATCTGCTTTATCATTTTTACTTAGACTAATCCTAGGAAATAACACCCTTATGTTGCTGGAAAAATGAGATTCATTAAAAAAATTATTTTAATTCATTTTTAGATGGAGGATAATTGCTTTACAATATTATGTTGGTTTCTGCCATACATCAACATGAATCAGCCATAGGTATACAAATGTCCCTTCCCTTTTGAACCTCCCTCCCAACTCCCACCCAAGCCCAACCCTCTAGACTGTCACAGAGCAGCAGGCTGAGCTGCCTGCATCATACAGCAAATTCCCACTGGCTATCTATTTTACACATGGTTCTCAGTGTTACTCTCTCAGTTCATCCCGCCCTCTTCTTCCCCCACGAGTCTGTTCTCTACATCTGCCTCTCTATTGCTGCCCCACAAATAGTTTCATCAGTACCACTTTTCTAGACTCCATATATATGTGTTAATATAGGATATTTGTTTTTCTTTTTCTGACCTATTACGCTGAATAACAGGCTCTAGGTTCACCCACTTTACTAGAACTAGCTCAAGTTTATCCCTTTAAATGGCTTAGTAACATTCAGTTATATATCTGTGTCACATCTTTATCCATTCATCTGTCAATGGATGTCTAGCTGGCTTGTAAGTCCTGGCTATTGTAAACAGTGCTGCAATGAACACTGGGGTACCTGTGTCTTTTAGAATGGTCATTTTCTCAGAGTTACACCCAGTCTTCAGATTGTTGGATAGCTTTACCTCTGTGTTTTTAAAGAAATCGCCATACTGTTCTACATAGTGGCTGTATCAGTTTACATTTCCACCAGCAGTGCAAGAGGTGCACTGTTTCTCCACATCTTCTCTAGCATTAATTTTACATCTTCTCTAGCATTAGCATTAATTTTTGTAGATTTTTTGATGATGGCCAGTGTGAGGTCATACCTCATTGTAGTTTTGAGTTGAGTTTCTCTAATAATAAGCAGTGCTGAGCATGTTTTCATTTGTTTATTAGCCATCTATATGTCTTTGGAGAAATGTCTGTTTAGATCTTCTCTCCATTTTTTTATTGGGTTGTTTTTCTGTTACGGAGTTGCTTGTATATTTTGGAGAATAATCCTCTGTCAGTTGCTTCACTTGCAATTATTTTCTCCCATTCTGAGAGCTGTCTTTTCATCTTGTTTGTGATTTCCTTTGCTGTGCAAAATCTTTTGAGTTTGATTAGATCCCACTTTTAATTTTTTGTTTTCATTTCTATTACTCTAGGTTAGTCGTAGAGGGTCTTAACTGTGATTTAAGTCAAAATGTGTTGTGCCTATGTTTTCCTCTAAGAGTTTCATAGTTTCTGGTCTTACATTTATGTCTTTAATCCATTTTGAATTTATCTTTTTATATGGTGTTGGGAAGTATTCTGATTTCATTCTTTACATGTAGCTGTCCAGTTTTTCCAGCACCATTTATCAAACAGACTATCTCTTCTCCATTGTATATTCTTTCCTCCTTTGTCAAAGATAAGGTGCTCATAGATGCATGGGTTTATCTCTGGGCTTTCTCTCTTGTTCCATTGGTCTATATTTCTGCTTTTGTGCCAATACCATACTGTCTTGATGATTAGCTTTGTAGTATAGACTGAAGTCATGAAGATTGATTCCTCTAGCTCCATTTTTATTTCTCAAGATTGTTTTGGCTATTTGAGGATTTTTGTGTTTCCATACAAATTGTGAAATTTTTTGTTCTAGTTCTGTGAAAAATACCATTGATAGTTTGATAGGAACGATATTGAACTTGTAGACTCTATTGGATAGCATAGTCATTTTCACAATATTGATTCTTTCAATCCAGGAACATGGTATATCTCTCCATCTATTTATGTCATCTTTTTATTTCTTTCATCAGTGTCTTATAGTTTTCTGCATACAGCCCTTTTGCTCCTTGGTAGTTATATTCCTAGGCACCTTATTCTTTCTGCTGTGATGGTGAATAGGGTTGGTTTTTA
The DNA here is from genome assembly GCA_917880005.1 of Nanger dama. NCBI lineage: Eukaryota > Metazoa > Chordata > Mammalia > Artiodactyla > Bovidae > Nanger > Nanger dama. Next base: position 33,639,719 of record CAKJTW010000010.1, on the reverse strand, counting down.
ATTTCTGTTTCTGATGGTAGATGAGATTCTTGATGTGTTTCTCTGCCTTCTTCCAGTTCTGACTTGTAGGGAAAAAAAACCCACATTTATCTTGTTCAATTCAGTTCAGTTGCTCAGTTGTGTCCAACTCTTTGTGACCCCATGGACTGCAGCATGTCAGGCCTCCCTTTCCATCACCAACTCCCAGAACTTGCTCAAACTCATGCCCATCAAGTCAGTAATGCCATCCAACCATCTCATCCTCTGTCGTTCCCTTCTCCTCCTACTTTCAATCTTTCCCAGCATCAGGGTCTTTTCTAAGGAGTCAGTTCTTCACATCAGGTGGTCAAAGTATTGAAATTTCAGCTTCAGTATCAGTCCATCTAATGAATATTCAGTACTGATTTCCTTTAGGGTTGACTGGCTTGATCTCCTTCAGTCCAAGGGACTCTCAAGAGTCTTCTCCAACACTACAGTTCAAAAGCATCAATTCTTCAGTGCTTAGCTTTCTTTATTGTCCAACTCTTACATCCATACATTTATCTTGAAATGGATTTTAAAAAGCAGGTGACAATACTGTTAAGAAGCTCAGTCATGGAGGTTAGCAGACTTTCCTAATGAGCAGACTACATCAAGGGAGCGAGCCATTGTCATGTAGGTTCCATAAATCTGTTTTATATATCCTATTACAAATTTGACTTGGTATAGCAATTTCAGTAGTTGTGGTTACATATCCATTACTATGTACTTTTAATGTACATTATCTCATTTAACTCACAGCAGCAAGAATTAGCATGTGAGTCTCAGTTAACCCTCAAAGGAGCTCTATGGGCAGGTACTGTATTTTCCCTCTGATTTTAATAGGCAAGGAAACTCAGCCTAACCACTGATAATACTCCCCTGAGGATATGCTGCTAATAAATGTACAAGTGAGTACTGAAGCCCAGGTATGTCTGTTTCAAAATCCTGCACTTTCAAAATCCTTATTCTAAGTATATTTTATCGTCTGAAAGAAAACTATGATAATACGCAATACTTAGCCTATTATCAATATTTTGAGAAGAATGTTTTCATAATGAAGTCTATGACATGTTAGTATAGATTTCCAAAAGAGTATGTCAAATCTTTTCTTAAAATGTGAGAAAATTGGCTGGATGATCAATATTAATTATAGTAGCTAACATTAATGAATATCAATTATGTTCCAGACACTGTGCAAAGCATTTTGCATACAACTGTATGAGGTAGATGATTTTTATTTCCATTTTAACAATTAAGAAACAGGCTTAGAAAAGTCAAATACTCCTTCAATAAACATTGGATCCAGAGTTTAAACCTGAACTATTTTGAAATGAAAGCCACTCTTTTTCCATTATGCTATAGTATCACCAAAATGTATAGACTATTCAAAATCACCTGCACAGGACATCTTTGAAGAAAACTTGAATTAATCAGAGCTTCAAATTATTCTGGAATAGGAGGAGACTCAATATTGTAAGGATGCCAATTCTCCCTAAATTAAGCTCTAAATTTAATGAAATTGCAATCAATATTCCAACTGGAGGGCAGAAATAGGTCAAAGAGGTGATAGCTATAGGGGAGCAGTTTTCAGCTCACTATAAGAAAGCATCTTCTATGAGTTAGAATTATCCAGAAATGGAACAGAATGTAAAATAGTCAACCTTCTGTCACCAAAAGGATCCAATGGAGAATAAATTGACAACCTGTTGAGGGATGCTCAAATAGCATTAGAAAACTATCATTTTCTGAGAGTCTGTTTCTTAGGCACTGTACTATTCACTTTCACCTTTAATTGCATTCAGTTTTAATATTTACTTTACAGGCATGCAAAATGATTGATAGTGGGTAAGAGCATAGACTGTGTCATCACATGGAGCTGAGCTTGAATCTCAAGTCTGCCCTTTATCATCTGCACAACTGAGAGAAATGTCCCTAACTACCTAGATGTCATTTTGTTAGCTTGCAAAATGGTCATAGTAAGAGTCACCTCACTGTGTTCTTATAGGATTAAATATAATATTAGAAGGGCATTAGCACATTACCAGATGCATGTCAAGTTCTAGCAAGTAGGAGTTATTATTATTGATAGGGAGAAACTGAATCTCACATGAATTGTCATAAGCACATATTCAGTTAAACTAGGTAATCTTTAATACACTAAATTTGAGATCCTATGAATTTTTAGATTTGTAATTAACTTATCCCATTCTCACAGTTTTGCAAAAACATGATATAAAGAAATTAGAAAGATGCTATGTGAAATTCATATATTACCTAATTAAACATTATCAGTTAATTTAATGGTGCATGTTTAAATTAACTAATTTGACACTTTAATGTCCATTTAAAGAAAGGAAACAAAAAAATAAGGAATAAGGAACTTAAAGCCAGGCGACTCATCAGGCGATTGACCTATTTAAGATATATTTCCTAAGGGAATGGTGAAATATATATATTTTAGGGTTAGAAGAAATACCAGTATTTAAATACCAAAGCTTCAGATGAATTTTAACATAGCTGCTGTTTCTTCTTTGACTCTTGGTAGGATGAATAGAAATCTCAGAAATTTCTGTGAATTCTTTCCAGGAGACAAATCACTCTCCTACTGGGAATGCTTCAGTATCAGGGCTGCTAGAAGGTAGATAAACGTGGTCTGAAGAGATTGGTTTTAACTACACTATGAAACAAGCAATATTCAATATCTTAAAACCAAGCTGAGATGCACCAGTGGCAGACCTTTCTCGGACCTACTGTTTATTGAGTGTTATTAAACTTTCATTTTCTATGTGTTTTCTCTAATGAAGCTGGGTATATGTATGGTTTATGTAACATGGATTGAAATTGATATATAACCTGAGAGACTGATAGGCTGAGTGAGAGAGGGTAATATAACCTGTCTTCATTCAATAAGAAAGAAATAATATAACAGCTAAATTGCCTGATGGGGGAGTTATAGCTAGAGGACCAGACTGTGACAATTTTCCTGGCATGGACAATTTTCTGGGCAAAGCTCAACAAAGAACAGGCATGACAAGGACAGAGGCCAAGTAGAATCACAATTTAAATTCTGACAACACTGAAGGACAAACTCGATGGTTGGTAGATTGTAACTAGCAATTGATAACCAAATAAAAGATTTTCTAAATTAGAGCAACTATAGCAGTGATTTTCCAACAGCTAATTTTTAAAAAGAATTTTATTGATATACAATTGTCATAAAATAAACCACAATTTAAAATGTAAAAATCTGATAAATTTTGAAGTATGTAAATACACCCATGAAACCATCAAGATAGGGACCATATCTACCACCCTTGGAGGTTACCTTCTGATGTTTTGTATTCCCTTGCCTTCCCACTCTTATTACTGATTATAGTTAACCCTTGAACAACACATGTTTGAACTGTGGGGGTCCACATATAGGAGGATTTTTTGTAGTAAATGTGTACTGGGAGTACTTCATGATCCACAGTTGGTTAAACCTGAGGATGCAGAACCTTGGATACAGACGTCGGATTGTTAATGTGATACTCAATTGTGTAGGAGGGTTGGCACCCCTAAACTCTGAGCTGTTCAAAGTCAGCTGTAGCTCATCTTTTCTAGAATTTTACATAAGCAGAATTATACAGTATGGACTCTTAGTGGTCTGGCTTCTTTTACTCAACATAATTATTTTGGAAATCAAACATGTTGCATGGATCAGTAGTTCTTTCTTGTTTACTGCTGAATAGTGTTCTATTATGTGAGTATACTACAATTATTTTATTCGTCTACCTGCTGAAGGACAATTTGCTTCCCCCTCCACCCCACTCGCCCAGTTTGCGCCATTGAAATAATGGCTGCTATGAATGTTCAGCTGTACGTCTTTGTATGGACATATGCTTTACTGTCACTAGGGTCCATAACTAGGAGTGGATTGTTCAGATCTTATGGGGTAATTTTTATATGTTTCCCATTCTTTAAGAATCTGTCTACCAATTTTCAAAGTGGCTGTAGCAGAAGTATGAGTTCCTATTGCTCTGTATTCTGGACATCTCTTAATATGATCAGGATTTAAAATTTTAGCCATTCTAACAGGTGTACTGTGGCATGTTATTGTATTTTTAATTTGCAGTTTCTTAATGATTTGTGATGCTGAGCAAATTTACATGAGTTTATCTTGCCACCAATATATCTTCCTTGGTGAAATACTATTTCAGACTTTTTGCCTTTATTTTGAAAATTAGTTAGTTTTCATATCATTGAATTTTGGGAATTCTTTACATATTCTAGATATAAGTTTTTATCAAGTGTGTGATTTGAAATTTTTCCTCCCTTCCTGTTATTTAACTTCTAAAAGTATATTTTAAAGTATTTAAAATCATTATGAAGAAATTTTAAAACAATTTTAGTAAAATAAAATATAAATAAACATTTTAATAAAATAAAATTTCAATTTTTAATATAATCAGATTATCAATATTTTCTGTTACAGATTGTGCTTTTGGTGCCACATCTAAAAATTTTTGCTCCTAAGGCCATGAGATTTTTCCTATGTTATCTTTTAAATATTTTGTTATTTTAGATTTTACATTTAGGTATAGGATCCATTTAGAGCTAATTTTTGTATATTTTCTGAGAGATGGGCACAATAAAGAACAGAAATGATATGGACATAACAGAAGCAGAGGACATTAAGAAGAGGTGGCAAGAATACACAGAACTGTAGAAAAAAGATCGTCATGACCCAGGTGTGATCATTCACCTAGAACCAGACATCCTGGAATGTGAAGTCAAGTGGGTCTTAGGGAGAATCACTATGAACAAAGCTACTGGAGGTGATGGAAATCCAGTTGTTATTTCAAATCCTGAAAGATGATGCTGTGAAAGTGCTATACTCAGTATGCCAGCAAATCTGGAAAACTCAGCAATGGCCACAGGACTGGAAAAGGTCAGTTTTCATTTCAACCCCAAAGAAAGGCAAGGCTCAAACTACCAAACAATTGCACTCATCTCACACACTAGTAAAATAATACTCAAAATTCTCCAAGTAAGGCTTCAACAGACTGTGAACTGAGAATTTCCAGATATTTAAGCTAGATTAGGACAAGGTAGAGGAACCAGAGATCAAATTGCCAACATCTGTTGGATCATCAAAAAACAAGAGAATTCCAGAAAAACATCTACTTCTGCTTTATTTACTATGCCAAAGCCTTTGACTGTGAGGATCACAATAAACTATGGAAAATTCTGAGAGATAGGAATACCAGACCACCTGACCTGCCTCTTGAGGAACCTATATGCAAGTCAGGAAGCAACAGTTAGAACTGGACATGGAACAACAGACTGGTTGCAAATAGGGAGAGGAGTACGTCAAGGCTGTATATTGTCACCCTGCTATTTAACTCATATGTAGAGTACATTATGAGTAACGCTGGGCTAGAGGAAGCACAAGCTGGAATCAAGATTGCCGGGAGAAATATCAATAACCTCAGATATGCAGATGACACCACCCTTGTGGCAGAAAGCGAAAAACTAAAGAGCCTCTTGATGAAAGTGAAAGAGGAGAGTGAAAAAGTTGACTTAAAGCTCAGCATTCAGAAAACGAAGATCATGGCATCTGGTCCCATCGCTTCATGGGAAATAGATGGGGAAACAGTGGAAACAGTGAGAGACTTTACTTTCTTGAGTTCCAAAATCACTGCAGATGGTGACTGCAGCCATGGAATTCAGACACTTGCTTCTTGGAAGAAAAGTTATGGCCAACCTATACAGCATATTAAAAAGCAGAGACATTACTTCAGCAAAGGTCTGTCTCATCAAAGCTATGGTTTTTAGTAGTCACGTATGGATGTAAGAATTGGATCATAACAAAGCTGAGCACCAAAGAATTGATGCTTTTGAACGATGGTGTTGGAGAAGACTCTTGAGAGTCCCTTGGACTATAAGTAGATCAAACCAGTGTATCCTAAAGGAAATCAGTTCTGAATATTCATTGGAAGGACTTATGCTGAAGCTGAAGCTCCAATACTTTGGCCACCTGATTTGAAGAAATGACCCTTTGGAAAAGAACCTCATGCTGGTAAAGACTGAAGGCAGGAGGAGAAGGGGATAACACAGGATGAGATGGTTGGATGGTATCACTGACTTGATGGGCATAAATTTGAGCAAGCTCTGAGAGTTGGTGTTGGATAAGGAAGCCTGGTGTGCTGCAGTCCATGAGGCTGCAAAGAGTCAGACATGACTCAACAACTGAACTGGACTGAACTGAGGTGTAAACTAAAAATGGATTCAGGTTCACTAACACTCTGAGCATTATATCTTACAACTTGATATTTAATCAATTAATTTAGATGCATCAACAACCAGAGATAGGTGTATTTAGATCTATTTATGATTTATTACTACAAATTTCTTAAACTATGTTAACTGAACTGAATGTTAACTTGAATGCAAATATGACATAGACAAGGTGAGAAGAGAGTAATTTGTATTCATTTTCAAGATGGAATAAATTGGTTTGACTGAGCCACTGATTAGTTCCTTAAGTGCCCATTGGTCATTTTAGTACACTTTATGTAAGCAAAAATATAGAGCCTGGTGAATCCTGAAGAAGTGTCAAAGGCAGTGTATTAGTGGCTGCTGCTGCTGCTGCTGCTAAGTCGCTTCAGTTGTGTCCGACTCTGTGTGACCCCATAGATGGCAGCCCACCAGGCTCCCCCGTCCCTGGGATTCTCCAGGCAAGAACATTGGAGTGGGCTGCCATTTCCTTCTCCAATGCATGAAAGTGAAAAGTGAAAATGAAGTTGCCCAGTGGTTTCTGACTCTTAGCGTTCCCATAGACTGCAGCCTACCAGGCTCCTCTGTCCATGGGATTTTCCAGGCAAGAGTACTGGAGTGGGGTGCCATTGCCTTCTCCAATATTAGTAGAGGCCCTAACAATTCTAAGCCCAAATTATTACTTTTCTTTCATTTTCTGAAGGGAATATAAAGTACCGTTTTTGTTTAGTCTTTTTCTTAGCAGCTAAAATTTTACTTCAGGGTATATTTTCCACTGATGTTTTTATTTGTTTCTTCCTTGCAAACTGTGGGTCATAATTGCCCATGTAAAATACTCCAGCATCCTGATTAGCCAGTAACTATTCCCAAGATCTTCCTTTATGGATTACATCCTTCCTCATAACTTATCCCAAGGATTTCTCTGGAATGAATGCCTCCCACTACGTGCCACTGAGGGATTATATAGTTTTGGTAATCTGCTTAAGTTTTTATTAGACTGTTCCTCAAGTTTCTTCATCCTCTGAATATGCCCCATGAACTCTGTGACCTTTCATCTTTCCTGCCCACAGACCTGAATCAGGGTTTCTGGATCAACGTCAAGTCCTGTGAGAATTAATAAAGGTGAATGGAACACTGTTGTTATTTAAGTGCTAAATTCATGCTAAAAGTTGTGTCTGACTCTTTGCAACCCCATGCACTGTAGCTCCCCAGGCTCCTCTGTCCATGGGATTTCCCAGGCAAGAATACTGGAGTGGGGTGCTATTTTCTTCTCCAAGAGATCTTCCTAGGTCTCCTGTGTTGCAAGCAGGCTCTTTACCATCTGAGCTAGCAGGGAAGTCCTGATGGAATACTGGATAAAGTCAAATATTAAATATAAGGTTAAAGTTAAGTATTAAATTGTGATACTACCTATCACTGAAAACTTCTATGTGTTTTCTAATAAATAAAGAGAAACAGATTAGAATAAATTAATCTTCATAAGCATGCTAGCATATATAGTTTCTTAAATACAATTGATTTACAGGTTCTTTTTTTTAAAGCAAAATAAACTATTGTCAGGGAGTCCATTCTCATTGCAAAGTAAAGCATTTCACAATGCCTGTGTACCAGAAAAGCTCTCCCAACTGCACTTGTTACTGATTCCATTTGACAAGTGGCTGCTTCTCGATAATTACTGTACAAACCATTACTTCCAAAATAAATTAAACTCTCATCACTTTATCCTGCTCTTCTACATTCATTAATAAGTATCTTGTAAAATAGGTGGCTGAACCTGCATTAGTAAGTGCAGAAGCTTATGTTAAAAGATTGTGCTTTTGTATATCTTTTGTCTTTGAGAGCTCTGTTAAGCTCATCTGCAATAAAAGTCCAGGGACTTTTATTGGTTAGGAGATGGGGTGGAGCCAAACTCTAAATTCAAAGGGAATTTCTAACTCATTTTTATTTAATCATCTTAAATTTAGTCAATTATATATATACATATATAAAATTATGTATATATATATGTGTGTGTGTGTATATATATATACACACACACACACACACACTCCTCATAAGGCCAGTTTTATCTATTAAAGAGTCTGTGATACATACGGTACATTCTCTTGATTTTCACTAAGTAGAGCATCTGTTCATGTTTCAGAGGCAGCCTCTTCTTACATGAGGCTTACGTGGGGCTGAAATATGGCAAAACTGAGCAGATTTTTTGTTTGTTTTGAAATCTGATTGTAAATCATGCTTGTGATGATTGGTGTTTGTCTATCAGTGCAACAATTTGAAAATATCTTCGATTTTCTTGTACTTTAAAAGATTGCCTGAGTGTCTCAAACAGAGATTAACATTGCACAGTAAATATTTATTAGTAATATCGGTTTCTCTAAATGGTAATAAAATTCTTTTGCTTTACAGCTTATTATTGATGATAAAATGTACATTTTTTCCTGACAAAATTATCCATTTCTGATCACCAAATGAAGTCTTCAAAGTTTCTGTTTACCATTCCCAAATACTTAGAATATATGTGTATTATTGTTCTAAATTTGTTCTATTTCTCAACTCTTGGTATGACTGAGCATATGGGATCTTCATTTGACAAACATTTATTGAGTACTAGAAGAGTGCTAGGTGCTGTATTAAAGATTCCATTTTATTCTGATTTTAAGGTATATACCAAGGTCAAACTGTAATGTTTTTGGAGCACTATTGTAAATATTTCCTCTGTTTCTTCTTTCTCACTGCAACTGACTCTCAATAATGTAAGTATATATAATGACAGTTCTCAATACTGATTGACTATACATTTTATAGCAAATACTAGATGTGCTTGCCAAAAGTTACTTAAAGATATAGTCTTTGTTTTTAGCAATGTCCCAAATTTCCTCACCTTATTCTGTAAATAACCTTGCCTCCAGAGATTTTAAAATTACTGCCATGAGACCCCAAAGCAAACAATTATTCTCCAAGACAGTTCTGATATAAGATATAATGTCTCAAAGATTCTCTGACAAATAGCCAAATCAACCTGACAGTGTAAAATGAAGCACTTGTAGAAAAGCCTAGATCTTTCTTTCTTTTTAAAATATAAAATTCTTTCTCTGCAAAAAAAAGTATTATAGGGTAAGATATATATGTAGTTTTGATAAAGTGCCTGCCAAAATTATTTGTGAGCCCCCAGATAGCACTGGGTTATGTATTTCCCTCACTTTAAACATAGAATGTTTAGAAATATTTATCCAGTTATCCATGGTCACCCTATAATTTATGGTATTAAAGTCAGAACTCAAAATTTCTGATTCTCTGAGATGGACCGATATTGGGAAATACTGTCAGACATTTCAGTTTTCTTCCATAAAATGTCTTCCTAAGATCTCCATCTGGTCTTCTTCTCTTAGCTTCATTTATAATACTATATTTTGTATCTTGGGTGATTTCTAATCTATTTCCTAACACCTCCTATCCATTTATTTCACTGGTAACCCAAGTAAAATAATTTCTTTTTTTAAATACAAATGGTATGCAATTTCTAAAATTCTTTATATTTTATGTTAACTTGGAAGGGGAAGTGTTGATGGTTACATTTTCCCCTTCCACAGTATGATATCACAGCCTAGAAAATAAAAGATTACCTATATTCAGACTTAAAAAGAATAAAAAGATAGCTGGCGGTTGTTGAGAAGTTAACCTAATTCAAGAAAACTGGAGCCTTAAAAGAAATTTGTAAGATAACAAGTTCTTTAAAGATAATTCATAAGTCATATTTATGTTATCAAATCATATTGGTAATGTAAGAAATGAGAAAAATAAAGAAATTAAATCCTTTTGCATCAAGAATAGTTAATCCTATACTTACTATTTTTGCAAATCCAGAGAAACTTAGGATATTGAGAAATTAGAAGGTATTTTATGAGACAGTCTAGTACAATGATTTTACAAGATAGATACTTTGGGGCTGCCCTAATATTTAAAAGATTTCTCCTGATTTCAAACTAAAATTCTCCCTTTTGTAATGTCTTCCCATAGGTCCATTGCTTCTTCTGAAACAATGTAGATTTGCCACATAATTTCCATTAAAGTTAATAAGTATTATGTCTACATGAATTTTTTTCTTGACACTGAACAATTCTAATGCCTTCAACAGGGTCTATGATCATTTTCTAGGCCTTCTATCATGATAGCTTCTGATGTGTATCTTGGGCTTGTCAGTTCCTTCTGAAGAAGAGGTACCTACTTCTTTTGTGCTAGTGTGGATATTGCTGAGCAGAGATAATCACATCTTATAATTAATACAAAACATTTTCTTGGAGGCAATGTGAAGGTTTGTTGTTGGATCATATAAAACTTATGGTACATGAAATAACCACTTTTAAATAAACTCAGTTTTTAGCTATAAAATAAGGATGCTGAACAAGATGGTTTATAAGATCTTTTCTGATTCTAAAATTATTGAACATGATTTGGTAGTAATCACCATTGTTGTCATTAAATTTCTTAAGAGTGATTTCGGTGTCTCCAATCCAAATAGTGGTAGAATAATATAAACCCAAATGTGGCAGTGGAGAAGGCAATGGCATCCCACTCCAGTAGTCTTGCCTGGAAAATCCCATGGGTGGAGGAGCCTGGAAGGCTGCAGTCCATGGGGACGCTAAGAGTCAGACATGACTGAGTGACTTCACTTTCTCTTTTCACTTTCATGCATTGGAGAAGGAAATGGCAACCCACTCCAGTGTTCTTGCCTGGAGAATCCCAGGGACGGGGGAACCTGGTAGGTTGCCGTCTCTGGGGTTGCACAGAGTCAGACATGACTGAAGTGACTTAGCAGCAGCAGCAGCAGCAAATGTGGCAGATTGCTAGATACTTTGTTGCGGAGTGATTTCAATCCATTAAATAACCATTAAATAACAATCCATTAAGTAACAACTGAGGTACAGTTGTTCAACCAATCACTGAAACACCTATCATTTAATCCTCATGTCTCCTATAAAGTACTAAACATATTCATTTGGAGTCCCATTACAATGACAAGTATAAGACAAATGTTATTTTCATCATTTTAAAAACTGAAACTTAGAGTTTTTTTTTTCAAATGATACAACTATTAAGTAAAAAAATAGTGTTAAAATGTGTTTGTTATTACTGCACAGAATTAAGGTGTATTTTGTTGATGACTTCATATATAATAAACTAAAATGAAACTCAAAGTAGTAAAGTAAATATTCTTCTGTTATATTTTGGTTTTAGGGATTCATTCTAGCTCCTCCTTTAAGTCCTTTCTAATCCTACTAATTCAGTATATCCCCTCTGATTCTCTATGACATTTCTGTAGCTTTCAGCTTATTGTGCTTTACACGATAGATATGTGCACATTTGTTTAAACATCCCTCCAATAATGTACACCCCTCAAGGCCAGAGACTATATTTTAATCATCATGATGTCAAAAAAGAGATCTAAATCAGCTCTTACACAGAAAAGACTTTTCATAAATATTTCTTAAATGAATTGAATTGAATAAAAATGAATTGAGTACCACATTTCATAGCCTTTAAGCTTTAAGTCTGAATGATGAACTAAATTGTCAGAGATGTCCTTAGGAGATTAAGAAGAAATTAATTTTTATCTTCTGAACATGCACAAAATAGCAATCTCATAATAATTATAGGACATTATTTGGAAACCATTCAGTATATAATTTGTTCATTTACTTGCATAAGCATATGTTTATTAAACATACATAGTTTTGAGTTGTGGCTTCTGCTTTGTTTTTTTTTTTGTAAAGCTTTTAAGTTTCTGAAAATGTTGATGAAAAATATGAAAGCTTAGAAGATCTTTTCACTGATTTTGTTATGCTTTAGGTGGCTCAGAGGTTAAAGCATCTGCCTGGAATACGGGAGACCCAGGTTTGATCCCTGGGTCGGGAAGATCCCCTGGAGAAGGAAATGGCAACCTACTCCAGTACTCTTGCCTGGAGAATCCCATGGAGGGAGGAGCCTGGCAGGCTACAGTCCATGGGGTCTCAAAGAGTCGGACATGACTGAGTGACTTCACTTTCACTTTCATTGGTCTCGTTAGGATTCATTTTGCCTTAATTTCATTAACTCAGCCAAAATATTTTTATTCCAGCATCTCATATTCACAGTGCAGTGTGAAACCAGGACCACTGAGAATTTGCCTGAGGAGAGTGTATGGAGTAAGATAAACAGTGGGCCAAGAACAAGATGCTGAGCAATATTATCTACTGAAGAGCAGCATCAAGTATAGACATACTCTAAAGAGACAGAGAAGGAAATGTCAGACAAGTAAAATAAAATTGGTCAGAATGTGGTGTTATGGAAAATGTGATAAGATGTTTCTAGAATAATTAATGATCAAGAGTATTAAATATGTGTAGTAGAAGAATACGGAGAAGGCACTGGCACCCCACTGCAGTACTCTTGCCTGGAAAATCCCATGGATGGAGGAGCCTGGTGGGCTGCAGTCTATGGGGACGCTAAGAGTCGGAAACGACTGGGCGACTTCACTTTCACTTTTCACTTTCATGCATTGGGGAAGGAAATGGCAGCCCACTCCAATGTTCTTGCCTGGAGAATCCCAGGGACGGGGGAGCCTGGTGGGCTGCCGTCTATGGGGTCACACAGAGTCGGACATGACTGAAGCGACTTAGCAGCAGTAGAAGAATAAGAATTAGAAGAAGAGAAAATCAAGGAGGAGGAAGAAGAGAAGGAAGAGGAGGAGGCAGGAAATAAAGAAAGAAAAAAATTGTATTATTAAGTTTTTTCTGTGCTGGGCAATTCTGTTAAGTACTTTTCAGTGGTCCTCAACTTTTTTGGCACTAGGGACCAGTTCTATGGAAGATAATTTTTACATGAACCAAGGTGGAGAGGATGGTTTCAGGATGATTCAAGCATATTATATTTATTGTTCACTTTATTTCTATTGTTATTCTAATATCAGCTCTACTTCAGATAATTAGGCATTAGAGCCCAGATGGTTGAGGACCCCTGCTTTATATGCATCATTCTATCTGGTCTTCCAAACAATTTAATGAAGCAAGTACTTTTACAGTAAAATTTCATGATACCACAAATTCATATATAATATGATTGACTGTAGGTTCCCAGACCCAGAAATTCCAGGTTAACTGATTTGGCTCATAAACTTAGTAATAGTATAGAACAGGGCTTAGTTTGATGTGTCACCTTGATCGGGCCATGGGGTGCCCAGGTTGAATATTATTCTGGGTGTATCTGTGATTGTTTCTGACTGAGATCAACATTTCAATCATACCCAAGTAAAGCTGATTGCCCACCGCAAGGTCAGTAGGCGTTATTCAGTCCAGTCAGTTCAATTCAGTCACTCAGTCGTGTGTGACTCTTTGCAACCCCGTGGACTGCAGCACGCCAGGCTTCCCCTGTCCATCACCAACTCCTGGAGCTTGCTGAAACTCATGAACATCAAGTTCATGATGTCATCTAACCATCTCATCCTCTGTCGTCCGCTTCTCCTCCTGCCTTCAATCTTTCCCAACACTGTCCAAGGAGTCAGTTCTTAGCATCAGGTGGCCAAAGTATTGGAGTTTCAGCTTTAGCATCAGTCCTTCCAATAAATACTCAGGTCTGATTTCCCTTAGGATTGACTGGCTGGATCTCCTTGCAGTCCAAGAAACTCAAGAGTCTTCTCCAACACCACAGTTCAAAAACATCAGTTCTTCAGTGCTCAGCTTATCCATTGAAGATCTAATTAGAACGAAAAGGCTGATAAAGGGAGAATTCACTCACTGCCCAACTGTCTTCAAACTGGGATATTGGTCTTCTCCTGCCTTCAGACTCAGTCTTGGATTGGAACCATTACTCTCTTGCTTCACAGACTCTCAGGTTTGGGCTCAAACTCTATCATCAGTTCTCCTGGGTCTCTGGACTGCTAACTGTGGATCTTGGGGCTTCTTAACTCCTATAATGTAAACCAGTTCCTTACAGGAAATTTCTACATACACACATAAGCACACACACACATGGATGCATACATATGTGTGTGTGTGTGTGTGTGTGTGTGTGCGTCTTGCGCGTGTGTGTCTATCTACATACCTAAATAGTTCCTATTGAATCTGTTTCTCTGGACGACCCTGATGGGTATCCCCACCCACCTCCACTTACTAGCCAGCTCTAAATTAGCCAGCTAAAAGGCACAATGCTCACAATTTAAATGCAGCTTCAAAATTCCTTCTGCACAAAATTTCTGGAGTTGTCACTGGTCACAAGGACCATGTTAATTAGTGTACAATAGTATCATGGACTTGAGAATACTTTATATTCCTTAAATATAGAATTAATTATTTTTAAAGAGCCTACTCAATCTGATTCTGCTTCTAGTGCTGTGTATTCCCTAAGTACAAAATGAGGAAGTTTCTTTTTTTTTTGATTCCTCTTAGATTTTGCACTGGCAAATAGAGGAACTTTATAGCATCAATATTATAATTCCCTAGAAACTTGGTATCAGCTCATCTTTTCTCAGAGGCAAAAAAAAGTGACCTATTTGTTAAGTCGAATGTTCATTTTCATACATGTAGTACTAATTAACACTAAGAAAAGCTCTACATCCCCTTATAACCTTGGTAAAACTGAGTATTAAAATAACTAGTCCAACTATGGTCCATGAGCAGCTTCAGGATAGAAATTATGCCCAAGATATTTCAACAGAGATGATGTACTGAAGTTTCTGTGAGTCATTTATGATTTCAAGTAAACAGAATAATGCTGCATTTTTACAAGGTAACTGATAAGCAAGCACATTAAAAGAAGATATTCATAGCTGAACTGCCCTTCATGAGATCAGATGTCATGTCTTGTATACTGTATTTTCTTCCTTTTACTGAAAAAACCTTGGTTGGGAGAAACTCTAAATAGAAAGCTAATTTAGAGAGGAGCTCTTGGCCTTTTTTCATATGATAATTTTTCTACACTAGGAGATGATGAGGTGGATAAAATGACCATGGGGCTTCCACAATATAGTCCTTCAAGAACCTGAGTCAGTTCAGTTCAGTCGCTCAGTCGTGTCCGACTCTTTGCGACCCCATGAATCGCAGCACGCCAGGCCTCCTGTCCATCACCAACTCCCGGAGTTCACTCAGACTGACGTCCATCAAGTCAGTGATGCCATCCAGCCATCTCATCCTCTGTCGTCCCCTTCTTCTCCTGCCCCCAATCCCTCCCAGCATCAGAGTCTTTTCCAATGAGTCAACTCTTTGCATCAGGTGGCCAAAGTATTAGAGTTTCAGCTTTAGCATCATTCTTTCCAAAGAAATCCCAGGGCTGATCTCCTTCCAGAATGGACTGGTTGGATCTCTTTGCAGTCCAAGGGACTCTCAAGAGTCTTCTCCAACACCACAGTTCAAAAGCATCAGTTCTTTGGCACTCAGCTTTCTTCATAGTTTGTTACAAATTACACCAAATGAAAGAGTGTAAACAAGGAATAGTTTAGGAGTTATCATTGCAATATACTTGGTAATATTTCTATTAGAGGCATGTTTCTTAGTGCCCCAAAGAATGGGAAAAGTTATAATTAGATGTCATCACTATCAATTTAAATAGATTTTCAAACAGGACGTTGGTCCACCTCACCTCTTAGAAGTAGACATCAGGTCATGCCACAGAACTTGGTCAACCTGAACCTTTGATTTTGCCTGTACAAACCAAAATGTTGGCTTTCAACTGCCTGGACCTTGAAAAACAAAAGGCGTTCCATTAGTGAGACATCAGAGGAGTGTGATTTTTATGGTGATGGACAGGGAGGCCTGGTGTGCTGTAGTTCATGGGGTCGCAAAGAGTCAGACATGACTAAGTGACTGAACTGAACTGAACTGATCTGATATGTGGAACTGAAAAAGAAATGATACAAATGAACTCCATTTACAAAGTAGAAACAGACTTATAGAACAAACTTACAGTTACCAGGGGGAAAGGATGGGGAAGTGATAGGGAGTTTGGAATGGACATGTACACACTGCTATATTTAAGATGGATAACCAAAGGATCTACTGTATAGCACAGGGAACTCTGCTCAGTGTTACATAGCAACATGGATGGGAGGTGCATATGTGTATGGCTGAATCCCAGTTCACTTGAAACTGTTAACACCATTATGAATCAGCTATATCCCAATACAAAATAAAAAGTTAAAAAAATAAAATGGATAACCAACAAGGACCTACTGTACAGCACAAGGAACTCTGTTCACTGTGCCAGCCTGGATGGGAGGGGAGTTTGGGGGAGAGTGGATATGCATGTGTGGATGGCTGAGTCACTGCTGTGCACCTGAAACTATCACAACATTGTTAATCAGTTATACTCCAATATAATATAAACAATTAAAAAAATTTTTTAATTAAAAAACCTCTGAGAGCATAGGGGAAAGGACCAAATGTCTTTGCTTCTGTTTAAACTGGACCTAAAAGAGTGAATAAGGTTTTATCAACTCATTTGCCCATTTCTCTCACCATCCTCCTCCTTTTCTTTCTCCTCACTGTGAGATTTCATTTTATGAATGAATATAAGATTACATGTTCCCTGCTTACATTCTCTCATGGCTTCCTGTTGCACTTAGAGTAAGATCCAGTGTCCTCTCCATGGCATGCAAGGCCCTCCGTGACCTCGCTTTGTCAGTTCGTTCCAGCCACACCTTCCCTGGGTGCCTGCTCTGTCCCAGTCAAGCTGTTTTATCAGTGGAATCCCAAACCTGCAGCAGACTCTGGCAGCTACTGTTACCACCACTGGAAATCCCTCCCGATAACTACATTTTCAGATTCTTTTTCCATTTTAAATAATAGTGAAGAATCTGGTTGAGTTTTCTTTGTACAAATAAGTATACCAATTCATATTTTGGTATAATTTTACCAACATAACGATCAGCTTTTAAAAGATGGCCAAATCTAACGTAAAAAAAAAAAGATATAGGAAGTGTTCATGGTGTCTATTCCTCAGAGCCCTTGGCCAGTGCTATTGGTCTTTTGTGGCACTGAATTCACAAATTACCTCCTCCTCTTTTTATGTTTTCAACAGTACCATTGTCTTTGAGTGTTCCCCAATGGGGGTACACAGGGTCAGTTGGCACATAACTAGCGAGGTTTTAACACTATTTCAGTTTTGTTGCAATCTTCCCTTTATGGGAAGGCTAACATTCAATATTATTAAAAATGCAAACCAATAAGACATGAAATGGCTTGCTTATTGCTAACATTTATGCAAAACCACTTAAAATGTTAAAAATATTAATCTCCTACCCTATGTAGCAATTAATGCTGCACAGATGATGACAATTGTTTTTTCCACTGGAAAATCAGCAGCAATCCACATTCTCTTCTTCTGCTTAATTAACACAACTATATATAACCGTCAAAGTCACAGGAAATGGGTGTAATTGCTTTTGTAAATTCAACCAGTCTCCAGTGAAGAACTGATTGGTAAATTAAATGCAAATAATTTGGAGCTTAAAAAAAATCAGGAATATAGACATTCTTGCCCCGTATAGTATGAGGTGATACAAAGGTCAGGGAAAGAAAAGAAAAAATAAAAATTCTTGGACCTGTCCTTGATTCTCTGTTGAGATATTAGGTACATTTTAAAGACCATTTGTCAACCAGACATCATGTTATGTAGAACAATTACACTTTATAATCAGCCACTACATTGTTGTGAACATAGGTGTGTGCTGAATTGATCTGGAACCAAAGATTGTGTGTGTGTGTATGTGTAAAGTAGCCCTAAAGTTTCTGAAAAGCAGAAGAAAATAAACACTGCAGAAACAATATGGAAAAGAATTTTAAAATTTTTTAATTATTTATTTTTATCTAGAGAAGATAAAAGACAGAACCACGAGGAAGTGGGAAAAGAGACGGGCAGAAAAACAGAGATCAGAGATGAGATGCACACACATAATCCATCTTCATTATTTATAAATTCTGCATTTGTGAATTTGCCTATTTGCTAAAATTTATTTGTAACTCCAAAATCAATATTCTGGGCAATTTTATGATCATTTTCAAGTATATACGTAAGAACAGTGAAAAATTTGAGTTGCTGGACACTCACATTCCCAGAAGAGGCTAAATAGGTGACGTTCTGCCTTCTTGTTTCAGCTGTCATATTGTAAACAAGTATCCCTATTTGTGGTATGTTTAGTGGTATATTTTTGTACTTTTTGTTTGTGATTAACTATTTATAATGGCCCACAGGCACAGTGCTGGAGTGTTGTCTAGTGTCCCTAAGAGCAAGAAGGTGGTGATGTGCCTCACAGAGAAAATGTGAATATGAGATATTCCATTCAAGTGTAAGTTATAAGCTGTAGGTTATGAACTTGATGTTAATCAAGAGTGTGTATTGAATCAGGCATCTATAAAGATTAACACACATAAGATAGATTATGTGTTGATCTATTGACAACAGTATTGCAACCAGAGACTCACAGTATATCTCTTAGTTCCAATGATTCAGTATTTGCTAGTTCAGTTTTCCAGTGGCTTTATGAACATACTTATTGTGAATAATAAGAACGAGCCATGTGTGTGTACAGTTGATTCTTATTCTCAGTGGTAATATTTGCATATATAGAGAGAAAGAGATAGAGAGAAAAAGTGAATGAAAGAGTTATATCTTAGATCAAGTGGGGATAGCTTATCTGGAGGCCAAATTAAAGTGTGTAAATAAAAAGCAACATGATTAAATGGACAGGTAGGTGTTTAATTCACAGTGGAAACAGACTGAGTTAATCACAGACTGTAAAACAAAGATAGAACTTTGACCATATGTCTGGTTAACTCTTTTATTATGCAGAAAGGAGACGTGGATACAGGCATAGTGGCCAAAAGAAAGACTCTGGGGACTCCCTGGTGGCCCAGTGGTTAAAAGTCTGTGTTTCCACTGCAGGGGCCTGGGATTAATTCCTGGCTGAGGAACTAAGATCCTGCATGTCTGGTGGTACACCCCACTCCCCCTCAAAAAGTAAAACCTTGGCATCCCATTCAAATCTCAGCTCTCACTCTCTTAACTTCTGGGTTATCTCCTGGGTTCTCTTTACTTCTCATTTCATTATCTGTGAGGTGTGTATAACAATATGTTTCATAGGCTTGTAGTAATTAAATATGATAAGAAATCAAAGATTGTAGATGAGTGTGTCATGTATTAAAACATTCAGTTAATGATGTAATTATGACTATGCAGAGGCCAGGCTTGCATTTGCTTAGAATCTTGCTGGTGGAAACTAGTCACCATGTCCTCTTATCCCCAGCTTACTATTTTTTCCATTGCACCATTCTGGGGCCATTGAGAGACCATTTGGGCTGACAGGCCTCTAGATGCTATCATGATGGTTGGCATGGAGAGGTCTGTGTTCCCAGGGTATGCTTTCATAGCATAGAATATAGTCTTGAAGAAAAGCAATGTAAGCAGCAGGTAAGAGAAAGAGTGATGTCTACCTCAGTTTACTGCTAAAAGAACATCACTTCCAAAGAAGAGAAGTAAGAAATCATGCTAAGTTTGACTCATCTACTCCACAGTCACCTGTATTCATAAAATGGAGCAGACTTTATTCCTGCCGGGAGCATAAAGCAAATCAGTGTAAAAAGAAAAAGGTTTGACTTTTTAATGAAAAAGAGAAGAAATTAGCTACATCTTCAATGTTCAATTTCTTTATATACATATGGGAATAGTAATAACAACTCTATAAAATAATGTTAAAATCCCTAGAAAGTATTTATGATTGAATATCCCACCAAAGCTAGAGATAGAAGTCTATTCAAAGTAAAATTATTCAGGATTTAAGACAACTTACTTGGTCTCAATTTTCACTACTAGGGAAGCCTTAGAATGAAATAAAATTGCAGTGCCTCACCTTTCATGTCATATCTACATTGACCTGCATAGGAATTCTGTTCAAGATGCTATTAATACTAATAAAAGGATCTATTGCTTCACATGTGAGAGGGAACAATTCAGGATACAACTGTTATTTTAATATCCTTAGCCAATCCTTTTTATCAGCTTGAATGACTGGTACAGAACTGGTAAATGAAATCTACAGATTTTATAACTTTAAAGTTCAGATTAGAACAGATAACATTCAAGAGTACTTCAAAGAATGTTGCTTTTATTTTTTTTCCCTCTCTCTCTCAAAGGATTCTGTTCATATTTTCACCTACAGAAGCTCACCATTTTATATAAATATATATTTTACATTTAATAAATATTTTAAACCCATCAGTTAGCTGCCCATATTTGTGTTAAATGCAAACTGTTTCATACAATTCTTTCATACAAACTGTTTCATACAATTCTTTCTAAAGCCAATGACGTGTCTATAATATACCTCATCGTAATAGATTCATTGAAAAGATGTGACTTATTTTACACTCTAGATCAAATAATGGTACATTTTAGTCATTTCTGTTGCCTTTGATGTAGGTATAGTTCCATCAATAGGGTACATTTAATTCTTAGGAGTTGACTAACAAATAGCACTTTAGTCTAATAGTATTTCTTGGTGTTAATTTTAAAAGTATTCCATCAAGTAAAATACCATTGTTGTTGCATTGCTGTTTTTAGTTTCATACTTATACAGACTGGTGCATATCATGAAAGGAAACAGACCTATACCTCAGTAAGTTGTCCCAAATGTATACTATTTATTATATATTTGAAGGTTCCATTGTAGCTAATGAAGTCTGAGCCATAAAACTTCACCTCACTGAATTTCAAAAATATTACACATAGGTAAGGGGATTCTGAATAAATCATTAGATTTACTAAATCTAAATGTTTATTTTTATCCATTTCTAGAGTAAGATGAAGGCATTTCTCACCGTCAGAGTGGAGGGTTAATGTATGAGAAGACCATTAAACTCCCATCATTTAAACATGATAACTGCCTCATCTGTCTACATAATGTTTCAAAGCTATTTTTAAGCCATTTAAACTTTTCAATTTACCCTAAACATCCACCAAGAGATTTTCTATTAAATTTAGTATAATATTTTAAATGATCAGCACAACTCGATTTTAAATAAATTTTAGAGTAAAAGTAATTTCTAAGACATAACTTATGTAATTTTCCTCAACGCATCATTGGTTCTGAATAGTGGCTTTCAAGTTGAAATCATTAAAAATCTTTTAGAATCCCCAGGCAGCTACACTTTGTATATAAATATAGTGTAAATTCAAAGGAATTAATTGGTGCTAAAAGGACAAAATAAGTTTGATATACTTACATGTTTCTGGTTGCTGCAAATAATTTAAACTAGCAGGTATTTCACAATATTGTATTAAAAAAATAAGTAAAACACTCAAAAATTTCCAGTAAGAATTAGGATTATTCCTGTATCCTGATACAACTTTTGATCTTAAGAATATTACTGACTAGGATATTATGTGAACTGGTGCGTCCTTGGGACATGGGATTTTGTGACTGGGAACTTGGGAATTTCACCTGGAAAGAGCAGATGACAACTGGGAATGAGTGGCCAGCTCACTGAAGACCGAGAGCTGAGGTGGTAGACAAAGGAGCTATTGAAGGCTTTTGTCTGTGGCAGACAGAAGCCTGAGGGCAGGGTGACTGCTCTCTTCCAGTGGCATGAATGTCACATGATAGAAAGTTTTATGTTTGTTTCTGACATTAGGCAAACAAAAACCTTTTGAATGCTGAATTAGGCTCTTGTTTTGAGCCTGCAAGCTGCTACTCATTCCTATTGATGAGGACTGATCTGATTGTAGCCCTTTTATTTTTATGGTGTTAACTGTGCCTGCGAACGTGGGTAGAAGGCCTGAGACCGGACCGCCGACCTTATCCCCCAGAGTTCACATAGCTTTTGGAGTCTTCCTTTTCGGGGGATGGTGGGGGTGTCTTAAGAGCTTACCAATTTCTTTGCTTAAATGAACAATATGAGTTAGTCCTTCTGAAACCAGTTTAGCAAAAGACTCTTTTTCCTTTTCCCTCTGGAGAGGGATACAACACTATCACCAGGATTCAGCTTTGCTTGTCGGGGTCTGTGCGAACTGTGAGGGAAGGAGTGCCTTGAGGGGAGCCCTTCCTGGTCCCTTTGGTCCTGTGATCTGCACTCACTTGAGGTTCTGAGGTGCAAAATTTGATGACTTGGCAGGAAAAGATAAATCCATTTTTTAAAGGCATGGTGAGGACTGTATTCTTGTTGAGGGAATTACAGACTGGAAAAACTGAAGCCATTTTAAAAACCCTTGATTATGGCAGACTTTTAAATATATACATTCACTTTGAATTAAAAGAATCCAGAGAAATGAGAATAATTTCTGCTTTCTGTAGCTAGACTTTGAAGTGGAGAAATGTGGAACTAAAAGCAACTAGCATAACCTGTTTTAATCAAAAGGAGTCTTGTAAGAAACAATCAATTAAAGAACAGTCTGATTCTCTGCGACATCAATGTATGAAAATCTGTTAGACGCCAGATTGTGTCTCAAGACACATATGATGAACTGAACAAAATGACCTGCTAATAGCTTTTACGGGTAATAAATGCATCATGTTATTGGTAATTCTGCAGATGGTAAATCAAGCTAATATCGAAGCTGAAACAAGCTACTTGTTAAATATAGTTCAAAATGATCTTCTCTGTTCATCATCTGATCTTCTGTTATTCAAAAAACTGCATTGCACAGAAAAGAAAGATGATTACTCCTTATATTCCTAAGCATCTCAAAGTGGATAAACATTCCCATTCTGCCATGAAGGTATTTAAAATGCTAAATCCTTTGGAGAAAGCATGCCTGAAATAAATGTACGCTGAAAAACACTATGTTTATTTAGATTATGAGCAGGAACAAAAAACATAAAAACGTAAAACCTGTGCTGAAATTGAAGTGTGACTTTCTTGTATATAATGCACATTAGATGATATTTCCAATCAGCACGTGGAACACTGACCTGGCAAATTTGAACATTTGAGCCCAACACATATTAACAAATGCTGGTGGGGATAGACAGGGCATTCATATTATAGACTCTTTTGAATAGTCTCATTTGCCTAAAGAACAGTTTAGCTTCAATTTTGTTGTTGCTGTTGTTGTTATAAGAGCTAAAGTAGGTAGCAACACAATTCTGGAAAGGATGGGAAGCTTAGGAAAAGGGGAGCCAGACAATGGTCCAAGAAGCCACTCCTATAGGGAAAAAAATAGGAAAAAAAACCCAAAAAAACAAAAAATAAGGCTGTGACTGACCATGAAATACTAAGAGAAAATCAATCAATTGGAAGGCAAAGTTGACTTTGTAGATTGATAGGTCAGGTATTTGATTTCCAGAATGGGCTCTTTCTATCTTTGAGAACGTTATTTTTAACCTTAAATCATTTTGCTTGCCTGTCTATATGTCATGTAAGTAAACTTGCTTATTTGTATTAACTGGGGATAAGATCAGTTCTAGGTATTCAGTGGATTTCTTTTTCAGATACACACATAGAAAAACTCTAAGAAGATTTGTTTTTAAATAAATGTAATTTAAGATACATTTATATGTTTCTTAATATATATGTGTGTATACATGTATACACATTTACACACACATGTATACACACTAAAATTTTATGAGCTGCAAATTACATTGCAATTTTAGGAAACCACAATAACTTGTTTCTTAAGTAAAAGAAATATGTTTTGTTTTTCTCTAGTTAGATTATATGTGTCCAATGAAATCATAATTCTAGTATCAGGTAGAATCAAAAATCAAGCGTTTTATAAATCAGATAAATTTTAGTTTTGGATTTACTTATTACCTGGAACCTCTTGAGAAAAAAAAATCAGTGCCTAAAATTTCCAGTTTTTAGCAGTAACTGATATTATCCTAAAATGTTAACTATTTATCAGCTCTCTGATATAACTTTAAGGACAGTGACAGCAATCCTATCTTTTAGCAATTAAAAAAAGGGGGGCGGGGTAAAATATCACCTTGTTGGAGGAACAGATGTTTGCAATCCATTAACATCCATTAATTCACTGTAGAATCAGAAATTTATAATAAAACTAATCCTAGGCCAAATTATGAAGCTGGGGATTATTACAATCAGCAGTCCTCTAAATTCCCCTAAGTAGTCCTTTTCACAGACACTTCCTGACATTTTCCTAGTTCCCCACTTCTGTCTTCCCCATTTAGTTAACTAAATCACTAAAATAAAGGCACAAATATGATAATATCTCTGCATTTTCTAGACTGTTTTCACCATAAAGTAATGGAAAATACAACTAAAAGTGGTCTAATCAACAAGGACATATATTATTTCACATACCAAAATGTCTAAAGGTAGGTCAGTTCTAAGGTTCATTGGTCATCTCAACACTAGCATCTAAGATCCATCTTGTGTCATTCACCAAAATAAATTTAATGAAAAAATAAAATTATAAAATATGTTTACTTATACATATTCAATATCTTGCTATGTAATTAAAATCATATTTCAATCAATTTGTGCTTAGTTGCTCAGTCAAGTCTGACTCTTTGCAACCCAATGGACTGTAGCTTGCCAGCCTCCTCTGTCCATGGGGATTCTCCAGGTAAGAATACTGGAGTAGGTTGCTATGCCCTCCTCCAGGAGATCTTCCTAACCCAGGGATGGAACTAGGCCTCCCACATTGTAGGCAGCTTCTTCACCATCTGAGCCACCAAGGAAGCCCCAATCAAATATGCAAGGTTGTAACTCTTTCTCACTTTTCTTTGGTCTAAATGCTTCTCACTGTCAAGAAATATTCCAAGAGAGAAGGTGGAGAGTAGCAGATTTAACATGTGTTAACTGGCGAAGGAGAAGACTCTTGAGAGTCTCATGGACTACAAGGAGATCCAACCAGTCCATTATAAAGGAGACCAGTCCTGGGTCTTCTTTGGAAGGATTGATGCGAAAGCTGAAACTCCAGTACTTTGGCCACCTCATGTGAAGAGTTCACTCATTGGAAAAGACTCTCATGCTGGGAGGGATTGGGGGCAGGAGGAGAAGGGGACTGCAGAGGATGAGATGTCTGGATGGCATCACCGACTTGAAGGACATGAGTTTGAATGAACTCTGGGAGTTGGTGATGGACAGGAGGCCTGGCGTGCTGCGATTCATGGGGTCACAAGGAGTCAGACATGACTGAGCGACTGAACTGAACTGAACTGAACTGGTGAATCTATGCTGCTAAATAGTAAATCCTCCATATTCTTGCTGTGTTGAAACACAATCGAGGTGCTGACAGAACTGGGGAACTATGGGGTGGGAGGCAGCACAAAAACTGGAGGAACTCTGACATTTCTCCCTACAAAATGCATCCAGTAAAGGATATTTTAGAGAACGGTACTACAGTCAACACTAACAAGAAAGAGAAAATCAGGAAGTGGTGAGAATGTGGACAGAGTATAGGGTTCTTATTAGCAAGATCTGGCACAAATGTTTGGAAATCTTAGTTAGAAAAATGTATGGAAAATGTCATGCAGTATATGTTGGACTCCCCACATGGGCAATCTACTTTCCTGGATCATGGGGCACAATTAACTACTCCAGAGTATAACATTCATATGGACTCAAAAAGACCCTGAAGAGCCAGAGAAGTTTTGAGAAGAAAGAATAAAGTTATTAGCATCAGGCTTCCTGATTTCAAACCATATTGCAAAGCTTTGACAGCTAGAACAGTATGAAACTGGAATAAAAACAGACACATAGACCAATGGAACAAAATAGAAAGCTTATAAATAAACTCACACTACATGCTCAATTTTTGATAAAAGCATCAAGAATATAAAATGACAAAAGGATAATCTCTTCAGTAAATGGTACTGGGAAAACTGAATATCCACATGCAAAAGAATGAAGCTGGACCTTTATCTTATACTGTACACAAAAATCAAGTCAAAATGGATTAAAGACTTGGACATGAGATCAGAAACCATAAAACCATAAAATATCCCAAATTGTACAAGGAATTCATACAACTCAATAGCAAAACAAACAGGCAAGCAAAAAAACCCCACAAACAATTCAGTTTAAAAATGGGAAAGGACTTAAATTAGGCAGTTTCCCAAAGAAAACATTCAAAAGGCCAGCAGGGTTTCTGGTGACTTTTAAGTGAGGTAACAGCAGTCATGAAATTAAAAGATGCTTACTCCTTGGAAGAAAAGTTTTGACCAACCTAGATACCCATTCGAAAGCAGAGACATTACTTTGCCAACAAAAGTTCATCTAGTCAAAGCTATGGTTTTTCTAGTAGTCATGTGTGGATGTAAGAGTTGGGTCATAAAGAAAGATGAGCACCAAAGAATTGATGCTTTTGAACTGTGATGTTGGAGGGAGACTCTTGAGAGTCCCTTGGACTGCAAGATCAAACCAGTCAATCCTAAAGGAAATCATTGGAAGGACTGATGCTGAAGCTGAAGCTCCAATATTCTGGCCACCTGATTTGAAGAAACGACTCTTTAGAAAAGAACCTCATGCTGAGAAAGACTGAAGGCAGGAGGAGAAGGGGACGACAGAGGATGAGATGGTTGGACGGCATCACCGACTCAACGGACATGAGTTTGAGCAAGCTCCGGGAGTTGGTGATGGACAGGGAAACCTGGTGTGCTGTAGTCCATGGGACGGCAAAGGGTCAGACACGACTGAGCAACTGAACTGAACTGAACTAAAGTGAGGGGAGATTCTGGCCCAGCTGAAGACATCAGATTTCATTGTCCTCTCAACTCTTTGTCCCCTCACTCAAGCCCCCTTAATAAAGTTATTTGATCTCCAAACAAAACAAAACTAAAAAATGAATGGGCAACTGGTACATGAGAAATTGCTCAGCATCAGAATCCATCAAGGAAATGCAAATAAAAACTGCAATGAGCTATCACCTCACACCTGTTAGGATGTCTAGTATCAAAATGATAAGAGATAAATGCTGGTGATGATATGGGGAAATGGGAACCCTTGTGTAGGGAATGTAAGTTCATGCAGCCACTGTGAAAAGCAGAATGTAGGTTCCTCCAGAAATTAAAAATAGAACTACCATATCTGGGTATGTGTGTACTCAGTTACCCAGCCATGTGACTGACTCTTTGTGGCCCCATGAACTGTAGCCCACCAGGCTCCTCTGTCCATAATTTTCCAGACAAGAATACTGGAGTGGGTTGCATTCCCTACTCCAGGGGCTCTTTCCAGCCCAGGGTTCAAATCTGCATCTCTTGCATCTCCTGCACTGGCAGACAGATTCTTTACCACTAGCCTTTTTAGGTATATATCCTGGGAATCCTTTCTGGGTATATATCCAAAGGAAATAAAGTAAGTAACTGAAGAGATATCTTTACTCCCATATTCATAGCACCATTATTCACTATAACCAAGGTACTGAAACAACATCCATTGACAGATGAATAGATGCATATATAATAAAATATTATTCCAGCTTAAAAAGGAGGAAATTCTGTTATTTGTGATCACATGGATGAACTGAACCTGTAGGGTATCATGCTAAATGAAATAAGCCAGACGGAAAAAGACAAATACTTTATTCTATCATTTAAATGGGGAATTTAAAAGAAAGAAAGGGGCAGAAAGAAAGATTGAAAAAAATAAAAAGAAAGAAGAGAGAGAGGGAAGGAGGGAGGAAGGAAGGAAGAGCCAAATTCATAGAAACAAAAATCAAGATAATGGATGGTTGCCCAAGGCCTGAAGGTAGTGTGGGGAAAGCAAAGTTGTTGGTAAAAGGTACAAACTCTCAGTTATAAGTTGAATAGAGGTCTGAGAATCTAATGTATAGCATGGTGATTATGATTGATAACAGTGAATTGTATACCTGAAGTCCCCTGAAAGAAGCATTTAAGTTTTCTCAACAGAGTAAAATAGTAAATATGTGAGGTGACGAATATGATAAGTTTGTATGAGATTTCCTTCACAATGCACACATATATAATATAGTCATATTACATGCTTTGAATATATTGCAAGATGAGTTGTTAATTTAACCTCAGTAAAGCTAAAAAAATACCCCATAGTAAACTATACCTAGAATGAGCTCTCTGGACAAACTTTGTCAAGAAATATAGATATTCAATGGGTTATTCTTCTGATTAAGAAGATAACAAGAATGTTTATTCTTATCTGTGTTTCTACTATCAGTGTTTTATTCTGGTAAACCAGTTATTTGGTGCTATCTGTCTATTCATTCCTCTAGTCAACCACAAAAAATATGCATAAATACATATTCTATGTTGAAAAATTATATCATTTGCTAAAAACAATTCTCTCAGACACATCAAGAAAAGAAAAACATGACCTGAAAGACATTAATAAATGTTTTAAGGCAATAGCTTAACGTGATGAGTTGATTGATAAACCACTGTGCTTAGTCACTCAGTCGTGCGGACTCTTTGCGACCCCATGGACCATAGCCTGCCACGCTCCTCTGTCCATGGGATTCTTCAGGCAAGAATATTGGAGTGGGTTGCCATGCCCTCCTCCAGGGGATCTTCCCAACCCAGGGATGGAACACAGGTCTCCCGCATTGCAGGCAGATTCTTTACCCTCTGAGCCAAGGGAAGCCAAACCACTGGGTCATGTATAAAGGTGACAGATGGAGAAAAGCAAATATGATGAGATGAACAAAGAAAATTTTGGTATGGAGAATTTTTTTTTGCAGGCTCTTATTTTAAGACTTCTGTAAAAGCTTAGTGGCCTTGGGACTTCCCTGGTGGTCCAGTGGTTAAGAATCCATCTGACAATGTGGGGACATGGGTTTGATCCCTGGTCCGGGAAGATCTCACATGTTAGGGACAACTAGGCCTGAGCACTGCAATGACTGAATCCATGTGCTGCAACTACTGAAGCCTGTGCTCTGCAACAGGAGAAGGCCTGGCAATTAAAAGCTGCACTACAGCTAAAGAGAAGCCCCACTTGCCACAACTAGAGAAAACCCTCGTGCAGCAACGAAGACCCAGCACAGCCAAAAATAAATCAATATTTAAAGGAAAGAATAACTGAAAAGCTTACTGTCCTTGACCTGCATTATTTTTCTTTTATTTACATGTGTAGTGCTGTGGACTGGAAAGGAATCCTCTCCAGGGGCCAAAGAACTGCAGTGGTTCACAGTAGACGGGGGTTCTGCTTTCAGCTCCTTTGTTCATACGGGAAATATTCCAAAGCTGATTCAGATTTCTCTTGAAAATGCAACAAAGCTAAATGTTTCAAACATCATAGTGCTATGTACTAATAATTGTGCAGGATCCCTTGGACAGAGGAGCCTGGTGGGCTACAGTCCATGGAGTCTCAGAGTCGGACATGGCTAGCAACTGACACACACACACACACACACACACACACACACACACACACACACAATGCCACTGTTTTTAGTTGCATCTCCTTATAATGCAATTTGTTAAAAGTCAGAATTCAGCCTGGGATGTGTCAATGGCTTTAGTTTTTCCAATAGGAGTTCGTTGATGACAAACAGAAGGATGTCAATATACACTGGTCTCATTTCTAAGAACAATTCAGATTATGGAGTCTGAGGGCTGTTATATGGGAGGCTCCATGTTATTAGTAAACCATTTATCACTGGGGTAAAAGTAATTATGTGGCATCTTACTAATCCTTCTGGCATTTATGAGATATTTGTTATGAGTTATTAGCAATGAACAATGAAAAAATGAGCTTTGGCAAAAACATGAAAAAGTTTCCAACTTTTGTCTCTTTCTTCTAACATCGTGAGGTTTTGCTGTTACTGACTGATGTGGAGGTAACCTATTTACACTGAATCAAACTTGTTGACATTTAAGTGTTAAAAAAAAAAACACTATCTCAGCAGTAGAAAGAATATAGGAATGACATTCACAGATATTTCCAGCTGTCAACAAGTCAGGTTTTCTTACTAACTGTGAGCCCTTGAAGTATTAATGTTCTTTGGATAGAGTGAGAAATACTGTTACTGCAGGTTTTTTTTTTTCATATCCATATACTTGTCCATACTAATTAGCAAAATATCAGAAGCCTTACCACTCCTTCCATTTTTGATGTCATAATTCTCCTTTTAAACAATAGCAGAAAAGAACTTTCATGAATTTTTTCCCAAAAAATGGAATAGATCGATCATTCACCTAAAGCCAAGGAAGGACACCAGCATCCTATAAGAAAGAATTGAAATAAAGATCTATTCTTAGTAACTAGTACCACGGACGGCAAAATATTCTTAAATATAACCATGGGAACAAAAGATTAAACAGGAGTATCACATTCCTTTTATCTTCTTGAAGAGAATGTAGTTTCTTATATGGTCTTAGCTTCACCACTTCCTAATTGTATAACCTTGGCAAATTACTTGGTTTTCATATTGCCTCAGTTTTTGCATCAGTAAAATGAGGGTTATAAAAACACCCACTCAATGGTTGCTGTGGGATTAAATGCTTTAGTCTGTAAAGCACTGAGGACAATATCTGGGGCATACTAATCACAGTTTTGCTTACTACTTCAACTCTTCCTTCCATGTCCTGGCCTCACCCTTCTAAATGCTTCATATAATTTTGGAAGGTGTCATGTGCATATAGGTGCATGCTCAGTCATGTCTGACTCTGCACCTCTGGACTGTAGCCCTCCAGGCTCCTGTATCTATGGGATTTCCCAGGCAAGAATACTGGAGAGGGTTGCCATTTCCTCCTCTAGAGGATCTTCCTGACTTGGGGTTTAAACCAGGCTCTCCTGTGTGTCTTTCATTTGCAAGCAGATTCCTTACCACTAAGAGACCTGGGAAGCCCAAAGGTGTCATCTTCAAAATTTTTGAAGAAGTTAATCAATTGTGTGTCACCCTGGAAACTTGAAAGAGATAGGTTTAACACTAGAGATATGATAGATTATTTTATGCAGGATTTAGCACTTTGAGGATACCTGAGTAATGCCCTACACTCCAAAGCTCCCTTTCTATTTATTTTTTTAAAATTTATTTTTAATTTGAGAATAATTGCTTTACAATGCTTTATTAGTTTCTTCTGTACAACCACATGAATCAGCCATAAGTATATATATATATATATATATCCCTCTCTCTGGAGGCTCTCTTCCCTCCCTCATGTCATTTACTTTCTATTGGAGTATGAGATACCTGTGCACATGCTAACATAAGCATGGTGCAATAAGTTTCTCTGCAACTTAAAGCGCCACTTTAAAAAAATCTTTTAATTCCTATGGGCATAGATTACCTGGGTGCTTCTCGCTCAAGCTCTCTCATGAACCTGCAGCCTGTTAGCAGGGTTGTGGTCTCATCTGAAGGCATGACGAGGGAGGGACCTTTTTCTTAGATCACTTACACGATCAGATACAATTTCTCAAGGCAATCCTGTGGAAAGACCTGCTTAAGTACCCAAGGTTTTCTGAAAACCACATTCACTTTATAGATTAAAGAAAAGAATTTCCAATTGAATATTAGACTTTTCTGTTTCTTCAGGCTATTCTATGACTAAAGTTTGTCCCGTGATAATTCACACTGACTGAGACTCAAGAGAGAAATGACTGGTTGGTCCACCTTCACGTTTTGTGTCATCTTTCCTCCTCCTCATATGCTTCCCTCAAGCATCAAATTTATCTCAGTATGTACATAATTAAACAGCCTTTAGTGGCTGTTTACACTCTGATCATTGCATAACCCAATTCATTAAAATGCTGTGTAAGATCAGAATATCTCCTATTTAATAGACCTCTACCCCACTGGAAAACAATTACTGCTTTAAGTAGAATTTACTTTTCCTTCCATTAAGTTCAAGATTTACTTAAGATTTTTAAGTTCTTGTTAGTGTTTACCTTTGGGATTTCTGTGATCTTAGAGCTGAGAATGTTGGGTATGAATTGATTCACTTTTATTGTTATAAAATTTTAAATACACTGCTGCCTACCATATGCTTATTTATAATATTGTGGAGCTACAAACATAAGGTTTGCTAAGTTTTTATTTTTTCAAAATGTTCTTGTCAGTTTTACGTCTCCAAAATGCTTGAAATGTGAACAGCTGAATTTATATCAGATACTTGATTTTGAAGACAAGAACAATGAACAAGGATTAGAGAGAATGTCCTGATATTTTGTCACATTCTCCAGACTTATTTAATTATGCATCTATAGGTATGACCTCAGCCTTTATTGTGCTATTTATCCTAACCTTTACCCTTTGTGGCTAAAGTTTTGTTTTATCAACTCTTCTCTTTTAATGCATTTATTGTTTTGTAAAGGTTAAAATATATATTATCTTTTTCAGTACCATAATTGCAAATTACAGTAGAGAGTTTAACTCATTCTCCACCCTAAATTCAATACTTTTTCTGCTTGAGAATGTTATTTGTTCTCAGATCCTTGTATAGTATTAAAAGAAAGTAAATGATAAATTGGTCTCCCAACATCACACCCCTCTGTTCCTCTCAAATCGTTGTGGCTGTAGCAATTGGAATGAGGATCTTTATTGCTTTAGGAATCTACCATGAGTTCAAAGTCTCAAGTAAAGAGAATCAGCAACTCTAGTACTTGATTGAAGAGACAGCATGGACCACATCTCGGTGAATTTTATCTGGGTTCTTTTGGATCCACAAGGGTTCTAACTCTTCAGAAAGTGTTTGATGGTATAGGTTCTGCTTTGATCTGAAAAAACCAGCTTGCAGTGGCACATCTAACTATGAAAGATACTTCCAAAAGAAACTGTGTTGCATTTTTCTTCTCAGCTTTTCTTTCTTTTTAAATGTATTTTAATTGGAGGATAATTGCTTTACCATGTTATATTGGTTTCTGCTATACAACAATCAGCCATAAATATACATATGTCCATTCCCTTTTGAACCTCTTTTTCCCCACCCCATCTCCCCTCAGGCTGTCACAGATCACCTGGTTGAGCTCCCTCTCAACTAGCTCAACTTCCCACTAGCTATTTTACACATGGTGATGTATATGTATATGAAAGATATAGGCGAAAAATAAAATATTTGAAAACAACCATACACATAGAAGAACAGAAGGGATAAACCAAACAAATGTATTATTTACCAACAGAAAAATTAACATTAACATGTAAGATAGGAATAAGCAGTTTACAAAATTAAGCATGGTATTACCAAGAAGAGTGCTATAAACTTTCAGTTTCTTGATCATATTTTCCCAACAAAAGAAAATTAAATATCCTAAGTATTTAAATAACATTAATCACTCCACTGCTTTTCTAAGTACTTTTCTGAGCCTAAAGATTAATGTAAACTTTTATTTTCAGCTTTTCTAATTATCCATATTACTACTTTTAACCTTATAAAGTCAAATAGAGTTTCATAATTCTTTAAAAAGTAACAATAATGACCTAAATTCAATTTCCATTTTTGTCATTATACTTAACTAAAATACTTTTAAACTCAAAAGGAAAAAGTAATAGAAAAGGGCAGGGTAATACATTAAATTACCTGAGAGGAAAAGAAATGGGAGGGGGAATTCACATTCACACTAACTGTTGAAATTCAGGACAAAAGTGATGGCCTGAGCCCTTTGCAAGACAGTGTCTTCTTCAGAAAATGTGAGCAGTATTCCATTTTAAGTAACTTTTTCTTTTGACAGTCACTGAGCTGTACACTCAGACAGAAACCTTTAAATGCCATCATCTATTGAGAAAGTCCCAGGTTTTATAAGAAAAAAAATGATTATTATTGATAGCTTTCATTCTATTTGAATGCAGAAAATGAAGTAGGATTTTTGTTTTTTCCATTCAGTGAGGTTCTTCCTCTACTCATTGATTTGTTCCCCCACTTGAAACACCTCGTTCAGTGTTCCTAGTGAGGTTGGCTAGCAACATTTCTTGAGATGAGACTTTTATTGCACTTTAGTATTTCTTATTCATGGTCACAGGAAAACTGAGAATAAATATGCTGGCCTAGCTGAAAAACATGGGTTCAGCTGCATGAAGTAACCTACCAAAACTCAGTGCCCAGAGATTAGTGTGTTCAGACTTTCACCTCCCGGGTGACTTGGGTATACAGAGGCCAATGTCATGAGCTGATTATATGCCCACATATGAATTTAGAGAATTATTGGCAGACACCAGAAGAGTTCATAGATTTGAAGCAAGAGGACCTTAAGGACTGTAATGGAGGATGGGCCACTGCCAGGATCTTCCTGTTAGCCATCTCCTATTCTTTCTGTTTCTGCCTATCTCTGGGTGCTAGTGACGTGGTCACTGGCATATCTGGAGTCATGTCCTCAGTTCAGTTCAGTTCAGTCTCTCAGTCGTGTCAGACTCTTTGCGACTCCATGAATCACAGCACCCCAGGCCTCCCTGTCTATCACCAATTCCCGGAGTTTACCCAAACTCACCATCAAATCAGTGATGCCAGCCAGCTATCTCATCCTCTGTCATCCCCTTCTCCTCCTGCCCCCAATCCCTCCCAGCATCATGGTCTTTTCCAGTGAGTCACCTCTTCACATGAGGTGGCCAAAGTACTGGAGTTTCAGCCTCGGCATCAGTCCTTCCAATGAACACCCAAGACTGATCTTTAGAATGGGCTGGTTGGATCTCCTTGTAGTCCAAGGGACTCTCAAGAGTCTTCTCCAACATCACAGTTCAAAAGCATCAATTATTTGGTGCTCAGCTTTCTTCACAGTCCAACTCTCACATCCATACATGACCACTGGAAAAACCATAGCCTTGACTAGACGGACCTTGGTCAGCAAAGTAATGTCTCTACTTTTGAATATGCTATCTAGGTTGGTCATAACTTTCCTTCCAAGGAGTAAGCGTCTTTTAATTTCATGGCTGCAATCAATATCTGCAGTGATTTTGGAGCCCCCCAAAATAAAGTATGACACTGTTTCCATTGTTTCCCCATCTATTTCCCATGAAGTGATGGGACCAGATGCCATGATCTGAGAGAAAGAAGATTTTTCCTGCCGCCTCGAACATGCAACTGTCAGAAGACACAAAATAACAATATATAGCTAATAGTTTATTTTAGGCACTATGTGTGCTAAGAACTTTACAAAGTTCCTAACAGCTAGTTAATTAAAAAAATATATATATATATATATTTATTTATTTATGGCTATACTGCATCTTTATTGCTGCTCTCAGGGTTTCTCTAGTTGGGGCAAGCAGGAGCTATTGTCGCGGTGTGTGTGGGCTTGTTGTGGTGTGTGGTCTTGTTGCTGTGGCTTCTCTTGTTGCAGAGCAAGAGCTGTGGAGCTGCTCAATAGTTGTGGCACACAGGCTTCGTTGCCTTGTGGCATGTGGAATCTTCTCAGATCAGTGATTGAACTGGTGTCCCATGCATTGCAAGTCAGATTCTTAACCACGAGACTACCAGGGGAGTCCACAGCTAGTTATTTTTATCTCCATTATTTTTTAAGAAAAAAAGAAAACAGGCTTAGAGAGGTCAGGGAACTGGCTCAAGATCCAATAGTTCAAGATGGTTGTGCTGCCTTTCCCAGCTAAGAAAGAGTAAAAAAAGATACCCTTCCTCTAATAATTGCTCCATATGTACTGTTAACTATTGGCCTAGCTTGGGTTCATGCTCATCAGTGAACCAACTATTATGGCTAAGTTTAGTGCTCAGACCCACAGTCAAGGGATTGAATTCTGTTGCAGAAAGAATGGACCATCTTAAGACTTTCCTGAGATTACACCTGCAGTGAATAGAGGAGCTGACTAGGAATCTAGCACCGCCAGGGTCCAGACTCTTCCCTTATCTATTCGTATTGCTATCTCATTTCACAAACGGGAGAATCAACAAGGTAAAGTCAAAACAGCTCCAAAATTAACATGGCAAGAAGTCGGGGAAAGAAAACTTGATGCCACTTTTCTCTGCCATTTGATTCAGTGTTTTGTCCATCCAACTATTCAGCTCCAAAGCAGTAGGTGATGGAGTGCTTTCATTATACTCAATTCCAAAGAGTGTTGGTCCACAGCCCCATGCGATGCAGAGAGATGGAAAAGTATCAGGTACAGTAGCAAAGTCAACTGTGTACTTAGTTTCATATTGATTTGATTCAGTTGCCGTAACAAACTACCACAAATTGAGTGTCTTAAACAACAGAAATTTATTGTCTCATCATTCTGAGCTTAAGGAGTCAGCAGGGTTGGTTTTTTCTGCAGGCTGAAAGGGAGACTGTTCTATGCTTTTTTTTGTAGCTTCTAGTGATTTGATGGTCATCTTTGGCATCCTTTGGTTTGTAGATACATTGCCCTGATCTCTGCCTTCATGTTGACATGATGCTTTCTCTCTGTGGGTGTACCATTGTGTGCATGTATGTGTCCCAACATATTGGTTGGGAGGTGTCCACACTATCCTAGTATGACCTCAACTTAATCAGTTATAACAACTACAACCCTATTTCTAGAAAGGTCACATTTTGAGGTCCTGGGGGACTAAGACTTCAACATAGAAATTGTGCATGGGACATATGTCAGCCCATAGCAGTTTCTCTGGTAAGAAAGAAGCTAAAGGAAAAAAACATAACTCTTCTATTAATACTAAGGAAGACTTTCATTGACCTTTTTATCTGAGCTAAAGAAGGAAGTAGTTAGAAAACTAACCTCATTGGACAGTCTGGAGGAAAGTTAGGAAAATGGGATGTGATGATAGAAGAAAGGGATAGTCAGTAAAGGGGATACGAAGTAACAAAAGCACACTAACTTGGCCAGGACAGTCTTTTGAAAAGCTTAGAATCAACTTCATGGTAATTGGGTTCTGATCCAAAACACCATTGAGACTGAAGAAAGTAGGTGGTTTAGCCAAAGCCAACAGGTGTAAAAAGTCAAATTTGGCCTCATTATTGAAAATTAATCATTGAAGTAGGTGGTAAAAACACTAGGAGAATGAGAGAAATACAGAGATCAAAGATTAGAATGCAGAGTCATTCTTGAATTCATCAAAAGGGTTAGCATCATTATGAATAACATCTTTGG
The DNA here is from genome assembly GCA_917880005.1 of Nanger dama. Lineage (NCBI taxonomy): Eukaryota > Metazoa > Chordata > Mammalia > Artiodactyla > Bovidae > Nanger > Nanger dama. The sequence continues at coordinate 33,602,549 of CAKJTW010000010.1, read as the reverse complement.
AGCTACTTTTGTTCAACAAACCACTTCTGAATATTTAAAATGCAATTAGTGATTCAGTTTTTTGATATACATTTCCTAGAAGCCAATTGGATCTAATAAGCTCTGCCTAAAAACATTTTTCTTTAGAATTTATAACTAATGATGATCCATATAAAATAAACTGAAGCCTCATTACTCATGGGGTTCTTAAATGAACTAATATATGCAACATGCTTAGAATAGCGTCTGGCACATAGCAATGATATGTGTTTACTAGTATCAGTAGATGACTTTTAGTCCCTCATAGGACATGGGAAATAGAATAAGGTGTAAAAAGACTAGAGTAGATTTGCTTAAGTTCTTGCTACATTAATGAATTAACTTCAGATACTTCTCTATTTGTCACTGACATAGTGTAGTGATGAAACAAATCTCCAATTTCATGTATAAAAAATATAAAGAAGCAGTCTTTATGCTCTCCATTCACCCAATCATTCAGCATAAAATTGGAAAATTAAGTGCTTAGCATTTTTAGCTGTCTAAAACTCTTTAGCAGTGGATCACTTAAAGTCATCAAAAAACACAAAAAATACATACTGGCAAAAAATATTAGTTTGAAATAAATGTTTCAAGATGTGAAAAGAAAATATTGATAGTTTTAATTGATATTAATTTTGCATAGATAATTGTGCATCTTGGCCAATTACCATGAGAAAGCATATTAAATAATTGTGTAATATCTAAGCTACAGCCAACATACTACTATAATATAATATATATTACATATAGGTACATGTAAGTTCTCAGGGCTGTAGTGTTATCTATAAAGAGGTTGCAATGAAGCGTAAGGCATATTTCATGTTATTGCTATCAATCACTTTTAATATTATTGTGCAATGACTTTCAGTTCAGTTCAGTCACTCAGTTGTGTCCAACTCTTTGCTACCCCATGAATCGCAGCACGCCAGGCCTCCCTGTCCATCACCAACTCCCGGAGTTCACTCAAACTCATGTCCACCAATCGGTGATGCCATCCAGCCATCTCATCCCCTTCTTCTCCTGCCCCTAATCCCTCCCAGCATCAGAGTCTTTTCCAATGAGTCAGCTCTTCACATGAGGTGACCAAAGCACTGGAGTTTCAGCTTCAACATCAGTCCTTCCAAAGAACACTCAAGACTAATCTCCTTTAGAATGGACTGGTTGGATCTCCTTGCAGTCCAAGGGACTCTCAAGAGTCTTCTCCAACATCACAGTTCAAAAGCATCAATTATTTGGTGCTCAGCTTTCTTCACAGTCCAACTGTCACATCCATACATGACCCCTGGAAAAACCATAGCCTTGACTAGATGGACCTTTGTTGGCAAAGTAATGTCTCTGCTCTTTATTATGCTATCTATGTTGGTCATAACTTTCTTTCCAAGGAGTAAGCGTCTTCTAATTTCATGGCTGCAGTCACCATCTGCAGTGATTTTGGAGCCCCCCAAAATAAAGTCTGACACTGTTTCTACTGTTTCCACATTGATTTCCCATGAAGTGATGGGACCAGATGCCATGATCTTCATTTTCTGAATGTTGAGCTTTAAGCCAACTTTTTCACTCTGCTCTTTCACTTTCATCAAGAGGCTTTTAGTTCCTCTTCACTTTCTGCCATAAGGGTGGTGTCATCTGCATATCTGAGATGACTGATATTTCTTCCGGCAGTCTTGATTCCAGCTTGTGCTTCCTCCAGCCCAGTGTTTCTCATGATGTACTCTGCATATAAGTTAAATAAGCAGGGTGACAATATACAGCCTTGACGTACTCCTTTTCCTATTTGGAACCACTCTGTTGTTCCATGTCCAGTTCTAACTGTTGCTTCCTGACCTGCATATAGGTTTCTCAAGAGGCAGGTCAGGTGGTCTGGTATTCTCATCTCTTTCAGAATTTTCCACAGTTTATTGTGATTCACACTTACTGAAAATTTATACCAAGCTTCAGGTAATCATTTGTATAAAATTAGTATAAATCTGTTTTCATGCTCTTTGTCCATCTTAGATGCTCAGTGAACATTGTTAATATGGCTATGTTTATTTTTATGTAGTTGTAGCTATGTACAGTTTAACCAATTAATATGTATATTTTAAAGTCATCTTTTAAAGCCTGTGTATCAAGGCATCTGATACTTATAAAGTACCGACAAGTACTTCAGTCTGATACATACAGACAAAAATACTAAATCTATGTTACATTTCTCTGCCTCCTTATGCTTAATTTTATATGGTGGCCTCTATAAGTGTCCAGAACTAATACCGAGATCTTGTAATAGATTTCCACTTGGCTGTACACTGGAATTATCTGGGATGCTTAAATTATTCTGCAATGATCAGGGCCCATCACAGACCAAATTAAGGCACAGTCTCTGACAAACAGCCCTGTGCATTGGCATGTTTAGCAGTTTGTGTGTGATTCTAATGTATAACTAGGTTGGGATTTATGTAAACAATATCCTGCTTTTAAGAGTAAATATGTGTCAAATGAGGGCTTCCCCAGTCATTCAGTGTTAAAGAATCTGCCTGCTAATGCAGGAAATGTGAGTTGATCCCTGGGTCTGAAAGATCCCCTGGAGGAGAAAATGGCAACCCATTCTAATATTCTTGCCATGGAAAATTCCAGAGGAGCCTGTTGGGGTATGGTCCATGGGGTTGCAAAAAGCTGAACACGACTGAATGACTAACACTTTCACTTCAGCCAGTATTCACATGGATATTAGGAACTGATGAGTTAATATCTAGGCACAAATCAGTTAAAGTAAACATTGCTTTGAAAATACCTTTAATTATCTGTAAAACAGAGTGCATGTGGCTTTGTGAATATATAAAAGAGTTGTGATTTGCAGATAATTTCTAAGGAATATATAGATATTTCAGAATTATTTTCAAAGCTCTCAAGACTGAGAGTATAGCAGGGACTACATGAACTTATAGAGTGAAAAAGCAGGTGGAATCCTCTATATATTTAAAAATTGTTTTCCTCCTTCCTTCCTTAGCATCACTTTTTAAATTAATGTGAACCATATGAGTTTATGAGAAAACTGCATAGCATTCTAACTTCCTTAATTGCCCTGTGTAAACACAGAAGCAAAGTGGACTGAAAACTAGCTACCATAATACTCTTACCGGAAAAAAAATAGAGACACATGATCTCATTTTCCTTGCTTTCATAAGTTAGCACTTAAGGGTATCAGCAAAACCTGTGTCACTAAAGTATATACTTAGAAAGTTAAATGACCAAGAAGAAGGCTTGTACTTAGTTAAATTCTGGATGATGTTTTCAGTCAATATATGTTTTTCTAGCATATTGAAAACAAAGCTTTTCTAGGTTGCCAAGGTCCGTCTGCTTCAGTTCATTAATAGAAACTGTTCCTAATAGCATAAAGCAAATAGGACCATGAAGTAGAAATGCAAACAGCCCCTTAATTCTAAGTTAGAGCCCTGCATGCTCTCTGACTAGATAGGAAGAACTCTATTAAATATCTCTTAACCGCCAATGAGTGAATAAATTTAATCTCCCTTAGGTTTAAAGTAGCTTTAAAAATGTGGTCTTCCACACAGATTCCTGGGAAAAGAAAACCCCCAAATTCCTCTTGTAACTCTTTCAGAATGTTTGAAATTTAATAGTAGGCAAATCATTTACTTTCAAAAAATACAAATAGATATAAAATGTGGCTATATCAGAACTCTAACTTTTGCTATAAATTAATAAGTTGGTTCAGACTTTGAGGGGGAAGGGAGCCATGAATTCCTATTTCCCTACTTAATTGGATTAAAAAAAAAAAAACTAGGTAAAGCACTAGTAAAAGAACTGGAGACTCTTTTAATACTTTTTGAGGCTTTTTCTTTTTCTTTCCAGTTCTGAGAACTTGGTATCCCTGAGACCTACCCTGATAGTTCTTCTGTTTCTGTCATCTAAAGTCCCAATGACCTCCAAACATCTAAGAAAAGGTAATCTTGGCTCTGTCTTCTCAACTCTGGGAATATTATTCTTCTCCATTCATTTATGCCAACCTTTCAGGGGCAGGTCCCAAACTTCTCTGTTCAATCGATTTTGCACTTCTAAGATGAATCTTTTCTGTCTCTGCTCATCCTTCTTTTCACTCGAGTCAGTTTTGTTTCCAAAGATAATCCTTGAAAGGAGATGGGAGTTGTTGAGAATGGGAGAAGGGAGGGATTGTATTGTGGAAAGAGTTTGAGCTTTGGAATTAAGTTGTCCTGGATTTGAATTCCCGCTCTTAAAACACTGTTTAACCAAGAGACTTTGGACAAATCACTTACCTTCTGAGTGTCACAATATTCTGGGCAGAATAATAAAAAGAAGTAATGGTGATCTCATTGCTTCTCCCAGAGGAGGTAAGAAGGTAGCAGTGAGAATAAAATCCTAGGCATCTTTTTTATTTCATCTTAAATAAATCTGAGGTCCTTCCCCCTAGTATTTCCCTTCACTTTACCTGAAAATTTACTTTAAATTTAACTCCCATCAAGTCTCAGCCCAGGATCCTTTCCAACATTCTGTTTTCTACAATATATTTTTCCTCTTGAAAAGCATGTTCCAAGAACAAACTCTTGAAATACTGTTCTCATTTGAGGAATTTATGCTTTACTCTAGGATATTTCACAAAAGAGAACACATAAATTTGCAGGTTTCAACTTAAGAGTAGAGATTTGAACAAGATTTTTCAAGAAGTATTATGAAAAACTGGTTAAGTATAGTCTCTGAAGATTATTTGATTAGTGAAGGTGATATAGTTCTTTAATTACTACTCCAATTTCTGTAACTGTAAAATGGGGATTAAGCAATACTTAAAACAAAATTGCTATAAGACTAAAAAATAGTTATATGTAAAGTACTGTAACAGTCTTTGGTGGGTTAACTTTTACTGTTTTTAGTTAGTATAATTTAATATGAGATAAATTAATTTGAGTCTAGAACTAGATTTGATTGACAAGTTAGAAATTCTATGTCACATAAATATACTCAGTTTGGTCAAAAATGCATCTTTTTTGGTATTAGCAACAAACAATTGGAAATTAATTTAAAAATAAGATTTCATTTTAAATAGTACCATTTTAAAAAGCTACCGAAAATACACTGGAATAACTCTAAGAAAAGACATGCAAGAAACCACTATTAGGAAAGCTTTAAATTACTGCAGAGAGAGGCTAAATAAGACCAAGTAAATGGAGATGGATTTGAAGAATATTACTAAGATGGTAATTGACTCAAAACAACCCCAATAAAAAAACGTAAAAATTGACAAATGATTTTAAAATTTATATAGAAATGAAAAAGATTCCAAACTACTAATAATATTTAGAAGGAAAAAGAACAAGAATGAAGGACTAATACTGCTTGATTTTCAAACTTTTATAGCTACAATAATCAAGGTAGTTTCTGACTTGCTAACAGATGAGCATGTTGATCAAAGGGACTCAGTAAGTAATCTAAAAATAAACCTACACATGTATGGTCAATTGATTGTCAATAAAGTTGCCTAGGCAATTCCACAGAGAAAGACAAGTCTTCTATACAAATGGCTCTGGTAAACCTAAAGATAACACCAAAGCCCATACAATCTTTTAGGAGGAAACAAAAGAAAAGGACTTTATGACCTTGGATTAAGCCAGAATTTCTTGTTTAGGGCACAAAAATTTAAAATAATTAAATTTTATCAGTGCTAAAATGGCCTTTATTTCTCCACAAAGAGAAAACATGAAAGAACACCAAAGCTGAGAGAATATTTGCAACAAAAATATTAGAGAAAGGATTTGTATCCAAAGTATACAAAATACTCTTACAAACTCGATGATAAGATAAATAACCCAACAAAAATCAATGGGCAAAACATTTGATCATATATTTCACCAGTAAAGGTATATGATGGAAAATAAGTACAGACATGCTTAGCAGTATTATTCATCAGGTAATGCAACTTAAAGCTGCAACCAAGTTGTCCTTTCAAGAATGTTGTTAGAACAAAGACTACCATGACAAACATGGTAAAAATATGGAATGTGGAAATGTAAAATAGTAAAACCACATTGGAGAATAGTTTGGCAGTTTTTTTACATGTTTCTTAGAATAATACCACACAGTTTAGCCGCTTCATTCCTAGGTTTTTATGATTAGAAACATATACCCAAGCAAAAGCTTGTACACAGATGCTCATAGCAGCTTCAAATGTAATAGCCAAAAAACTGGAAATAAACCAAAAGTAGAGCAATAGGTGAATGTGTCGATAGATGGTTGTATAACAATACAACAAGATGCTCTTCACTAGTAAAAAGAAACAAATGCAGATGTGTGTGACACCATGGATGAACCCAAAGAATCATTATGCTGGGTGAAGGGAGTTAGGCCCAAAATGCACAAGTAGACTAATCTACAGTGATAGAGAGAGATTAGAAGTTGTCTGGGGACAGGAGTATAGAGAAGGATGGATTGCAAAGGCAGCACAGGAAACCTTGTGACATTGTGGAAGCATTCAGTATTTCGATTGCAGTGGTGGTTTCATGGGCCAAACTTATCTAATCGAACACTTCTAATAAATGTTATTTATTGTATATAAATTATAGCCCAACAAAATTGTTAAAAATTAAGAAGGAATTCTAATTAATCTTTTTTCCCATTTTTATGACTTACTGAAACTAATAGTGTAGTAGATATTTAAAAAGAGACTTCCAAGGCAAAATATGAGGTGAGGGGTAATTATATCCTATCCTTGAACATTGTGTGTGTGTGTGTGTGTGTGTGTGTGTGTGTGTGCGTGCATGCATAATGGGGGTGAGGATGGTGGCAGAGGTGGGGATAGGATAGGGGGAGCGGGAGAATCTTAAATATCCTGACAGATATAAACTGAGCTTCTAGTTGTAAAAGATTCTTTATTTAATCCAGGAAAGTTCAAGGACACTGAGATAAATCCCTGCACACAAAAGGGTGGAGGGATTGTGGAAGAGAGAAAAGGTCCCACAGTCTCTTTTTTTAAAAGAAGACAGTTTTAGGGGAAAAGATTTTCTTTTTAATTTCTAAAAGTTTGCTTTTCAAGAAAGCCCAAATGTTTTCCATAAAGATTCCTTTGGCAAGTATTAAAATATGTGGGAACAAAGAGACTTTTAGAGACAGAGAATAAGCTTAGAGAAACATTCTCATCGAATCTGAAAATGTTAAAATCTGACCCCACCATTTCCCTGTCAGGAGAGTTGTTACCTGGCTGTCTCTCCCACCCTAACTCTTCAACCTGAGAAAATAATTTCTTCCTAGGTGCAGAATTACTCCAATGTTTCTTCATCAACATCCACCTTCAGATTTATTTATACAGACCCTTTAGTACTGGGCAGATAGTTTAGCTTAATTCTTCCTATAAGTTCTTTTTTTTTCTTTTCTTTTTATTGAAGTATAATTGACTAACAATATTAGGTTAATTTCAGGCATACAGCATAGTGATTCAGTTTTTGCAGATTATACTCCATTACAGGTTATTACAGATAATAATTCCCTGTGCTATGCCATTTATCTCATTCCATGTGTATAGTATAGTCTTACCTATTAAAACCCAGAAGGTTTCACTAATCTATGTGTTATCATGGTCCATACTGAATGGCTTGGAACATCTTTCCTCATCCTCAATAGCTATGTTATTTCTACCTGACCAGATAAAGTCCACTTCTCTTTGAAGTCTCAGGTCTACCCACTTTCTTGACCCTTCCACTTCTTTCATGGGACGTATATTTCGGCAGTAGCCTTTTTCCCTGCTGGTCTGTTCATACTTACAGCATATGCTTTGAATAATCCATTATTTCAGTTTCTCGGATTAGATTGTAATCTTGAGAACAGGAAGCCTGCCAAATAATTATCTAGCTCCTCCTTTCTGCTGGCCTAATATCCAACACACAACTCAATAAATATTCATTGACTAATGTTCTGTAGGCCCGTAACAGAGGAAGTAATGGAGCTGTGTATGAGTGAATTTTCAGAAATAATAATAACAATGCTGTATATTTGTAGCATGTGGCAGCTGAGTGCATGAGTTTTCGGGTCATACAAGCATCAGTTCAGTTCAGTCACTCAGTCATGTCCAACTCTGTGACCCCATGAGTCGCAGCACGCCAGGCCTCCCTGTCCATCACCAACTCCCGGACTTCACTCAAACTCATGTCCATCGAGTCAGTGATGCCATCCAGACATCTCATCCTCTGTCGTCCCCTTCTCCTCCTGCCCCCAATCCCTCCCAGCATCAGAATCTTTTCCAATGAGTCAACTCTTTGCATGAGGTGGCCAAAGTACTGGAGTTTCAGCTTTAGCATCATTCCTTCCAAAGAAATCCCAGGGCTGATCTCCTTTAGAATGGACTGGTTGGATCTCCTTGCAGTCCAAGGGACTCTCAAGAGTCTTCTCCAACACCACAGTTCAAAAGCATCAATTCTTTGGCGCACAGCTTTCTTCACAGTCCAACTCTCATATCCATACATGACCACAGGAAAAACCATAGCCTTGACTAGATGGACCTTTGTTGGCAAAGTAATGTCTCTGCTTTTGAATATGCTATCTAGGTTGGTCATAACTTTCCTTCCAAGGAGTAAGCCTCTTTTAATTTCATATAAGCATAGGTTTAGTTAAAATATCGACTCTGCACCTTACTAGGTCAAGTCACTTAAATTCGAGTCTCAAATTTCTTCATATATAAAAAAAAATAATAATGTCTTTATAAAAGTATTATACAGGTGAAATGAAATGTTTATTGAAGTAATTAATATGAAACATTAAAAATTTTCAATAATTGTAGCTTTGTATAGTCTTTAATATTTCTACATGGCTTTAGAATACATTCCCTAAAAAAACACCAGACCTCAATAATATAGAGGAAGTAAATATTTTCACTTATTTTCTTGGGCTCCAAAATCACTGCAGATAGTGATGGTAGTCATGAAATTAAAAGATGCTTATTCCTTGAAAGAAAAGCTATGACCAACCTCAAGAGTTTTCTCCAACACCACAGTTCAAAAGCATCAATTCTTTGGCACTCAGCTTTCTTTATAGTCCAATTCTCATATCCATACATGACTACTGGAAACATTATAGCTTTGACTAGATGAACCTTTGTCTGCAAAGAATTGATGCTTTTGAATTGTGGTGTTGGAGAAGACTCTTGAGAGTCAATCCTAAAGGAAATCAGTCCTAAATATTCATTGGAAGGACTGATGCTGAAACTAAAGCTCCAATACTTTGGCTATCTGATGGCAAAGAACTGACTCATTGGAAAAGACTATGATCCTGGGAAAGACTGAAGGCAGGAGGAGAAGGGGTCAACAAGAGGATGAGATTGTTGGATGGCTTCATTGACTTGATGGATATGAGTTTGTGCAAGCTCCAGGAGTTGGTGATGGACAGGGAAGCCTGGCATTCTGGAGTCCATGGGGTCACAAAGAGTTGTACATGACTGAGTGACTGAACTCAACTAACTGATACAGGAACTGAGATTAGCAGATGCTGTAATCTAATGACAAACTCTTTGTAAATGGAAAAGAGAAGACCAAAACTCAAATTTTGTGACTCTACTCATCCTGAATTGGCTATGCATGAAGAGGCTTTGTAGTAGAATGCAAGAGTTGATAATAAACAGTAATAACTTTGTGATTATCACTGCATTTTTCTTGGCTGTGTCCTACAGCATCTCAGTTTCTCGACCAGGTATTGAACCCAGGCCCCTGCAGTGGAAGTACAGAGTCTCAACCACTGGACCACCAGGGAAGTCTCTTATCATTGCATTTAAATTAATAAAGATGAAACAATAAATTCATGTATTTGGTGCTATGATCTAGAACAAGTATTGATACATTCTGAATCATTAAATTAATTTTATCCATAATGTAGAAGTACCAAACTAAGAAAAAATATGTGACCAGTCAGAAACAAGTGACAGGCAAAAAAGAATACAGTGTGGTTGACTCCCCAACATCTATTTCATCTGTTTCATCCCAGACTTTAATATCATGTAATCTATTCTTGTCTATTTATAAATTAACTTGTAATCCAATAATTCTATGCAAACAGAAGTTGACTAGAGAGGCTTCTGGGAAATTTTGTTTTTCTCCTATAGATGCCAAAGAGGAAGTAATCTCTATGTCTTTTTCTTTTTCTGGTTGTTCTCATACCTATATGTGCCTCTTTAGAATTGCTGCAGCCATCTTGCCAGTAATAAAAGGAAAGTGATACTTTCAAAAATGGAAAAGCAGAGAGATGATGTTTTGGGGGCATATCACTTCACTTTCTTGGAACCCACTCGGTTCCTAGTAAAGTGAAAATATTCATGTCCATAATGTTTATGACAATTTAAATTGGGGTTTCTGCTGCTTGCAGTTAAGAAAATTTTAATATTACAACGAATCTCAGAAAACTTTGGGGAGAGGAGAATAGGAAAGAAGAGTGTTGTTTCTATATTGGAGATTGAAAAAATGTCACAAAGATTGTACCTAATAACAGCTTTTAATCCAAAGATCCATTTATCCTTGCAAGCTGTATTCTGTAGCATCTCTAAATGTGACAAGGATTTCAAGTTTGCTTGTCAATTCACTTAAAGTGTGCATGACATTTTCAAGGAGAAGAAATAAAGTAATTGCCCGAGCCAGTGGGCTTCTTGGAGTCATCTTAAACTGATGGACCCCCTTTCACTAGGTGAAAATAAAATGTATGGGCAGAGGCAGGAAGGGAAATTTCAAAATGCTTTGAGAAAATGTCAAATGTAATCTGTCTTATTTGATGTGATAACCCATGGGAATTTCTAGGTAGGTGCTTGATTAGATGACAATAAGACCAGAAACTTCAATGCCAAATTCCAGGATGAATTTGCGTCCTGCCACTTAGGAAGAGGGCTTCCCTGGTGGCTCAGCTGGTAAAGAATCCACCCACAATGCAGGAGACCTGGGTTCAATCCCTGGGTTGAGAAGACCCTCTGAGAAGGGAATGGCTACCCACCCAGTATTCTGGCCTGGAGAATTCCAAGGACTGTATAGTCCATGGGGTCGCAAAGAGTCGGACATGACTGAATGACTTTCACACTCACTTAGGAAGACTTGCCACAGTAGGATTTTTAAGCTAGTGGTTTGATTTTGTCTAAATCACATGATCTCTTTGTTTCAATTCTCTGGCCATGAAACAAAAGTACGGATTCCTGTTCTAGATATCTCAGAATGATAGTGTAGCAACAATAATGACATTATATATTCTCCCAGCACTCCAAAATGACTTGCCTACAGTAGGCACCTGATAAATAATTGAAAAATAGTGCAAAGCAGTTTGGATTTAGGGTCTAGATAAAAAGGGTCTAAACAAACAACTAGATTGCTGACTGGGCAAATCTACATGGAAAGGTATTTTATTTTGCCTGATATCAATTATGGTTTCAGACGCTTACCCAGGAAACAATTAATTGGTCTGGTTTCTGAAACATACTAGAATATAATTGTCATAAGTTTTTTTTATATTTTAAGGCTTACAACAGATATATTCAATGGGAAATATTCCTTGTAATAAAATATTTCATTTTGTTAGTGTTCTTGTGTAAAGTTATATTATTATTATTTTTTTTAAGAAATACATAGACTTGGTTTACTCCATTGCCAGAAAGTAGAGCCTTTCAAGTTAGAGTGATCATTTCATCTTTTAGGATGAGCCCATAAAGCTTCTCAGACACCCAGCATGAATGGATAGCTTCACACCATCCAGGGTGAGGTACCATGGCTGGGTTATTTCTTTAGGAGCACCCTTGACTCTTTATATCAGTAAATATTTCCTTTGGGGCTTGTTTTCTAAAGAGAGAAATCTTGCAAACTCCCATCCATGATTCATGGGCTTGAATGCCAGTGTTTTTAGAGTCAAGTATCAGAAGAGAATTGAGGATTTCCTTGTTCATGGAACAAATTTTTGTGATACCCCTGAAATATTTCTCTGACCTCTAGAGTTTCTTGGAGGCTCTTTCAAGAGAGTAAACCTATTGTCTTTTCTCGGGAGGCAGGAAAAGAACAGATATCCACTAACTGTTTACACAACTTTTGAATAATTTTCCTCAGTCCCAAATGCTTCCTATTTCCAGCAGTTTCATTATTCAGAATTCCTTAGTATTTCTGGGGTTCTCTGATGGAGATTAACATGTGTTTGAGATACTTCAATCAATACAACAAATTTATTCAACAAATATGTATCAATATTGTCACTTGGCACAATATTGTCATGAGGCACTTGGGATATAATAGTAAAGAAAACAAAATTCCCTCTTCTCAAAGAGCTTACAGAATGTAAGAAATAGTCAATAAACAAGACACATGCTAACTGAACAAATTGTTTAATATTCTGGGGACCAGTAAGTGGCATGAAAAAAAGTTAGGGTAAAGGACCAACCTAGACAGCATACTAAAAAGCAGAGACATTACTTTGCTGACAAAGGTCCATCTAGCCAAAGTTACGGCTTTTCCAGTAGTCATGTATGGATGTAAGAGTTGGGCCATAAAGAAAGCTGAGCACTGAAGAACTGATGCTTTTGAACTGTGATGTTGGAGAAGACCCTTGAGGGTCCTTGGACTGCAAGGAGATCCAACCAGTCAATCCTAAAGGAAATTAATCCTGAATATTCATTGGAAGGACTGATGCTGAAGCTCCAATATTATAGGCACCTGAAGCAAAGAACTGACTCATTGGTAAAGATCCTGACACTGAGCAAGATTGAAGGCAAGAGGAAAAGGGGACAACAGAGGATGAGATAGTTGGATGGCATCACCAGCTCAATGGACATGCATTTGAGCAAGCTCTGGGAGTTGGTGATGGACAGGGAAGTCTGGTGAGCTGCAGTCCATGGCGTCACAAAGAATGGGACATGACTAAGTGACTGAACTGAACTGGCTGAAAGGACCTGGGGGTGTCAGGAGATAAAGGGCAGGTAGAAATTTTTTTTAAAAAGTAGTCATATTTTTAGTGAGAGTGTGAATTTTGATTAAGATTTGATGGAAGCAAAAAGTTATCTAGGGTAATACCTGGGGCAAAGTGTTGCCAGAAGAGGGAAATTCCAGGGCCTTTGTTCTGAGGTGAGAAGGTGGTGTTTGATGATCAGCAAAGAGGCCAGTGTGGCCAGAGTATAAGGAGTGAAGAGAAGACTGAGGAGGTGATGAGGAAGGCAGAGAGGTGGTAGGGCTGAGAGCTGGAGGCATGCTCTGCTTATAGTGTAAATGCATCAACAATGGCTTTTATTCCAAAGGAAATAGCATGCCAGAACAGGGTGTTAACGAGCAGAGATATCGCTTTGTTGACACAGGTCCATATAGTCAAAGCTATGACTTTCCCAATAGCCATGTATGGATGTGAGAGTTGGATCATAAACAAGGCTGAGTGCTGAAGAATTGATGTTTTTGAATTGTGGTGCTGGAGAAAACTCTTGAGAGTCCCTTGGACAGCAGGGAGATCAAACCAGTCAATCCTAAAGGAAATCAGCCCTGAATATTCATTGAAGGACTGATGCTGAAGCTCTAATAATTTGGCCTCCTGATGCAAAGAGCTGACTCACTGGAAAAGACCCTGATGCTGGGAAAGATGGAGGACAGGAGGAGAAGGGAGCAATGGAGGACAAGATGGTTGGATATCAACATCAACTCAATGAACATGAGTTGAGCCAACTCTGGGAAAAAAGTGAAGGAAGGGAAGCCAGGAGTGCTGCAGTCCATGTGGTTGCAAAGGGTTGGACATCACTGAGCAACAAAACAGCAGAGTGTTAATCAGAGAAATGACAGGAGCCAACTCAGATTTTAGGAATGTCACTGGTGCTGTGTTGTGAATATATCGAATGAGGAGCCAGGAGAGAAACAAAGTACTTAGATAAGAACTCTTTCGTTTGTTCAAGCAAGAAATAACAGTAGATATACTTGTTTCCCAGGACTGCCATAACACATGACCACAAACTACGTTGCTTAAGCAACAAAAATTTATTCTCTCATGGTCTGATGACTAGAGGGTAAAATCAAGGTGTCAGTCAGCAAAGCCATGCTCCCTCTGAGGGCCCGAGGGGAAAATTCTTTCTTACATCTTCCAGCTTCCAACAATCTTTGTTTGCCAGCAGTCCTTGGTATTCCTTGTCTTGTGGCATCACAACTCCAATCTCTGCCTTTGTCTTTGTATCTCCATTTTTTTTTTTCCTTAAAAAGACACCAGTCCTCAGATTTAAGGCCCTACCTAACCAAGTATGTTGCTAAGAAAAATCCAGTATGTCCTCGTTTTAACTTTATTACATCTGTAAAGACTTCATTTCCAAATAAGGTCACATGTATAGGTATCAGAGTTTATGGCTTCAGGATATCTTTTGGGGAAGCACAATTTAACATATATTTGGGGGACAATGGGTAGTACTCAGAGAGATGGTCTGAAGTGATGAGATTCTGGGTGTATTTGCAGGTAGAGCCAGCGGAATTGTCTGAGGACTCTGATGAAGCAAAGTCGCTCAGTCATGTGCGACTCTTTGCAGTCCTATGGACTGTAGCCCACCAGGCTCCTTCCTACGTGGGATTTTCCAGGCAAGAGTACTGGAGTGGGTTGCCATTTCCTTCTCCAGAGGATCTTCCCAACCCGGGGATTGAACCCAGGTCTCCCACATTGCAGGCAGACGCCACCCCCTGAGCCACCAGGAAAGCCTGAGGGAGGGCACAGATGCTGAATATTAAAAAGAGAAAGGCTCCAAGGTTGGCTGACACCTGAGGTTTTCATTTTCCCTAGTCTGTTAATTCAGTTACCACTCAAGCATCTTTTTTTTAAAAAGCTTTCTAAACTTTGTTGCTGTTTGATCCTTTTGGTATTTTCCCTCAAGGGTTTATAGCTTTAAAAAGATCACTAGTTAGGCATTTTAGTGGAAAGTAGTTGTAGGAACCACATACATGTAGCCTGCAATATTTATCCAGAAGTTCTCTCCAGGGGTGAATCCAAACTTTGTCGAGGCTGAAGCTTAGACATTTTCAGGGCCCACTTCAATAAAAGTAAACAAACACAAAATTACATATCATATCAGTGTTGCCCTTAAACAAGGATAAGAGGGGTCTCATGCACATGAGTTTGAGAAAACTCCGGGAGATGGTGAAGGACAGGGAAGCCTGGCGTGCTGCAATCCCATGCGGCTGCAAAGAGTCAGACATGACAGCGACTGGACAACAGCAAAAATAATATAATGGTAAAAAAGTGGATAATATGGCATCATTATCAATAAAATAAACATCTAAAACACTTGATTATTATGTATAGTGCTTTTGATTGAATAAAAGATTAAGGGAATAAATCCTATAACTTATGAATTGTATACATCTTTATGTTTCTATTGGAGGAAGGAAAATGCAACCCACTCCAGTATTCTTGCCTGGAGAATTCCATGGACAGAGGAGCCTGGAGGGCTAAGTCCATGGGGTTGCAGAGAGTTGGACACGACTGGAGCAACTAACACACACACACATCATTCCTTTAGTAGAATACTGAGCCATGCGCAGTAATTAATTTCAGTTATTGAAAGTTGATTACCTTACAGTCACCTAAAAACAGTATATTTTTTTATTTTTTTCCTAATTTATCATTATGGAGGTAAAATTGTCAAGCTTGGAGAATATATTTTTCATAGTTGCTCGCATGTTTAAAACTTAGATAATTAGAATATGGTATAGATGCATTTTTGTTGCCCACTTCCCTACTTCTCAAGAAAGTTAAGAGTGATGGAAAAATGAAAAAATGACTTAAAATGAGAAAGAAAATTCAGGACAATTTACACATTCAAAAAATGGTCATATACACATTTCCACAATTCCAGAAAAATAATCACAATATTCTTTTACACTGATTTATTGAGTGACCACGAAGGACAGGGAAGCTTGGCTTGGTGCAGTCCATACAATCTCACAAAGTTGGACATGACTTAGTGACTGAACAACAGCAACAGCTATGTTTTTACCTTTAGTTATTGAATAAATACTCTTTGATTGCTTCTTTATTTGACAAAAACTTTTATATTTTAATAGAGAAAGTATTAGTGTTATTTAGTGTTTCTTATAGCATGAAAACTTAAAAATTTTTCATAATATTAATAGTTTGGAAAATATTTTGTCTTCACAAGTCATTATTTGTAATATTCTGGAAACAAGAAGACTTGTTATCAAGTATCTTTCATATGTGAATTTTTATGCTTTCTCTGTTGTCACTGCTATTGTTTGTGTCCTATAAACAAAAGAGTTCTGATAAAGTCTATTTTTGTGTGGTTCCCACCAAAAGAAGTGGGAAGACTCTGTAGAGGTTGTGTTTAGAACCCAATATGATATGTCATCAAGTCTGATCCTGACAGGAGATAGCTTTTATATTTACTGTGTGTTGAGATTCTGATTCTTCAGTGACAAATTTATAAATCTGATGACTATAACAGTTTTGCACAAGGACAATTTCTGATCATACTACAACCTCTGGCATTGCATTTGCTGTCACAACACGAGGTGCATGGGCACATGGTCCATAGGAGGACACCTAGAGGCCAGGCCTACACTGAAATGGACACCAGCAACTTACCTCCGCCACACACACGCCTAGAATTATATATATATAGTCAACATTCAGAAAACGAAGATCATGGGCATCCGGACCCATCACTTCATGGCAAATAGATGGGGGAAACAGTGGAAACAGTGTCAAACTTTATTTTCTGGGCTCTAAAATCACTGCAGATGGTGACCGCAACCATGAAATTAAAAGAAGCTTACTCCTTGGAAGGAAAGTTATGACCAGCCTAGAAGAAACATAAGCTGTAATCAAGATTGCCAGGAGAAATATCAATAACCTCAGATATGCAGATGACACCACCCTTATGGCAGAAAGTAAAGAAGAACTAAAAAGCCTCTTGATGAAAGTGAAAGAGGAGAGTGAAAAATGTGGCTTAAAGTTCAACATTCAGAGAACAAAGATCATGGCATCCCGGTCCCATCACTTCATGGGAAATAGATGGAGAAACAGTGGAAACAGTGTCAGACTTTATTTTTTGGGCTCCAAAATCACTGCAGATGGTGACTGCAGCCATGAAGTTAGAAGACGCTTACTCCTTGGAAGAAAAGTTATGACCAACCTAGATAGCATATTCAAAAGCAGAGACATTACTTTGCCGACTCAGGTCCGTCTAGTCAAGGCTATGGTTTTTCCTGTGGTCATGTATGGATGTGAGAGTTGGACTGTGAAGAAGGCTGATAGCCGAAGAATTGATGCTTTTGAACTGTGGTGTTGGAGAAGACTCTTGAGAGTCCCTTGGACTGCAAGGAGATCCAACCAGTCCATTCTAAAGGAGATCAGCCCTGGGATTTCTTTGGAAGGAATGAAACTAAAGCTGAAACTCCAGTACTTTGGCCACCTGATGCAAAGAGTTGACTCATTGGAAAAGACCTTGATGCTGGGAAGGATTGGGGGCAGGAGGAGAAGGGGACGACCGAGGATGAGATGGCTGGATGGCATCACTGACTCGATGAATGTGAGTCTGAATGAACTCCTGGAGATGGTGATGAACAGGGAGGCCTGGCGTGCTGCAAATTCCTGGGGTCGCGAAGAGTCAGACACGACTGAGCGACTGAACTGAACTGAATTAGCATATTAAAAACCTTTGTTGACAGACTTTGTCAACGAAGGTCTCTCTAGTCAAGGCTATGATTTTTCCAGTAGTCATGTATGGATGTGAGAGTTGGACTATAAAGAAAGCTGAGAGCCAAAGAATTGATGCTTTTGAACTGTGGTGTTGGAGAAGACTCTTGAGAGTCCCTTGGACTGCAAGGAGATCCAACCAGTTCATCCTAAAGGAGATCAGTCTTGGGTGTTCTTTGGAAGGATTGATGTTGGAAGCTGAAACTCCAATACTTTGGCCACCAGATGTGAACAGCTGACTCATTTGAAAAGACCCTGATGCTGGGAAAGATTGAGGGAAGGAGGAGAAGAGGACTACGGAGAATAAGATAGTTGGATGGCATCACTGACTCAATGGACATGGGTTTAGGTGGATTCTGGGAGTTGGTGTTGGATAGGGAGACCTGGCGTGCTGCAGTTCGTGGGGTTACAGGGAGTCAGAGACGACTGAGCAACTGAACTGAACTGATTCAGTTTAAGTTCAGTCACTCAGTCATGTCAGAATCTTTGTGACCTCATGGACTGCAGCACACCAGGCTTCCCTGTCCAACACCAACTCCTGAAACTTGCTCAAACTCATATCCATTGAGTCGGTGATGCCATCCAACCATCTCATCCTCTTTTGTCCCCTTATCCTGCCTTCAATCTTTCCCAGCATCAGGGTCTTTTCCAATAAGTCAGTTCTGCACATCAGGTGGCCAAAGTATTGAGTTTCGCTTCAGCATCAGTCCTTCCAATGAATATTCAGGACTGATTTCCTTCAGGACTGACTGGTTTGATTTCCTTGCAATTCCAAGGGACTCTCAAGAGTCTTTTCTAACACCACAGTTCAAAAGCATCAATTTTTGGCAATCCGCTTTCTTTATAATCCAACTCTCACATCTGTACATGAATACTGGAAAAACCATAGCTTTGACTAGATGGACCTTTGTTGGTAAAGTAATGTCTCTGCCTTTTAATATGCTGTCTAGGTTTGTCATAGCTAGACATAAGGACACTTTGCGATCATAATACAACCTCTGACATTGCATTTGCTGTGTTGAAATGGATATCAACTAAAACTTACCTCCACCACAGACATGCCTGAGAATCATATATATATATATATATATATATATATATATATATATATATATTCCAGTAAGCTCAAACTGTTTCTCCAAGTCACCCTCTTTTAATCCAGGGCCATCAAATGCCTATTGCTTTTCCAATGCCATCCAGATACCCAACTGAGACTGGAGAGAAATCTGACTCTGTAAAGAATTGTAGTTACATACCTTAGTTTTTCAGGTTCAGAGATAATATGTGACCAGATGCACACACTGCTAGGCTCCTCTATCTGGGTCTTGGTAGAAAGCGAAACAGTTAGTCACTTACTTGTGTCTGGCTCTGTGATTCCGTGGAGTGTGACCCACTAGGCTCCTCTGTCCATGGGATTCTCCAGGAAAGAATACTGGAGTGGGTAGCCATTCCCTTTCAGGGATCTTCTCCTCCCAGGGGTTAAACCCAGGTCTCCTGTATTACAGGCAGACTCTTTACCATCTGAACCACCAGGGACTTGTGCAAAGGGGAGGGCTCTGCCACTTAAGCTTCCTTAGTTTCACATCTTCCTCTCTGCTTCCTGTATAAAGTTGGCTTGCTGTCGCCATTGATTGCTCCAAAAGCTTGGCTGGCCGAAAGCTTGGGGGAGGGAGGGCTCTTCAACTTCAGATGTTTTCAATCACTTTATATTGGACTATGAATATAGTGTAGACTGCACAGACTTCAGATTTGTTTGCAAAATTCAGCCCTAGGGCTTTTATAATAAAATTAAGATCAGGTAGTAGATAGCCAACTTTTGTTTCTCAGAAGCTAAAAAAAAGCAAGTGTAGAATTGAGCCATACATACTGCAGCACACAGCGAAGAATGAACTGAAATGAAAGCACAATCTGGAAGAAAAACTTTCAAAACAATGTAGCAGGACGAGAGCCCTGCTGCTACCGTTTTTGATTCCTCCAAAAACGGTGCTCATATGTGTCCGTGTGAGGCCACGGCATGCTACTGGGCGATGTGTGGGTCAGGGGGTGCTGGCTCTGGGTTCTCACTCAGCAACATAAAGAAATCAATTTCAATCCTCCAAGGAGGATGCACTGCAACTAAATGTCACCAAACACAACCAATTTTCTTGAGACCCTTGATCTTAAGAGAAGATTTCTCCAAATTGCCACACCTCAAATTCTGGTTCTTTAGGTGAAAGCATGCATATAGTGCATTTTATATTTCTATCCATTTTTACCTGGGTAGGTGGGAGGAAGGGGGAGAGGCATGTACATACAAATATAGATAATTATCTAAATGCTGCTGCTGCTAAGTCGTTTCAGTCGTGTCCAACTCTGTGCGACCCCATAGATGGCAGCCCACCAGGCTCCCCATCCCTGGGATTCTCCAGGCAAGAACACTGGAGTGGGTTGCCATTTCCTTCTCCAATGCATGAAAGTGAAAAGTAAAAGTGAAGTCGTTCAGTCATGTCCGACCCTCAGCAACCCCCATGGACTGCAGCCCACCAGGCTCCTCCGCCCATGGGATTTTCCAGGCAAGAGTACTGGAAATGGGGTGCCACTGCCTTCTTCGAATTATTTGAATAATCTGATTCAAAAACATCTGCTTTGACTATGCATCCAAGGAGTTGTAATCAAGCCAATAAAAACACTGATTGCTGTGCTCATCCATGAAAGGAAAAGTGACTTGAATTTGGGGGAGTCCATTTCTTTTGGGGAGCTTCCCAGGTGGCTCAGTAGTAAAGAATCTGCCTAACAATGCAGGAGACACGGGAGACTCAGGTTTGATCCCTGGGCCGGGAAGTTCCCCTGGAGGAGGAAATGGCAACTCACTCCAGTATTCTTGCCTGGAAAATCCCATGGACAGGAGAGCCTGGTGGGCAACTGTCCATGTGGTTGCAAAGAGTTGGATATGACTGAACATGCACGCACAGGCAGGACTTTGTTTTGAACAATGCCTGTGCAATTAAATATTTTAGTAGGATTTAGAATGATGAGTGAAGGAGTAGTAAAGTTAGAAGCATAAAACATACATATGTATCTCAAAGCAAACCTCTCCTTTGTTTGTTTTTTGGCCTAGTTTAATTCATTTAATTCCCATGACCTTCAATTTTCTCATCTGTAAAAGGGAAGAAAATGTCCAGTCTATCAATATGGATTGGTTGTGAATATCAAACTCATAACCAACCAAAAAAAAATAAAAAGGATAATTATGAGTATCAAATAAGGAAACTGTATGAAGAAATGCTTTCTTAGAAGGAAATGTTACAAACATAAGACATTGCTGTGCTCTTTGAACATCTGAAACTGATGCCTTAGAGAAATAGGTTTTTGGATTGAGGTGGGGGTAATGTACAGAAAAGAAGAGACATGAAGGGATGAACTGAGAAGAAAGTAACCTTAGACTGGATGGTAGAAAGTGTGAGGGCATCATAGAGACCCTGGGGGAGTTTTGAATAAGAGCATGGGACAACCAAAGAGAGTAGTGTGGGAGGATCATGAAAGGGGATTTTACCTACTGTGAAGAACAATTTTACAAATTCTGAGTGGAAAACATCCAGGGATAGAATATGCTGAAAAACATAATGGATACAGTACAACATTGCTTAGAGATTCCCTTGCAAGTCATTAGAAGATGCATTGACTTATCCAAGTTGCTGTCCCTTTAAAGTGGCATAACACTAACTAGCAAATCATTTTCCCCCAAAAGTATTTAATAAGAACTCATTTGTCCACAGTTCTATTGTGTGAAATCCAATGGACTAGGAAACCTCGGAGAAGGCAAAGGCACCCCACTCCAGTGCTCTTGCCTGGAAAAATCCCATGGAAGGAGGAGCGTCATAGGCTGCAGTCCATGGGGTCGAGAAGAGTCGGACACGACTGAGTGACTTCACTTTCACTTCTCACTTTCATGCATTGGAGAAGGAGATGGCAGCCCACTCCAGTGTTCTTGCCTGGAGAATCCCAAGGATGGGAGATCCTGGTGGGCTGCCGTCCATGGGGTCACACAGAGTCGGACACAACTGAAGTGACTTTGCAGCAGCAGCAGCAGCAGCAGGAAACCTATTTTAGTTTTCTGTATCGATCCAGCTATTAATAGGCTACAGGAAATAGAAGGGGTTTATTATCAGATTTGTAGACACAATGAAGTTAGTGCTCAAACTCTGCCTAGTTCCTTCATCCTAAACTCAGCACTTTGGTAATTCAGTTTAAAAATAAGAGAAACAAAAAAATCTAGTTTGACTGTAATGGAGGGTATTCACAAGGGTTCCAGTGAAACCACACTTAGGCTCCAAACTTTGAGAATATTCTGCTTCTTTTAAAATGGCTAAAACACTCACATATTGAAGAGCTTGATGTTATTCATACTAATTTTGAGACTTCTATTAAGAGAGACTTTAACTGGCTGAAAGCAAAAATGATGTGTATCCTGGAACATGAGAAATAGGGAAAGGAGTACGTCAAGGCTGTACATTGTCACCATGATTATTTAACTTATATGCAGAGTACATCATGTGAAATGCTGGGCTGGATGAAGCACAAGTTGGAATCAAGATTGCTGGGAGAAATATCGATAACCTCAGATATGCAGATGACACCACCCTTATGGCAGAAAGTGAAGAAGAACTAAAGAGCTTCTTGATGAAGTGAAAGAGGAGAGTGAAAAATTGGCTTAAAGCTCAACATTCAGAAAACTAAGATCATGGCACCTGGTGCCATCACTTCATGCCAAATAGATGGGAAACAATGGAAACAGGAGAGAGTTTATTTTTGGGGGTTCCAAAATCACTGCAGATGGTGACTGCAGCCATGAAATTAAAAGATGAGTGCTCCTTGGAAGAAAAGCTATGACCAGCCTAGATAGCATATGAAAAAGCACAGACATTACTTTGCTGACTAAGGTCTGTCTAGTCTAAGCTATGGTTATCAGTTCAGCACAGTTCAGTTCAGTCGCTCAGTCATGTCTGACTCATTGTGACCCCATGGCCTGCAGCACATCAAGCCTCCCTGTCCATCACCAAATCCCAGAGTTTACTCAAACTCATTGAGTGGGTGATGCCATCCAATCCTCTCAACCTCTGTCATCCCCTTCTCCTCCCACCTTCAATGGTTTTTCCAGTAGTCATGTATGGATGTGAGAGTTGGAATATAAAGAAAGCTGAGCACTGAAGAACTGATGCTTTTGAACTGTGGTGTTGGAGAAGACTCTTGAGAGTCCCTTGGACTACAAGGAGGTCAAACCTGTCCATCCTAAAGGACATCAGTTCTGAATATTCATTGGAATTGCTGATGCTGAAACTCCAATACTCTGGCCACCTGATGCAAAGAACTGACTCACTGGAAAAACTCTGATGCTGGGAAAGATAGAAGGCAGGAGGAAAAGGGGACGACAGAGCATGAGATGGTTGGATGGCATCACCAACTCAACGGACATGAGTTTGAGCAAGCTTTGGGAGTTGATGGTGGACAGGGAGGCCTGGATTGCTGCCGTCTGTGGGGTTGCAAAGAGTTGGACCCGACTGAGCAACTGAAATGAACTGACTCTGGTTCAAAACATGCTAGATTAAGGTCTTTTGGCACTCTTGCTTTACTAAGACCAAGCTGTTTGGTGACATTACACTGAGAAGAACACACTTCTTTCTGCATCATGAGTTCATGCTTGGGAATCTCAGTTTCATATACTAAATAGCACGTAAGAGTTTGCCTGCTCTTGGGAAAACTCAAGTGGACCTGGCAGGTTACCTGCAATGACAGAGAGTGGCCAATGAGGGCAGCAAAAACGAGCCGCCCAGGAGCAAGTGGACCACAAAGCATTTCTTTGTTGTTCAGCCGCTCAGTGCTGTCTGACTCTTTGTGACCCCATGGACTGTAGCCGGCCAGACTCCTCTGTTCATGGGATTTTCCAGGCAAGAATACTAGAGTGGGCTGACATTTCCTTTTCCAGGGTATCTTCCCAGCCCAGGGATCAAACTCATGCCTCTTGTGTCTTCTGCACTGACAGTTGTGTTCTTTACCAGCTGAGCCACTGGGGAAGCCCCTGAGCCCCCTGGGGAAGCCCCACAGGCATTTCTACTTGTGATATCTGTCACTCAAGAAGGGGAAAATAACAGTAGACAACTGGGAGAATTACATGTGTCAGGCAGCAAGGAGAGCATGGAGAGACACAGAACAGAGAAGCAATTGTGAAAAAGAGCCTGTTGTCACATGAAAGAAATGCCAGATAGAGTTTGAAAATTAATGTGAACAACCTGATGGGCAAATAGAAATCAAAATCTGAGACTGCTCATGGAACTGTGGGGGTGAGGGAGCAACATGTGGCATAATATGACCACCAGACAATTCTGTTTGCTAGACTCCCAGCTTTTACAAACCGAAGTGTCATTTATCACATTTTGGGATTATTTAAATCCCTATTTTTAAAATTGTTAACTCTTTTATACTTGTACAAAGCGTGTATAAAAACCTGTCTAATAAAGTCATTGAATAGTAATTGTAGCTGATACATATTTATCGTGTGCCAGGAACTATGCTAAGTATCAACAGAATAAAGGCAATTATGTGTTTAGAGTTATTCTTCATTGTTATCATTACTTAGGCTAAGTTTTGAAAGCTCAGCAATGGATATTGTTAGTTTCCTATTCAGCATTCATCCTTACTTCCTCCTTCCTAAGAAAACCCTATTTTCCCCTATTTTTATTTTAATTAAAAATTTTTTTAGTCATTCATCCTTCTTCCTTCAGCTTGTGGATCAGTATACCCTCAAGCCTAGAACTGAACCCTCATTCATTTATTCATTCCTGTGAGATCAATTTGATACACTTGCTCAAAAGTCCTGATTGGTTCTGGGTTTGACATGACATACAACTCCAGCCAATGAGAATGAAGAGAAGTGCTCTGGGGAATTATTTTAAAGCTCCATTTAACTTTTCCATGAGGACTCAGGATTTACCACTTTCCAGAAATCAAAGCCTAGTTGTATGGAGTTAGGATTCAATCCCAGACCTAATTTCACTTTTAGTCAAATCATGCTCTCTCTCAAAAGATGTAAACATATTAATTCCTAGAACTTGTTAATATAGTTGCCTAATATGGCATATGCTATATGCCACCTTATTTGAGGATGTGACTAAGTTAAAGATCTTGAGATGGGGAAGTTATCGTGGATTATCCAGGGGGCCCTACGAGGCTTGTCAGAAGAAGACAGCAGGGTCAGAGCAAGAGAAGGAGCCGTGGTGATGGAAGTATACCAAAGTGACACAGCCTCGAGCTAAGGAATGCAGTTGTGGTAGAAGTAGAGCCTCTAGAGGTCACTCAGTTCTACCGACACCTTAATTTTAACCATTTTGCAACCCATCTGGGATTTCTGGCCCCCAGAATGGTAGGGTAATACATTTGTGTTGTTTTAATTCACTAAGTTTGTGGTAAATTGTTATAGTAGCATTAAAAAACTAACACATCACATAAGCATAGTGTGATATTTCACATATATCAGAAATATGATCAATTTTTTTAAAAAGAAATGAAGTAGATATAAATTTTCAAATTTAACTAACCTACAACTCTTTTGTACAAACATTACAAATTTTTTCATCAAGTGAAAACAGAAATGACTTCTATGGTATTTAGGTAACTTGACTCTTGTATTAGTAATGAAACCTGTATACTATCTGGATATTTTTGTTGAGTGTTTACAATTATTTGTATGTCTTCATTTTGGCTTAAATATTATATGATGTCCTGAATGACTGTATACTGCTGATCTCAGAACAGATGTGCCACCATCATGAAAAATGTTTATGTTGGAAGAACATGTTGGTTTACCTCTTAGACTAGTTCAGTCTACCTTGTTTTAAAGTATAAATAGAAGTAAGAGAGCTTCCTGAGGAATTCAAGCATTTCACAAAACAAGAACAAAAGTTATCTGCCACAAATGATATTTTTCCTATGGAAATTATATTGCTCTTTCAAATGACAGCCATCCTGTTATCTTGGCTAAGCTTTGTGCAATGGATTTTGGAATCATTTTCATGGAGATGGTTACTAAGAGTTGTGTCTAGTGACCTTGAATTGATGTAGATATTGAAAGACCATCAGTTTACTATGCATAATCTGCCAAAGGCACCCACTTTTCCATGGAAATGGGAATAATCAAAAAGCCTGCATATATCATGGATATTGATTTTTGCAGGCCCCAAAAGGAAGAGAAATATATACATTTCTGTGGAAGGCCTTCTTTAAAACATGCTACTCCAACTATAGCCACAATAGCCCAGAGGGGGCATTTAATTCCAACTTAAAAATGACAGTATAATATTCTTTCTGATGCAAGGTTTACCATGGATCCTCAATTAGGCTTATACTGTTTGTTGATAAGAACTTCACAGATGTTGTTATCATGTCTTATACAGGAAGATAACAGCCAATAGAAAGCACCAGATTTTCCACCTCCCATCTGTCACTTCTTCATTCCCTGATGGCTCAGGAGGTAAAGGATTCTCCTGTAATATAGGACATGCAAGAGATGCAAGTTTGATCCCTGGGTCAAGAAAACCCACTGGAGGAAGAAATGACAACCCACTGCAGTATTTTTGTCTGAAAAGTCCTACAGACAGAGGAGACTAGTGGGCTACAGTCCAAGGCGTCACAAAGAGTCAGACACAACTGAGCACATCTATCATAGAAATTAGCCTTGAGTAAACAGAACTGGGAAAATTTTTCAGAACCTTCTGAAACGGTCAGTCACCAATATGGAACATTTGGAGGGCACAAATCCTGCTTCCTTACTATCTACCCTATTTGTGCGTGCTTGTGCTAAGTTGCTTGTTATGTCCAACTCTTCGCAATGCTATGGACTGTAGCCCACCAGGCTCCTCTGTCCATGCAATTTTCCAGGCAAGAATACTGAAGTGGGTTACCATTTCCTTCATCAATGTATCTACACAACTTTAGACAATACAATTTACTTTCCCTTTTTAAAAGATGAAACCATTAGCATATCTAACTCATAGGACTGATGTCAGCATGAGATAATCCATTTCTAGAATCTGATGTTTATTAAATATTCAATAAAAACTCCTGTTTTAGTCTTCACCTGGTTTTAGCTGAGAATTTACATGTTAAATAAAAATGTGTTCTGGCTATTGCATGATCTGTGTTTACTATTTTATTATTTATACAGCAAGACTTAGTCCTTGTTAGGTACTGTAGGCCTAGATTAAGGTGAGTGTCTATTAATCTAATTGAGATCGTGAGGCCCTTTTCCATCATATAATGCTGTCTTCCTCTTTTGAACTCATTTGAACCACAAGGTGAAAGACGCAGTAATTCTTTTAGGGCCACCAAAATGATGAAGTGGGGATATACCTGTTAATTCTATACCTACTTGAAAAACTCATAATTCATAAAAGCTCTAACAATGAGGTGCCCACCCTGCTGTGCTTAAGAGTTTAAGTCAGGAAGTGCGGGAAGGAATACGTTATAAGCCGAGGGAAATGCTGCTGAGGAGTCAGAGTACTTATAATCATTTTGTCTTCCTCAGTGTCCCAACAGAAACATGTATTTGTAAGAAGGAAGGTATAATTAGTTAGGGAATTGCTGCTTGTAACTTAATTCTGTCCTGGAAACAATTAAGTTTCTTGTCCATAATCATCCAAAGAGCTATAGGTTTACACAGAAATGCTCTGATACAATTTACGCCCTTAAGGATGCTGTAGGGAAAAGGACACAATTTGAACATAAATACATGTAAAAAGGAGATGGATGATAAAATGCCAACAGAGTGTTATGCCTAGTTATAGTTTAGTATAATGTTAAAGTATATATGACAAAGGAAAAATTTTATAGGACCACTGCAGTTAGCCCCCTAAAAGCACACCAAAGCAGGAGACACAAGTTCGATCCCTGGGTTAGGAAGATTTCCTGGAGAAGAAAATGGCAACCGGCTCCAGTATTCTTGCCTGGGAAATCCCACGGACAGAGAAGCCTGGTGAGCTACAGTCCACGGGGTCAAAAAGAATTGGGCAAGACTGAGTAACTAAACAGCAACAATAACAAAAGGAGAAGCAGCCTCTTATTCACAGAAGGGTTCTTTCTGGATCCAGGCTTGAGGCCTTGGGAGTGGCTATGCCTGGGAACAGAGCAGGTGTGAGAAAGGTCATGATAGAGCAAATACAGAGAATAGTGCCAGCTACCATGGTCTCCACCTAACTTCTAGATCAGAACCTACCAAGATTCCAGAAATTCCCTCTGAGGTCTCTGCAGGAGACCCTGGTCACTCTTCAAGTTAAAAACTTCAGTTTGCTTCTGGGCTGTCAGCGTGTCTTGTCCAGGCTCCATCATATTCTTATCTTACCCTCGTGCTCTCCTTGAGGTTTCTGGAACAAGTAACGCATCCCTGGAACACATCTGAGACAATGTACTTGGACGTCTTTTGGACATTCACAGTACTGAGAGATGTTTGGAAAATATGGACAGACAAATAGTTCCAGACTGCTACTTCTGGCTACAGGTTTAAAAGTTGGAGTCAGTTTATTTGATCACCAACATTTTCAGCATGTCCGTTATTCAGGCTTCTGCAGAATGTTCAGCAGTAGAAAAATGACTCTTAATGGCTTGTGATCTAAGAGAGGAGAGATACAGGCCTGCACAAAGAAATATCAAAAATGGCAAAAGAAATAAGATTCTAAGTGGATGTTAAAATAGGATGCTTTGTGTCTGAGATGAGGTCCCAAAGGCCAACTATACAATAAGTGCTAAGAAGCCACATGTCTGGAGGTGGAGTTACCATGAAGTTAAAGAAACTTGAGCTTCAGAATTTGTCAGACGCATGAGCACCTCCCAAGACCCTATATTTAAACATACACTAAAAACTTTGTACTTTTCCTTTCAAGAGGGCTCCTAGAATTGTTTAAGCTTAGGCAGTGCAAATTTGGGATCCTTTACTGTGGACCAGAGGTTTTCACACAGGAGTTTAAATGTATTTTACCAACACTTTCCAAGAGGTATGTAGCACAGATAGTTTTAAGAGTATCAGTCTCCATATCTTCAGCTTCTGTATGTGTTATTTTAGTGGATTGATTTTACCTAAAAATACACCAGTGGTCCAAGTGTCATGCTGGTTTTTCTTTTCCATTTTCTCCTTTGCAATCCTCATTCTCCTAAAGAAACTCATAACTGGTTCTGAATCTTAATGTGGTGACTTTTTTCCCTCTGGGTTTAAAAATATTCAGGTTCCAAACAAAGAAATTTCATAAAATACTGCTCTCGGAGAAGATCCTCCAATCTAGATGTTTCCTAACATCATTACCTGACAGTTTCTATTAGGAGTAACATGTGACATAACAAGTGGAATATTTTGTCATGTTGGCAGGCTCTAAATTTAAATAATTATTTTCATTTAGATTCATTGCCCCTTCCGTCCACTGAATATTGATAGAGAATACGAAGACTATGAAGAATCCAATAAGGACAAAACAAAGAAAGGTGGAAGTGAATTGCCTTATTTCATCCACACAGCAATCTCTTTGACTTTGTCTGTCTGTCTATCTATCTATCTTCATCAATCTTCTATCACTGTTATTAAAAACTGCTATAAACTTGGTGGCTTAAAATAAATGAAATTTCTTCTCTTACAGTTCTGAAGGCAGAAGTCTAAAATTAAGGTGTTGGCATGGCGTTACTCCCTTTAGAGACTCTAGGAGAGAATCGGTTCCTTTTCTCTTTCAGCTTCTGGTGGCTGTCTGTATTCCTGGGCTTGTGACTGCCTCACACTGATCTCTGCCACCATAGTCACATGACCTCCTTGTCTTCTCTATGTGGATTTCTTTTGTGTATTCCTTGTAAGGGGGTTTCCTGGTGACTCAGTGTTAAAGAATCTGCCTGCAAATGCATGTGATGCAGGTTCTATCCCTGAATCTGGAAGATCCTCTGGAGAAGGTGCTGGAGAAGGTGCCCCACTCCAGTATTCTTGCCTGGGAAATCCCATGGACAGAGGAGCCTGGTGGACTACAGTCCACGGGGTCACAAAGAGTTGGACATGACTCAGTAACTGAAAAAACAACTGCTTATAAGGATGCTTGTCATTGGAAATAGGGTCTTCCTGGATAATTGATGATAATTTTCTCATTTCAAAATCTTTAACTGTATTGCTTCTTCCAAGATCCTGTTTCCAAATAAAGTTACATTTACAAGCTCCAGAGTTTTGACATAGGTATCTTCAGGGGTCTACCATTCAAATCACTATACTATCTAGTTATCTAATATCTGTCATTCATTTATATCTATGTATATATGCAGAGTACATCATGAGAAATGCTGGGCTGGAAGAAGCGCAAGCTGGAATCAAGATTACCGGGAGAAATATCAATCACCTCAGATATGCAGATGACACCACCCTTATGGCAGAAAGTGAAGAGGGAAACTAAAAAATCTCTTGATAAAAGTGAAAGAGGAGAGTGAAAAATTTGGCTTAACGCTCATCATTCAGATCATGGCATCTGGTCTCATCACTTCATGGGAAATAGATGGGGAAACAGAGAAACAGTGTCAGGCTTTTTGGGGGCTTCAAAATCACTGCAGATGGTGACTGCAGCCATGAAATCAGAAGACGCTTACTCCTTGGAAGGAAAATTATGATCAACCTACATAGCATATTGAAAAGCAAGGACATCACTTTGTCAACAAAGGTCCGTCTAGTCAAGGCTATGGTTTTTCCTGTGATCATGTATGGATGTGAGAGTTGGACTGTGAAGAAGGCTGAGCTCTGAAGAACTGATGCTTTTGCACTGTGGTGTTGGAGAAGACTCTTGAGAGTCCCTTGGACTGCAAGGAGATCCAACCAGTCCATTCTAAAGGAGGGTCAGCCCTGGGATTTCTTTGGAAAGAATGATGCTAAAGCTGAAACTCCAGTACTTTGGCCACCTGATGCAAAGAGATGACTCATTGGAAAAGACTCTGATGCTGGGAGGGATTGGGAGCAAGAGGAAAAGGGGATGACAGAGGATGAGATGGCTGGATGACATCACAGACTTGATGCACATGAATTTGCGTGAACTCCAGGAGATGGTGATGGACAAGGAGGCCTGGCATGCTGCGATTCATGGGGTCACAAAGAGTTGGACACGGTTGAGTGACTGAATTGAACTGAACCTACCTACCTATCCATCATCTATCTTAGAATTCAAAAAGAGACGATTTTCACAGCGGCACAAATTAAAACATTTATTTGAAATAAAAAATGAAGTCAGATATTTTAATAGAAAGTCAGTCTGATTGATTTGAAAATAAATACTCACTTTGCCATTAGTTTTAAAATAATTATTTTCCAAAGGGACAATAAGTCAAATCAATAGGTACATGATTTTGATAAAAATATGTAAAAAAATATAAAAATACTTATTTTGGGAAGGTAATAAACTGTATTTTTGTTTTTTCTAACTGTTTCTGAGTATCTGAAATTAAACCAGATGCCTCTAAGTGGAAGAAGGATGGGATGACTGTCATTTAATACATCTTGTTTTACTTATTAAAAATAAGGAAATGAATTAGGCCAACAATGGAATAATTCACCCTTTTAAGAAACATGATTTTTATTTTATTTTTGAATCAAATTATAATTTAGAATATATTTGTTATGCTTACCATAAGACTTTTGGCTTTTAAGAGTTGTAAGAATTGAAAACGTTACTATTGTAAAAGTCTTTGCATTACCATCATCTTGCCTATGGGATAGGCATGGGTTTTCTTATTTTTATATGTATAGATAGATTTGTATCTATACATATATATACATATGTATATATATATATACATATGTATATATACATATACATATATGTATATATATGTATATATGTATATATATGTATATATGTATATACATATGTATATATACATATATACACATATATATACATTTGTATATATACATATGTATATAGATAGATTTGATGCTAAATCCTATGTCATTCCAGCAGAAATATTCACCCAGGGACCCATGAATTATCTTAAAATAATAACCAGATATTCTCATCAAAGTATTTCTTCCAATAAAATTATAATCTTATCTTTGAAACTTATTTAACAAAATTTGTAGTGTATCCAAGTTATTTTGATCAATTACATAGTAACAGTAATGATAATGAGGGCTCAATCAGAATAATTTTAAAAAATATTTTGAAACTTGTGATCACAAAAGTTAAATTTGTTTATTTATATACATATTTCAGACCCATAGAAATACACTGGAGTGACTGCAAAAATAATTTGAAGCAAAGCAATATAATACAGTAGTCAAAATTCTTGTGGAGGGAATTAGGATGGAACTTTAAATTCAAAGAGTAAAAAGAGTGATGTAAATTTTCCAACTGTTAGAGAAGAATTTGTTCATGTATTTTAAAAGGATTGTGACGGGTATCAAATTGCTGTGACAGATTTCATGGGATGCATTAAAAGAGTAATGAAACAGGTTTTGTTCTAATGCCAGTAATTACATTCTTTGTAGCTATTTAAACATAGGATAAAAATTTAATTATCAACCTAAAAATAGGCATGAAGGTACCTAATTTAAAAATTTAGGGTTACATGAAAGAAAACAAAAGGCACTGTTTTAGACTATCTAAACACATCATTCCATGCAAAGAGAATGCTAAAATCATTCCTTCTGGTAGTAGGCTGTCATCAGCCAGAAAAGAGTGAACCCTTTACAGCTGAGAAGAAAAGCTTGTATGCTGAGCTCCCATCCCTGTCCCCGAGGGTAAGAGATGGGAGGGGCTTTTTCCTTACCTTGAGCAAAGACAGCGTGGCCTCAAAGAGACAGCTCAGTGAGCTAAATATGGGGACCCAGGACTTCATATCTGAATGAGTTAGGGCAATGTCTAAAAGTGTGAGGCCATAACTGCAATTGCTCCTTTTGGAGGCAAAATCTGGTGGGAGAGCTGAGCTGGGAATAAGTCATACTTCCAGGAACAATGGGACATGTTTTGTGGGCACTTGCTATGAACTTTGGTTTTAACCACTCCCACCACAACAGTAGACCCAAAAGGCCTGGGATTTCTGCCTTTTTGTTTCATTCTGATATCTCTGACACTTGAAGCAGACCTTTGCACATAGCAGTTGCTCAATAAATGGGATGAAGAAATTAATGAAATCTTTTATTTTGGGGGCTCCAAAATCACTGCAGATGGTGATTGCAGCCATGAAATTAAGAGACGCTTACTCCTTGGAAGGAAAATTATGACCAACCTAGATAGCATATTCAAAAGCAGAGACATTACTTTGCCAGCAAAGGTCCATCTAGTCAAGGCTATGGTTTTTCCAGTGGTCATGAATCTCCAGTACTTTGGCCACCTCATGCGAAGAGTTGACCCATGGGAAAAGACTCTGATGCTGGGAGGAATTGGGGGGCAGGAGGAGACGGGGATGACCAAGGATGAGATGGCATCGCTGACTCGATAGACGTGAGTTTGAGTGCACTCCGGGAGTGGTGATGGACAGGGAGGCCTGGCATGCTGCAATTCATGGGGTCGCAAAGAGTTGGACATGACTGAGCGACTGAACTGAACTGAACTGAATCCTTTATAAGGGCTTTCTATGTGTCACAGTGATAAAGACTCTGCCTGCCAATGCAGAAGACACAAGAGACATGGGTTTGACCCCTGGGTTATGAAGATCTCCTAGAGGAGGAAATGGTAACCCATTCCAGTGTTCTTGCTTGGAAAATTCCATGACAGAGGAGATTTGCAGGCTACAGACCATGGAGACACAAAGATTTGGATGTGACTGAGCACACAGACACACACACATGACCCTTTCTATGCTTCAGTCTAATCTAATCTAGTCTAGTCTAATATAAGCATCAGTCTAACACAGACCCTTTCTAAGCATCAGCTATGGTTTTTCCAGTAGTCATGTATGTATGTATGATGTGAGAGTTGAACCATGAAGAAAGCTGAGTGCAAAAGAATTGATGTTTTCGAACTGCGGTGTTGGAGAAGACCCTTGAGAGTCCCTTGGACTGCAAGGAGATCAAACCAGTCAATCTTCAAGGAAATCAGTCCTGAATATTCATTGGAAGGACTGATGCTGAAGCTGAAGCTCCAATACTTTAGTCACCCAATGTGAAGAAATGATTTATTGGAAAAGACCCCAATGCTGGGAAAGATTGAAGGCAGGAAGACAAGGGGAAAACAGAGGATGAGATAGCTGGATGGCATCACTGAGTCGATGGACATGAGTTTGAGCAAACTCTGGGAGTTGGTGATGGACAGGTGCTGCAGTCCATGGGGTTGCAAAGAGTAAGATACGACTGAGAAACTGAACTGAAGCATCTGTCTACCTATTCAGCCCACTCTTTAAAAACCAGGTCAACCCTAAATATTCCCAGTCTGCTTCTATTGAATGTCCCCAGGTCACCAGGGGTGAAGTTTTCCCCCAGTCAGAAATCTTGGAGCCCTGATCCTCAGCCCTGGTCTTTTGGCTGCCAGTATCTCTGGCCCAGAAGCTTGATAAAAGCCTGTGCTGGCTCTCTCCATTGTAACTGTGCTCATACCCCCCCCGAGCCCAAGCTCCCATTCTACAGGTGCTGCTGGGTCCTAAAAGGAAGAAGTACTTGGTTTGAAATTAGGAAGAGGGGCAGCAGCTCCTAAAGACCATAATATTTTTAAATAAGAATATCTGGATAAAGTTATGATTATGGTGATTTTTACTACTTTCTAAAGGGAGAGATTGAGGTAGTTCAGTGGTAAAGAATTCTCCTGCCAGTGCAGGAGATGTGAGATGCAGGTTTGATCTCTGTGTCGGGAAGATCCCCTGGAGGAGGAAAAGGCACTCCACTCCAATATTCTTGCCTGGGAAATCCCACGGACAGAGGATCCTGGCAGGCTACAGTCCACGGGGTCACACAGAGTTGGAAACAACTAAGCACTCACACACACATCACGAAGGGAGGGATTGAAATTTGTTTAATGATAATAAAAAGCTATCACCTATTGTTGGTGAATGTGTGTAGCTGGAAAAATCTGTAGGAAAAATATGGCTTCAGAAAAGAAAATCAGTGAATCATACACAGGTCAGATATGTTAATGGTGTAACTGAAAAAGCATAGCATGTGTAGAAACCTTTCTATGAAGACCTCAACATTGTGTGTTTCTTGCCTTTTCTTTCCTTAACAGCTATCCATTTGTGCAGTCATGCAGTTGAGTGTGAGGGTACAGCACCTTTGCTAAGAATGGGGCTGGAGAGTCAGTTGGCTAAGTTCAACCTCTGCTTTTGGTGCTCATTGGTTATGGTACCTTGGGCAAGTTGCTTGAGTCCTCTCTACCTCAGTTTTCCCATCCATAAAATCAGCATGATAATAATATCTGTGTAATGGAGTTATCCTGGAGGATTAAATGACATAATACTCATAATGCACATAGAGTCATGCAGATTCATACTGGGAGTCTAATTATTATGTTATTTGGGCACACAACTCATATAATATTAGACTATTATCAATAGCTATATATCAAAGGCTAATACTTACATAGTTAGAAATTGTGCATGGTCTTCACAGTATGGCAATTTCATTGAAAAATAGTATTGATTTTCTTTAAAACTTATTTATTCTCATAAACCTATGAATTCACATACTCAGTTTTTAAAATACCACTTATATTTAGTATGTTTGAGATTAAAATCTATGCATTATACATTTTATGCAAAATAGAAAGTGGTTAAATCTAGACGTTTGGTTCAAAAGGGCAATGTCTTAGTACCTTCTAAGGTGGAAAAGGTAGAAATGTGACTATTATAAATAATACTAATGCATATATTTGATGCTTTTTAATTTAATTGAACCAATTAAATATTTTAGATTTTAATGAAAAATAGAGAAAGAAAGCTGAGCACCAAAGAATTGATGGTTTTGAATTGTGATGTTGAAAAAGACTCTTGAGAGTCCCTTGGACTGCAAACTAGTTAATCCTAAAGGAAATCAGTCCTGAATATTCATTTGAAGGACTGATGCTGGAGCTGAAACTCCAGTATTTTGACCACCTGATGCGAAGAACTGACTCACTGAAAAGACCCTGGTGCTGGGAAAGATTGAAGGCAGGAGAAGGGGACAACAGAGGATGAGATGGTTGGCTGGCATCACCGACTCAATGACATGAGTTTGAGTAAGCTCCGCAAGTTGGTGATGGAGAGAGAAGCTTGATGTGCTGCAGTACCTAGAGTCACAAAGAGTCCAACACGACTGAGCGACAGAACTGAACTGAACTGAATGAAGAATAGTCCATTTTGTCCAGTGTAGTACTGCTTATTTTATTTACTTCACTGTCTTAAACATAACATTTTGGTACTTTTGTACTTCCTATAAAGCAAAAAGAATGATGAATGGTAAAACTGAAACTTTTTCTGGAGAAATTGAACCTTTTTCTGGACCAGTGAGTAGCTCTTCTGGAGACAGTTTATGTAGCAGTGGTAGAAATCCTTCTATTGGGAAAAATCTTAAGGACCAAGAATGGGACTTAAAGGGCCATTCTGGAACTTGACTGGTTGGTTTGGCATGAAAAGGAAGTTGGGGAGAAAGGTAGATGATCAAAAAATCTGCCCCAGAAGAGTGGCATCTATGTTATAAGTTCAGAGACCAGGCATCTGACTTGTCTGCCCAACTTTTCAGTTGGCTTTTGGCATTCAAAGCAACTGCTCCTCCAGTCTCTCAGTAATAAACTTCTGTCCCCTCAATAGACCCGTCTAGCTGTTTGCTGCTCTGCCATTTTAGAACCATGTCTCCATGAGGCTACCACTGCTGATGAATCTGTCTAATAGTTGTCCTGGAAAACACACAAGAACTATGTTGTACTTCCTGGGTTCAGATTCAGAAAGCTAACAGATGCCTTA
Source organism: Nanger dama (assembly GCA_917880005.1). Taxonomy (NCBI): domain Eukaryota; kingdom Metazoa; phylum Chordata; class Mammalia; order Artiodactyla; family Bovidae; genus Nanger; species Nanger dama. Next base: position 33,565,961 of record CAKJTW010000010.1, on the reverse strand, counting down.
CAATACCTAGAAAAACACTGGAAACATGAAGCTAGCATTGTCCTGACATAGGCAAATCGAATTGTTTGGCTGAGTTTTAAGTTTCACTTGCCTTTTCAAAGCATTGCTTTCCCAAACCTCTGATCTTTGATTTGTTGGGAATTTATCTATAAGTTTCTATAAGAGAGGAAAGTTTTTCTTCTCTGCTTATTTTTGTGACAAACTTACTAAGCCCTTCATCAGTCTTTCCTGAGTCTTCTGGTTGCAATTTTCATTGTTTAAAAAGCAGGCAGCCTTCTGAAGCTGCTTCTTGGAGTGGATTCTGCACAGCCCTGGCTTCCCTGTGTAGTCCTTTAAGCTCTCTTGCCAAAGAGGATCCCAGCTTTGCATTCAAAGGCAGATCAGCTCAGCTCAGCCCAACACAAGGACACCCATCATGAAAAGGACCAATCAAAGCACTGAGAGCAGGTCTCCCCAGATGGAAATTGTGTATGTCTTTAAAAAATGAAGTATTCTGTTAACCTCTCCCTCTCCCCTTCGTTCTAGGCCAGAAACTTCACACACACACACACACACACCCTCCCCCAATATATTTTTGCTTTCATTACTACAGTTGAGAAGAATTGCTACGTCTGCTTTGATGCATCGAGGGACTGAATGTAAACAACATGGTACAACTCTAGGAACTGCCATCATAAAATATTTTAAGAGGCAGAATAGAGTAAAATAAAATAAAAATGTCTTTTTATGTGATATCTCAGAGTAATTCAGGATTTATGGTACCTTAACCTTTAGAATCCAAAATATTAAGCTATGTTTCTTAGAGATAATAACTTGGTTGTCCCTCACTTATGTGTCTTAGATAAAAGCCTACTGCCACAGAATCCATGAATGCTCAAATACCCTTGCGGGCCTTTAGTAGTAAATCTTATGGAATAGCTTATGGCCAATGTAATGGCCCACAGTAGCCTGCGAATATCATGAATTCTAATAATACTTACATCAGTAGAAACATGAAGTAATGTCTCCATTGTAATTAAATGATGTATTTAGAGCAGTGGACTAAATGGTCCCCTAGTGTGTTGGTGATATATTCTAATAGTCTTCTCTTTACAGCCCCACACGGTAATATTCATGCTTTATTCTGGAGGGCTTTGCTTCTGACTGAACATTTGAATTGCAACATTAAGTGGTAAAGTGGATTATAGCAAGACCCCCATGAATATGGATCCTGATCAAGAAACTAAGTGCTTAAAAAAATAAAATGTTACTATTTAAATAAAGTGATTACAAAAACATTTTTATATGGAGGAATGTCAGGCATATATGCCAACTCCCCCTCCCTCTTTATTCTACATTGCAGAAGCAGAACATATTTGCCACAATTAAAAATTTAGTAGGATGAAACAGCGGAACTTAAATCACTGTAATTTCTGCTGCGCTTATTGAATCTAATTTGGGCTGTTTGAGGTACAAATTAGTTTTGATAATAATTACATTATTCCATTTTTAAACATGCCTGTTCCAAAGATTATAGCCAAATACAGAGCCCACATGTAGGAAGAGGGTACTTTTACCAGTGCTGAAATGAAATTATCTTGCAGTTGATTAGTTAAAAGTGTCACATTTTGAATTTTCATTCTTTATTTTGCCCTCGAATCCATCACTAAAGCAGTAGCTTGAGGCAGTAAGAGCCCAGGGCACAGCTGAGGGCGATTCAGTCTATCGAGTCCAGCAGTGAAGAATAAGTCAAAGAACACTCTATCCTTGTATTTGGTAATTGAATTAGACAGTGTGCCAATATATTACAGACAATTACACAAGAATAAAACAGTTATATATTTATTTGATGAACTTAAATATTTGTAAGATATTTTCCATTATTCATCGAATACTCTATTTCTTAGAATATTTAAAAACATTTTCTATGAACAAGGAAAATTCTCCAGCCCCGTTGATAATTCTTACTGTATATTTGTTCAATGAATGTGGATTTCTAATGATGAAGCACTAAGTTTATGTACAGCTGGCTTTTCTATTTGACTAAGTTAATATTGACATGTGGGTTTGCATGCTAGATGTGTGTACGTGTGTGGTATGTATTTTAGTGTGGATTTGTCTACTTAGGGCATTATAGATTTAAATTCACTGAGCACTTGTGAAAGTTCCATGCATCTCAATGGACTTAGTATTGGATGGTATTTGTTGGTCAGTTGTTTTATATTTACAAATGATTTGGCTTGCCTTATTTCCTAAATGTGCCTTCACTGTGTATTGAAAATCGGCATCTTTTCCACAAATCCAGGAGCTTAAGCAAAATCCCATTGTTTTTACCACAGAACTTTGCTTTAGTGGGGATAATTGGTCATTTGGGGTAGGTTTACATTAACTCTTGTTTTATTTTGTATTGCTTAAAGAGACACACTTTTTACGCTCTAAGAGTTTTGCAGAAAGTAAAAAAAAAAAAAAAAAAAAGCCCATTTAGGTAGAGGTAAAAAAAAAAAAAAATAACTCCTCTAAAAGGAAAGAATGGCAAATGCGCTGGAACTTGGAGACACTGGTCAAATACAGCACTCTAGCTAAATGAAGAGCTCTTTATCTGACCAGTTTAGACATGGCTTTAGATGGCAAGCTAATTCTTTGAGCACCACCCTTGAAAATCATGCTAATGAGCCTCTTCACTTCATCAAGTAGGATTGTGGACCTTTTTGTCTGCATCATTAAGGCCCCAAATTGCCCCATTAGCAAGGCCTCAAATTGCCCCTCAGGGTCAATATTTAATGCAGGTGAACTTAGGTTAACTACCCTCAGAACCCTCTGGACAACAAACAACGTGGAGTACCTGATACAGGGAGGTTCATTTCTCCCCAAGTTACCTTTGTGAAATATGGCTTTCCATGTTCAACTTCTGTTTTAAACTCATTTTGGGAAAAAGATACATTAGGTTTATTTTCTGTTGCTGATTCCAAAAGAGTGAGTTTTGAAATAGAGGATAGAAATTCCTCCATCAGTTGATTTCATCAGTGTCTCATAAACTTTAATTTTTCCACCTGTAAAGTGTGAATGATAATACTTTACCTCGGGTACCTTCTGAGGATGCTGCTGCCTTTAAACAAAGATGCTGGAACTGGTAAAAATAGCAAGAATAATACCAACAGTTAGCAAGCTCTTATTGAATTTTGTTCTGCAAGATTTTAGCAACTTTAATGGCTATCCTTATTAATTATTGAGCTAAAAATACATGTAAAGTTAGAAATATAAGTAGTAATCGGGATGTGTGCAAAATTAAAATTCAAGATGGGATTCTGCGCTAATAACACTGAGATAATTTGTAGGACTGGAATACTACACACATTTAAACACATAAATGTAAGATTTTTCTCATTCATTAAAATTTGAAGTAGGAGAGAAAGGCAAAATGTTCTTCTTGTATCTCTGTTGTCCATTTGGTTTACTGCAAACTGGTTAATACTCAGTTGCTGCTAGTTATCTCTGGAGACTCTCAGTGTTGGGGGTGGGGGTGCAAATAGAAATTACCTCCCTGAGCATGCCCAGCAGGAGCTACTGGTGATCTCCAGACATGAAATCTTTCATATGTAGCAACTGAAAGATGAGAGCCATGGTTACAGTTTCTAGCAAGAATGTGAAACAGAAGCCTTGAGATTATATTCCACATCTAAGCAGAGATAATGTTGATGTCTCCTGTGTTCAGGTTAATTTCCATGAATTTAGGGCTCCTGAAATTCTCATCACCTCTGTGGCTGGTCCCTGCAAAGACACTTTTGCTGCTGAATGGGGGCCCCAATTAAGAAGTGCTTGCTGGTGTCCTTCCAGCAATATCTCGTGAGTTTGAACAATTTTAGTGAAATAAATGTAACAAGGAAAAATGAATTCTCTTTAGCCTCTATTCAGCCAAAATTAGCCTCCGTGGATTCTGGCTCACAAAAGCACCACGGGCCTCTGGCTGTGCTCTGTAGCTGTGAAATAGAATCAAGATTCCATTAGGCATCCCAAGCTGCCTCCTTCTCCAGGGCAGACAATAAAAATGACAACAGGGGATTGTCCCTCAGCTAGTCTAACAAGGGGGTGGGTTCTTTTCTAAATTATTAGATATCTGTTTAGCTGAGGAAGAAATTTAAAGGGGCCATGGGCCAAAAAAATTTTTTTTTTTTTCAGTTCTTTGGCTTACATATTAGTTTCTTAGGTCATTTTCAGAAAGACCTTGAATTCTACCTCTGTTTGTGCTTAGAGGCTATAGATTCCCCCTCCTCCTTCTTAAAAATGTGTGTGTTCAGACAGTAATAAGTGACTGTACATAGTCCAGATAGTAGTATTTCTGTAAGAGATATCAGAAGTTTCAGCAATGGTGCGTGGTTTGTTGATTTGCCATATTTTTGTTTTCTCACATGTGAGAGAGATATGTCTCTAACCTAGACAAATTATAGACTGGAGATAGATTTTCTGCTTTCAGTTTATTTATGAATAAGAATCCTTAATGGATAAATTTATCTGGACAGCCTTGTCCTCACGTGAACATGAAAGAAATGGGGCTTTATCACCTTGGCTTTGTACTACCATCGTATGTTCCTGTGATCCTCAAGGGTCAGACCTTCAGGCTGTCTACATCGGAGGGGCCCCAATATGCAAAAATTACTATTACTGTGAAGTCCCAATCAATTTCTTTCCTATATCAAAAGTGCAAGAGTCTAAGAACATGTTCTTCCCCTATCCAAGGATAAATCTGATATAACTTATTCAGACCTCTCATAAATTTGATTGAACATTCTTTCTCTTTCTAATTGGCCCAGTAAATAGAGTTTTGTATTTCCCTTGACAGGTGCCATAGAATGAAATTTAATACAGCTTGTCAATGAGTATCAGAAAGTTAAAGAGTTCATCAACCATTCATAGTAATTGTACTGTAGTCATATAGAGTTATAAATGTATATTTCATGACTACTTCTCCTTGGCTTCAATCAAAATTACTGGCAGGAAGTAATATTATATAATCCATGGTGTCAGTTACTAATGGTAGTGGCAAGTAAATCATAATGTTTTCATTATAGAATTGCTAATACTTAGAGGTTGTAATATTCCATACATAAAGTCTTTAATAAGCAATTATTTATGTGCTCACTTACTGGATGTTGCTGAACCAAGGTATTTCTTCAACATTAATTGGAAATTCTATTCAATAATTCTTTCTGTAAAGTCATTCATTGATATTATAGTTCTTTAAAGTTGCTTAAAAGAATATGTCACATATTTATTATGGCACTTTAACAAAAACTTAAAATGAAATAAATGGCAATGCAAATATTAAAATGTAAATTTCCACTTGTAAAATACGATAACTGATTCTAAGATTAAAAAAAGCAACTAGATTTATCTTGGTTTTGGACATTATAGCTGAGATCTGAATCTAATGAATTCACGGTCAGAATATCTGAGTGCTGAAATTGGCTTTGCTCTTTATAACTTAGTGTATGGTCTCAGGAAATATTCTGAAAATTTTTGAGTCTTAAGACCCTTATCTGTAAGATGACATATTTTACTATCAAATATTTTATCAATCATTTTGTAAATTAACATATTTTGTTAAACATATAATAAACATTATAATAAAAAGGGCAGACTAATCAAATCATAACCTTAGTAACATCTAAGATTTCAGTTCACTTCAATCACTCAGTCATGTCCGACTATTTGTGACCCCATGGACTGCAGCACGCCAGGCTTCCCTATCACCAACTCCCCGAGCTTGTTCAAACTCATGTCCATTGAGTCAGTGATGCCATCCAAACATCTCATCCTCTGTTGTCCCCTTCTCCTCCTGCCTCCAATCTTGCTCAGCATCAGGATCTTTTCCAATAAGTCAGTTCATTGCATCAGGTGGCCAAAGTATTGGAGCTTCAGCTTCAGCATCAGTCCTTCCAGTGAATATTCAGGACTGATTTCCTTCACGATTGACTGGTTGGATCTCCTTGCAGTTCAAGGGACTCTCAAGAGTCTTCCCAGCACCACAGCTCAAAACCATCAATTCTTCAGTACTGAGCTTTCTTTATGGTCCACCTCTTACATCCATACATGACTGCTGGAAAAACCACAGCTTTGACAAGATGGACCTTTGTCGGCAATATTTCTGCTTTTTAATATGCTGTCTAGGTTGGTCATAGCTTTTCTTCCATGGAGCAAGTGTCTTTAAATTTCATGGCTGCAGTCACCATCTACAGTGATTTTGGAGCCCCATAAAGTAAAGTCTGTCCCTGTTTCCACTGTTTCCCCATCTATTTGCCATGAAGTGATGGGACCAGATGCCATGATGTTGTTTTCTGAATGATGAGTTTTAAGCCAACTTTTTCACTCTCCTCTTTCACTTTCATCAAGAGGCTCTTCAGTTCTTCACTTTCTGCCATAAGAGTGGTGTCATCTGTGTATTTGAGGTTACTGATATTTCTCCCGGAAGGCAATCTTGATTCCAGCTTGTGCTTCAGCAAGCCTGGCATTTCGCATGATATACTCTTCATGTAAGTTATATAAGCAGGGTGATAATATACCGCCTTGACATACTCCTTTCCCGATGTGGAACCAGAGATGAGTTAAAGAGTAGGCTGATTATAAGTTTTCCATCAATTGTTAAGTATAGCTCCTAAGCACTTATAGTTGTTATTATCTTTCCTTAGAATATTTGGTCTGATAAAGTTATTTTTTAGAGTGGCTGTATCTTTTGATGCAAAATGAATTTGGACATTTCTAGGGTGCATTAGATCAACAGATTTTTGTTTTGTAATGCCCTACAAGATTATTATGAAGCTAAAGTTAAAGGAAATATAAAATTCTTTTGTTTATTAGTTTGTATTTTTTATTGTATGTCTCATACAAAGTTGGGACTCCTTTACATTTGACTACTAAAGTTTCTGATACTTGTAATAATTTGCCAAGAAATCCTAAATGTTTTTTAAATGTAACACTTCTGTAGCTATTGTGCAAGATTTTATGAAACAGGAGGCACTGAAGTTTAGGTGTACTTTTAGATTATAGAGTACAACACTGTTCAAAATTTGTTTAAGTACAGAACTAGCTCTTCTAATAAAACTTAAAAAGCTAATCAGAGCCTTACTACTCAGATTAAAAACTCTATCCAATGGGCAGTATCCCACAAAACACCTGCAAGAAATCCCTAGGGTTTAGGGTAGCACAATTTAAAAAGAAAATCTTAGTTTAATAAGATCCAAGGCTACTATTGGTTCATATGGCACAGTTTTGCAAATTAGAAGACAGTGTTTTCTTCGGGTGGATGTGGCCCTGTAGACACATGGTTTGGCAAGATGTCAGCACTTTAAAGAACTAGCAAAAGATGCTCATACTTTGGTGTGGCACCTCTACCTTTTGTGTCCAGACTCTAGCCACAGTTCATATACAGCACCCTTTGGCTATTCCTCTGGCTCTAGGGTACACTTATCCACAGCATAGTCTGCTTTGGGGGAGAGATGACCCAGGGAAAGGGATAAATATGGTCACAAGTTGGTGTGGGCAGGAAATTCTGAGGTTCTGTGTATGGTTTTGTTGGGGAGAGATCAGGCCTGAGTGGCCACATCTATTTAGCCCTGAAGACTCCCTTCAATGTGGAGAATCAGAGTGAGGCTCTTGAAAGCATGAGGCCAAAGGCAGATGTTCCTGGGCCTCCATCTAAAGATGCACTTACATTGAACATTACAACCAATGGATTGGCCAAGCCTGAGAAATGAACAGATAATGGAATGTGAAGAGAGAGAGGGTGCTGTTGACATGAACATCTTAGTGGAGTAGGACCTCTGCCCTGGGTGGCCAGCCAGGCTGTGGCAGAAAGCAGCAGCGGACTAATACCTTCCCCTGTCATCCCCTATCAGTGCTCACCATTGGCAAACCCTGCCAGAAGCCAGAGGACAGGGGAAACGTCTGATATAGTCAATACAGGTCAGCCTCTGGGACAAAGGACAGGATAGACAGACTGGATAGGGAACTTGGAGGGGGAAGCAGAAGCCCAACAAGGCTTCCCAACAGAGAAGTAATCCAATTTATGAAGTGCGTCTCCACCAGTGTGTAGGATGACTGAAGGTTAGAGACCCTGCACAGACTGTAGCAAAGTAATAAAAAATTATTAGCTATATAGCATAACTTATTTATCTCCCTGAATGTTACCTATTGATTCTTCACAATAATATAATATGATGAACAAATGCTATAATATTCTAAGACCCCCTTTTTTTAAATAGAGGAAAACCAAGAGTCAAGGATTTAATTGAGTTGTCTGAGACCATTTTAGTGTTTCTGACTCCTTGCTTGTTTCTCTGAGCAATGCTGTGGTCAGCTGTATCTTTGGTGTTGGTTGTGGGGAGTATCAGAGAATGGCTGAATAGGAGAGTTTGCAATTAGCTTTCTTTTATCTTTAGCAAACTTGAGGGCTGTAAGAGGAGTATTGTGGTGAAAAGCATTATCAATATATTTTCTAGTCATTTAAATAGTAGAGATTATTCATACTCTAATTTTAAATATTCTATTATGTTCCTCTGAAATGGAAGACTTAACAAGATGATGTTCTGAATCATAATAGTTTATTAAAAATTTGGTCCTACTTAAAAGTCAAAGAAATATGTAAGATGAGTAAGTTTCAGGTCATAAATAAATGGGAACCTGTTACTAAACAATATCACTGTATGGAAGAGGTTAATAAGTATTCTGGGGGTGGGGGGCAATTTTTAAAAATGCTCTGTGAGTCACATAGGTTTGGAAATGTTACATGGTAGCTCTTGCCTGGAGAATCCCAGGGAAGAGGGAGCCTGGGGGCCTGCTGTCTATGCGGTTGCACAGAGTTGGACACAACTGAAGTGACAGCAGCAGCAGCTCATCAAAGTTCTGCAGTAATGAAACTAATAAAATTTGCTTAACCTGTAGAAGAGACCCACGATTGACCACTATCAAAATAGAGAGGCAGTTACAACTCAGCTCTCTTTCAAGCCTTTGTTTGATATATATTCATCTCCTTAATATTTTGATGGTTTAATCTGGAGAAACAGTACTTACTTGAAGTATTTTTTTAGAGGTCGTAATGTCTTTCTAGTCCTGCTGATATGAAATGTGATGTTTAAGGAATATGATGCTGAAATGTTTTAGTGAGTTAATTTTCTCAGAAGGAATAATGGAGTTTGTCTTCTAAGATGTCAAAGGACCATATAACCCTAAATATTACATTTTGATTTCATTGTTAGAGAATGTGTTCAAATTCAGCAATTATATATAAAAATTTTCCTTCATCTAAAGTAATATCTAAGGCTGTGCTATCTTCTATAATGATATTATAGTTGTTTCAATAATAACTCAAAGCATTTCCTCTCCTTATATTGTTTAGCTAAAAATACTCATTCGCATTATTATAGAAATTAATGGAATTTCTAAAATTGTCCTTACAAGTGAAAGTAATTTGCTTTTATACTAAATATCAAAGCTATTAATTCTGTCTTTCCAGAATTCTTTTACTCTCCACACTTCTTCTGGTCTTAGACTCTGCCCCCCAGTACACACACACATACACTTGACCCAAGACCAGACCAAGGAGAGCCTCTTAAGGCTTCAGGAGGTTTTTCCAGGGGAAAAATATAACTGGAGAGCTTGGAAAGGGAACATTCTATTTTCTCTGGGAGTAGAGGTATTGGTATGTGGATCTTGTGCTGCTGCTGGTTATGGTCTTACCCCAAGACAGAAGAATTATGGCGGCAAAAGAGGATCAGGGTAAAGTACAGTGAGAAAAAAGAAGGACAATGTCAAAGATTGTTAAAACTATCATACAATCATACTCATTTCACATGTTAGGAAGTTAATGTTCAAAATCCTTCAGCACAGGTTTCAGGAGTAAGTGAGCCAAGAACTTCCAGGCATACAAGCTGGATTTAGAAGAATCAGGGATACCAGAGATCAAATGTCCAGCATTAGCTGGATCATAGAGAAAGCAAGGGAATTCCAGAAAAATATCTACTTCTGCTTCATTGACTACACTGAAGTCTTTGACTGTGTGGATTACAAGAAATTGTGGAAAATTCTTCACGAGATGGGAGTACCAGTCCACTATAGCAGTCTCCCGAGAAACTTGTATGCAGGTCAAGAAGCAACAGTTAGAACAAAATACGGAACAACTGACTGGCTCAAAATTGGAAGAGGAGTACATCAAGGCTGTATATTGTCACCCTGCTAATTTAAGTTCTATGCAGAGTACATCATGAGAAACGCTGGGCTGGAAGAAACACAAGCTGGAATCAAGATTGCTGGGAAAATAGGGTGTGGAGAAGGGAAATCCTCTTACACTGTTGGTAGAAATGCAAATTGGATACAGACACTATGGAGACTAGTATGGATATTTCTTAAAAGATACGTGTACCCCAATCTATTTCTGCTTTCTTGACTATGCCAAAGCCTTTGACTGTGTAGATCACAATAAACTGTGGAAAATTCTTCAAGAGATGGGAATACCAGGCCACCTGACCTGCCTCTTGAGAAATCTGTATGCAGGTCAGGAAGCAACAGTTAGAACTGGACATGGAACAACAGACTGGTTACAAATAGGAAAAGGAGTACATCAAGGCTATATATTGTCACCCTGCTTATTTAACTGATATTCAGAGTACATCATGAGAAATGCTGGACTGGAAGAAACACAAGCTGGAATCAAGATTGCTGGGAGAAATGTCAATAACCTCAGATATGCAGATGACACCACCCTTATGGCAGAAAGTGAAGAGGAACTAAAAGCCTCTTGATGAAAGTAAAAGAGGAGAGTGAAAAAGGTGGCTTAAAGCTCAACATTCAGAAAACAAAGATCATGGCATCTGGTCTTATCACTTCATGGGAAATAGATGGGGAAACAGTGGAAACAGTGTCAGACTTTATTTTTGGGGCTCCAAAATCACTGCAGATGGTGACTGCAGCCATGAAATTAAAAGACGCTTACTCTTTGGAAGAAAAGTTATGTCCAACCTAGACAGCATATTCAAAAGCAGAGATATTACTTTGCCGACTAAGGTCCATCTAGTCAAGGCTATGGTTTTTCCTGTGGTCATGTATGGATGTGAGAGTTGGACTGTGAAGAAGGCTGAGTGCCGAAGAATTGATGCTTTTGAACTGTGGTGTTGGAGAAGACTCTTGAGTCCCTTGGACTGCAAGGAGATCCAACCAGTCCATTCTGAAGGCGATCAGCCCTGGGACTTCTTTAGAAGGAATGATGCTAAAGCTGAAACTCCAGTACTTTGGCCACCTCATGTGAAGAGCTGACTCATTGGAAAAGACTCTGATGCTGGGAGGGATTGGGGGCAGGAGGAGAAGGGGACGACAGAGGATGAGATGGCTGGATGGCATCCTGACTCAATGGACGCAAGTCTGAGTGAACTCTGGGAGTTGGTGACGGACAGGGAGGGCTGGCGTGCTGCGATTCATGGGGTCGCAAAGAGTCAGACACGACTGAGTGACTGAAATGAACTGAACTGTACTGTACTCCAATGTTCACTGCAACACTATTGACAATACATAGGACACGGAGGCAATCTAGATGTCCATTGACAGCTGAATGAATAAGGAAGTTGTGGTACGTATTCACAATGAAATATTAGCTATAGAAAGGAACACATTTGACTCAGTTCTAATGAGCTAAATGAATCTAGAGCCTATTATACAGAGTGAAGTAAGTCAGAAAGAGAAAAGCAAATATGGTATATTAATGCATATATATGGAACATAGAAAGATGATACTGATGCTCCTACTTGCAGGCAGCAATGGAGACAGAGGGGGAAGGAGAGGGTGGTGGGATATAAGAGAATAGCATTGAAACATATACATTACCATATGTAAAATAGAGAGCCAGTGGAAGTCTGATGTATGACACAAGGAATGCAAAGTCACTGCTCTGTGACAACCTAGAGGGGTGGGATGGGAGGGAGGTGAGAGGGGGTTCAAGAGGGTGGGGACATATGTATACCTAATGCCGATTCATGTTGATGTATGGCAAAAATCATCACAATCTTGTAAAGTAACTATCCTCTAAATTAAAGAAAGAAGACTGCTGGGAGAAATACCAACAACCTCACATATGCAGATGATACCACCCTAACGGCAGAAAGCAAAGAACTAAAGAGCCTCTTGATGAAGGTGAAAGAGGAGAGTGAAAAAGCTGGCTTAAAACTCAATATTCAAAACACTAAGATTATGGCATCTGGTCCCATCACCTTATGGAAAATAGAATGGGAAAAAGCTGTGGCAGATCTTATTTTGGGGGCTCCCAAATCACTGTGGACAGTTACTGCAGTCATGAAATTAAAAAAAAAAAAAAAAAAAAAACTTGCTCCTTGGAAAGAAAGCTATGACAAAAATAGACATCACTTTGCCAACAAAGGTCCATATAGTCAAAGCTGTGGTTTTTCCAATAGCCACACACAGATACGAGAGTTGGACCATTAAGAGGGCTGAGCACTAAAGAATGGATGCTTTCAAATTGTGGTGCTAGAGAAAACTCTTGAGAGTTGCTTGGACAGAAGGAGAGCAAACCAGTCAATCCTAAAGAAAATTGACCCTGAATATTCATTGGAAGAATACATGCTGAAGCCCCAATACTTTGGCCTCCAGCTGGGAAGAGCCAACTCATTGGAAAAGACCCTGGTGCTGGGAAAGACAGAGGGAGGGCAGGAGGAGAAGGAGGTGACAGAGGTTGTATGGCATCACTGACTCAATGGACATAAATTTGAGCAATCACTGGGAGATAGTGAAGGGCAGGGGAACCTGGTGTGCTGTAGTCCAATTGCAGAGTTGGACATGACTTCGTGACTGAACAACAAAAACATTGAAAAAAAAGACAGAAGTAGAAAGAGCCAATGAATTTTTCTTTTGTTTCTTAAGCTCATTGAAGTTGAGATTCTTGCAACTTGCAACTGAAAGTGATCTGATGAGCACATTAAGGAATAGCAATTTGTTAATTCTATGATACTTATGCCAGCTGTGGAATTGTTTTGTTTAGCAACTCTCTTTGGAGGTGATTCACTTTGGTGATGCTGATTGCAGCTAAAAAGTAAATCTTTTATTTGAATATGCACAAAATAAATGAAAAAGAGACCACTGGTAATTTCTTCTAAATTAAACTTTGTCATATTTTCTCTTCTTCTATAAAGGAAGAAAATTGCCTAGGAAGATATATTTCTTCCAAATTCAGGGACTCATTTCAGGAGTATATAAAGGTTTTGAAGAAAAGTATAGAGTTAGAACTCCATAGCTTTTGACCTCTGTATATACACCACATGTAACAATTCACAGAAAATGATATTTATAAAAGAATTGGCATCTTGATTATTGAAAAGTAAGTTACTACTACTTAAAAATGGTTTTCATTCCATTATTTCTAGTTGAAATATATATTTTATATATATTCATAATATATTTACACTATATATAAAAATCATATTTTTTTACAAAAGGAAATTACTTTTTCTTGTTTAGTTATCCATTCCTAGCCAGCCAGAAAACAGGATGCATTGAATATGCTTGGTTACTGTCCTGGATTTCAGTCTGTCTATCAGGAAATGATTTTGTGAGCAGCTACTATGTGTAGAACATGTTGAATTATAAAGGGATTTATAAAAATAGGAGCCTATAGTGAGCTCCACTGACTGCAGCTGACAATAATATTTTAAAGTTCAGCTGCTCTGAAACACCCTGGCCTCACGCACAACCAATATTAGAGTTCTCACATTCTATACTTTCAGTTCAGTCAGTCAGTTGTGTTTTACTTTGTGACCCCATGGACTGCAGCACTCCAGGCCTCCTTGTCCATCACCAACTCCCTGAGCCTACTCAAACTCATGTCCATTGAGTCGGTGATGCCATCCAACCACCTCATCCTCTGTCATCCCCTTCTTCTCCTGCCTTTAATCCTTTCCAGCATCAGGGTCTTCAAATAAGTCAGTTCTTCCCAACAGGAGGCCAAAGTATTGGAGTTTCAGCTTCAGCATCAGTCCTTCCAATGAATATTCAGGACTGATCTCCTTTAGAATGGAGTGATAACAACTATGCAGCAGCTATGGTTTAAACAACTTTTCACGTGTGTGACCTTACTTAATCCTTATAACAACATTTTGAGAAGGTTATTATTTTCATCTTATAGATAATAAAACTAAGATTCATGGATGTTCTAACAAATTTATTTATTTTAGTTGGAGGCTAATATTGTAGTGGTTTTGCCATATATTGACATGAATCAGCCATGGGTGTACATGTGTTCCCCATCCTGAACCCCCTCTCCCTCCCCATCCCATCCCTCAGGGTCATCCCAGTGTAACAGCCCTGAGCACCCTGTCTCATGCATCAAACCTGGACTGGTGATCTATTTCACATATGATAATATACAAGATTCATGGATTTTTATAACTTTTTGAGAGTCACTCAGTTAACAAATGGTGGAGCTATGATTGAAACACATGACCTTTGCCTCAAAATCCTAAGTTTTTTCAGTATTGCCTTTCTAAACAGAACAACCAGGTATCCACTTTCAATGTGAAGGGTTTAGTTTTATTTACATTACATTAAACTATTATAACAATCCCTCTGTTATTAAAATAAATGTCTTTTTAAGAAAACCTCTGACTTTTGCATTTTACTACTTCATGATTTATTTCCCTCCCCCAACCTGGGCAAGACATAACTGAGATAGGAGAGGGCTGGGGAGACTTGCTTCATACCCCGTTTGCATTGTCCTTGGCGTACAGTTACGCAAACGAGAGACAACCACAAATTCCCCCATTTGACCACTTGTCCGAAGGTGAGGTGAAAAGGTTTAGTGGGAAAAGTTTGACATTTTATCCCTAGACAAATATTTGAGATTATCTGTGGAATTAAATTATCCATATGTACACAGTCTAGTGAATTAACTCTAACTGAAATGGTGGATTATAACAGAAATTGAAACAAAGCCCTTAAGGCACTCCTTTTACTTTGTTCTCTGTATTTTTTTTTACAATGAGCCTTTATGATTTTGGTTATGTCGAAGGCTGTTTTTCAATATGTTCCTATTCGGTGTGTATTTGTGCACTGCTCTAGCTGGCTTGAACAATTTTTTAAGAAGTATTCCCCTGGTAGCTCTAGAAGCAGACAAGTATTACTTGAAGGGGAAAAAGATTTCTATTAGGTTTGAGAGTCACAAGTGAACAGAAGAAATTTGAGAAGTATAAAATACTCCATGGACTGCAAATCCAAAACCAAAACATGACTAACAAGGTTTTGACAAAATAAAAATCCCACTGTTTTTTATATCTTTCTGTAAGCTGTATGTTTTATGAATTGTTCTTTTTGATATATGTGTATAAATATACATTTTATATTATATAGATGTAATTTTTCAATTTTCTACATGACCCTAGATCTAAATAAGAATCACAAAAAAAAGCCAAATAAAAATAATTATGACATTGTTCTCACCCCATTTTGACAGCCTAGGAAGTTATCTTAATGATGGAAGGAATATATAAAAGCAGTAAAGCCTTCTTAGCTTATTACTTAAGACATCTTCTTTAGCTTATTATTTGCTATAATTATTTGTTGCCATGTTACTAACAAATTCAATAAATTCAGCTTCTCTGTGTGATTTTGAATTTGGCAATATAGTCTCAAAAAGAGGGATTGTGAATGAGGGATCCACTAGGAGAATTACTTTCTTCCCCTTGTTCCTGAAATTTTTGCCCAGGAGAAATGGCACACGTGAGTGGAAGCATGGTCAAGCAATTACCTAGAAAATTTTACACATTTTAAATGTCACATGAACTAAAAATAAATTGTCTTCACTTTTATTTAGACTACATCTTAGATAGTTATTCACTGTGAAGCATTTCCAAACAACCATGCTGGGCTTGTTTTGTAGTTTGAGTTAATTAAATGATCTGCTGAGATATTTCACATACCTGTTTTTATTTCCACAAAAAGAATGTAAGCAAGCAGGATCCTATGGGGCCTTCTTGTGACAGACGCCACACCAGCTCTTCCACCTTCATCTGGTTTCCTTTAGCCTCCTGCTACTGCTGCTGCTAAGTCGCTTCAGTTGTGTCCGACTCTGTGCAACCCCATAGACGGTAGCCCACAAGGCTCCCTTGTCCCTGGGATTCTTCAGTCAAGAACACTGGAGTGGGTTGCCATTTTCTTCTCTAATGCATGAAAGCGAAATAGCAACCCACTACTTTTGCCTGGAATATCCCATGGACGGAGGAGCCTGGAGAACTGCAGTCCATGGGGTCACTAAGGGTCGGACACGACTGAGCGACTTCACTTTCACTTTCACTTTAGCCTCCTAGGCCTTCCCCAAATTTCAAAAAACAAATATAATCAGAGAAGTAGGGAAATGTAGAAACCAAGGAAAACAAGCAAGCTAGGAAAAAAAAAAAAATTTAGCCTGTAAACAAAGTCAAGGACCTTTAGTTCCTCCTCAAGGACTATAGATAATATTCTGAACCATATCCTTTGAGCTGCTCTGCTGATACCGAAACCCTTACAGTGGAAGAAGCTGACTGAATGTGAACCACATGCATGTAGAACTCAGAAAGGTTATAACCAGAAGGTTGATCATGTCACTTCCCCTCCTGATTCCATGAGCCAACCACACAACTGCAACACTTTCCCCTTACCTGATATTTAAAAACATTGTCCTGAGAGCTTGAGGGGAGTTTGAGCCTTTTGAGTGCTAGTTGCTTGGCCTCCTTGCTTAGAGTCTGGCAGTAAACAGTGTACTTTCCTTCACCACAACCTGATGTCAATAGATTGGCTTTCCTGCCTGCGGGCAAGGAGACGTCAACATCAGGCAGCACTTCCTGACTTCCCATAATGAGCAAGGTAGAATTCTGCTTATGGATTCTGCCTTCTGTCTTTCTCTTACCAGCACCTTAGGTCTATTGAAGTGACCAGGAACTGAGGCATACGGCTCTATACCCTCATTCTGAAATCAGCATCCAAAATTCATATGTGAGTCAGTGACTAAGAATAATTGGCAGCAGAGTGTGACCAAGTGCTAAATAAAGGAATACCTTATCAGAACTTTATCTAGTAATAATCAGTTTTGGTGCTTTTAGTTTCTGCAGGGTGGGACTCTCCTAGGTGGCTTAGTGGTAAAGAATCCACCTGCTCACGCAGGAGACACAAGTTCAATCCCTGTGCTGGGAGGGAGAAGGAAATGGCAATCCACTCCAGTATTCTTGCCTGGGAAATCCCATGGACAAAGGCCTGGCGGGCTACAGCTCAAAGGGTTGCAAAGAGTCGGAGATGACTGAGCAACTACTTTTGCACTTTCAAGAGTCATTTCAGGGGTTAAATATTTTTCAAGGAATGCTCAGAGCTGATTGATTACCCCATGAAAACACATATATAAGGACAGTATTATCAATAACCTCAGATATGTAGATGACACCAACCCTTATGGCAGAAAGTGAAGAAGAACTAAAGAGCCTCTTGATGAAAGTGAAAGAGGAGAGTGAAAAAGTTAGCTTAAAGCTCAACATTCAGGAAATGAAGATCATGGTGTCCAGTCCTATCACTTCATGGCAGATAGATGGGGAAACAGTGGAAACAGTGGCTGACTTTATTTTTCTAGGCTCCAAAATCACTGCAGATGGTGACTGCAGCCATGAAATTAAAAGACGCTTACTCCTTGGAAGGAAAATTATGACCAACCTAGATAGCATATTCAAAAGCAGAGACATTACTTTGCCAACAAAGGTCTGTCTGGTCAAGGCTATGGTTTTTCCAGGGGTCGTGTATGGATGTGAGAGTTAGACTATAAAGAAAGCTGAGTGCCAAAGAATTGATGCTTTTGAACTGTGGTGTTGGAGAAGACTCTTGAGTCCCTTGGACTGCAAGGAGATCCAACCAGTCCATTCTAAAGGAGATCAGTCCTGGGTGTTCGTTGGAAGGACTGATGTTGAAGTTGAAACTCCAATACTTTGACCACCTGATGCAAAAAGCTGACTCATTAGAAAAGACCCTGATGCTGGGAAAGATTGAAGGCAGGAGGAGAAGGGGATGAGAGAGGTTGAGATGTTTGGATGGCATCATCGACTCAATGGAGATGGGTTTGGGTGGATTCTGGGAATTGTTGATGGACAGGGAGGCCTGGTGTGCTGTGGTTCATGGGGTCGCAAAGAGTCAGACATGACTGAGCGACTGAACTGAACTGAAATGAAGGACAGTAAGAACTTTGATGTCTATCACAGAGCCTTATTTTTAATCACTTTCTTTTCTGTGCAAGAAGTTCAGATAAAAATAAATAAATAAATAAAAATTTTGAAAGGGATTCTCTTAGGAATGATTTCAGTGTGATAAGTCTCCCAGAGGAGATTTTATTTCATGGAAATAAAGAGCCCTGAGGATCTGAACTAAATTACTCAGACTGTTAAGGCATCTTTGACAGTGGTAAAGAGTGTTTTGAAAGCTACACCTGAAGACTGTGGCCATTCCTGAAGACTGCACTCATCCACATGGAAGAGTCAGTGTAATGGGTGACTTCCCCAGCCCAGTTACATATTGTAAAGGGACACGGTGGTAATGATCTCCCTCTCACATTTCACTAAGTTTTAATATGCATTGTATTATATTCTTTCCAATTTGCTTGTACTGGTTTTGTGAATTTCACATTTACCTTTATATTTTATATCTCTGTAAGTATGTGAGCACTCAAGAAAATATGTGAGAAACATAATCATTAGTGCAGTTTTAAAACTGTAAAACAGAGTTAATATAAGCAAATGTTAAAATATGGTACAGCAAAATTGTTCCATATATGCTATCTGGAATATTCTAGGAGGAGAACCATTGGATTCCAAATTAATTAGCAGATTTTCCCCTTGCACAAGAATAATATAACAAAATATTAATTTTTATTGCTATTTCCCATATAAAATATTTATACTATGTATATTTTCATGTTCAAATATTTCTTTTAAAATTAATTTAATAAAATATTTGGAGTTTTTTTCCTCTATAAAACTCCTGATTGTCTCTTATAAAATGATGCCATGGGTAGGGGTCATTTCACCAGAGGTGAAGAACATAAAAATAATTGTTGAGAAAAAAAATGATGCATTTTGCACACAATGTTAATTCCATCCTCACTAGAAATTGGTAGTTAGCAGGAAAAGCTAAGGAAACAATGAACACAGTTTAATATTGCAGATAGGAAAGTAAAGATGTGAAACAACTTTCCAGTTTATTTATTTTGTTTTCAGTAGGCACTATTAATAGAAACTATCATTTGTGGTCCTAGGACGTAAATATTATGCCACTATCTATGCTTGGTGATAGAAAATTGTGATTCCACAAGAAAAAGGGCAGCTATTCAACCCTTTGATGACAAACCTTGCTTAATTTAGAGGGAGTATGGATTCCTGGTTTTTCAGAATGTCACCTTAATAATTGTTTCATTTGATATAAAATATGAAACCTCAATAGGACACTAGGTAGCAAATTCCTTGAGAATAGGGATTATATTTAATATATCAATCAGTGCTTATCAACGGCCTCGCATTTAGCAAGCATTTGACAAATCTTTGTTAATATTTAAGCTCTACTGGGGGTGGGCAGACCTCTGGGTAAAGTCAGTGTTTCATCTCTCATGTCTGCCCTAGCTAGCTGCCTGATTTCTAGGGTGCACTTTTGTCATCTGTAAAATGAGGGGATGAGAACAGATGGTCTCTAAAGTCCTTTCTACCTCTAACATGTTATTCTGCATAATACAATGCTGTACAAGACTACCATCCGGCACTGTGCGCAGAAACATTGTATGAATTCAGGCAGTGTAAATTACAATGTACTCTTTCTGACATGACATGCTCTTCTGGTTCTTCTCATCTCTACTCCCACTACAGCCAATCTTTTCATTGAAATCTCCAGTCTTGGCTCCAATTCTTGATGCTTTTTGTTGTACCCAGCTCAGAAGTCATGGAATAATGTTTCAGCTCTCATCATTCTGCCAAATTAACCCAACACCAGAGAGGATCTACACAGCCTGGCACTTTTGGCGTGGGCACTGAAGAGCGAAGAGCCGATGAAGAGGGATTGCCTTGACTTGTGTAATACTGGGGCTGCAAGTGTATGACAAAGACCTTCAGACAGGCCGTGATATCAGAGATCTTTTTACCTGCTGCTATTTGTCACACACAGAGGCAATGTCAAACTGCTCTCCCACTTGGCCATTTCCCCTTCTGTAACAGGTGAACTAGCCTCCTCATTGACAGATAAAGCCAACATGGACTTGTTCATTTTCCCATCACTAAATCTATCCTTGTTTGTTTTCCTATATCACAGAGAAAATACATCTCACTTCCTACTCACTAGATTTTCCTATTTGAAACCTATTAGGAAATCCAGTAGAGACTGCCTTTTAAATAATTCCTAAACTATCCACTCAGCCTCCCTCCAGACTTACCCATTGATAGTTTGGACTGCTACATTTCTCCCCACTGACCATTGCTATGGCTTAACTTTCCTTTATGCTACCCAATGTCTTAAATGAAAGCAGTTTCCATGTTGCTGCACAGTCATGCCGTTGGTT
The DNA here is from genome assembly GCA_917880005.1 of Nanger dama. Taxonomy (NCBI): domain Eukaryota; kingdom Metazoa; phylum Chordata; class Mammalia; order Artiodactyla; family Bovidae; genus Nanger; species Nanger dama. Next base: position 33,545,388 of record CAKJTW010000010.1, on the reverse strand, counting down.
CTAAAATTGTGATTCTTTAGCTTAAAATTATTAGCCCTCATTGTGTGCAGAATTAATTCTTCATTAGTGCAGAGAGCAACCTCAAGGGTATGACTTCCACATAAAGATCTGATATTGCATACTCTAGTACTCCAGAAGGAGAAAACCATATGCTGCTTTACTTAAGGCTGCTTCTCCCAAGATCATTTTCATGAAACCTTACTTATTCTTCTTCCTAGATTTATCATAAAAGCACATGTTAGAACATCCCGCCTACCTATCTCCGAGGAACTGTATGCTTCAGAATGTAGTCATTCTCAGGGCAGGAATCTGGTCTATTTTATCCTGTTTCTGCCCACCGCTTGGTGTCCTTGATCCCTGGGCTCATTAAGTTCTTGTGGATTGAACGAATGAAAAGATGAATGAATACTATTTACCATATACAAATGTAAGGGCCTTTTCAATTCAGCATCAGTAGCTAATTAGCACATCACAGGAGAGAGGATCTTGTATTAGTTATCACAAGTTCAAAATCATACTTCTGTCCTCAACTAGGCATCTGACATCAGTTTCCTCATATGTAAAGTGAGGAAGATTATGATTCATGTCCTAGCTGGTCAACTGGGAAAAATGTGAGTAAAAGCGCTTTACAAATGTCAGTTATTATATTCGACTAGGAGCTCATTTCCTTCTCCTTTGTCTTAATCATTTTGCATGCTTACTGACTGGCACAGCAATTAGTTTTTGACACCCAACTTTTTAATTTTCTTTATTTCATGGAATTTGATCAGTGTTTTCTAAACATTTTTACTCCAGGAGTGGGTTTCTGAGGTAGACTTCAGAATATATATAACTCTTATTCTATGTTTCTCTTTTCCACATACACATTACACAAGTGCATACCTTCTTTTATCCTCTCCCCATACACACTCAAGAGAGAAGGATTGTTTGAGGTAATTTACAATGCCATGCAATTTATTCATATTGTAGGTAACTTATAGCTTGTATACACATGCTTATTGACAATACAATCCTTTTAAAATAACCAACTCTGCTTCTTTAGACAGTAGAAGAATGTGCAGTCTAAATGTATTAATCAGCTATGAGAATTTGAGACCCCAAATATAAATGTAAATCCTTTCATTGTCATCAGCATGTGTATTTAATGTCTTGTAAGCACAAAGAGATATTTTCAATCTTGTGAAATTTAAAATCTAGTTAGGAAGGCAAACTTGCAGACATGTAAATACTGTAACCCAAATATCACAGACTTGCCCTTTTGAACAGCACATATAAAGTTCAAATTTTTGTGATTCAATCTCCAATTGCTTGGCTTCAGAATCCCAAGTTTTTAAAATAGGTTTCTCTTTCCTAAATAATTTTGAAAATGTTTAGAAATGCTCATGTGTGTCCACAAATTCCCTTATTGGCTCTCACCTTGACTGCTGATGGATTTGCAGTTTTGGCCAAACTGCCAGCTACCTTAATGCTGGACTTCAGCTCTTAGGAATTTTTGTCTTGACTGTTTCCATTTATGATATTCAAAGGCAGGGAGACTAAAACAACTTTACTCTTACCCTTGTTTGTGCTTGATAATCAAGAGGAAGAAAGAGAAGGGCTTGTCATTCAACCATGAGGGGGTGATCAGTAGACAACTTCCAGCTCTCACCTCCTTTAAGGTTTCTGCTTCAGGCTCAAATAAATTCTTCACCCAACATCATATCCTTCCCAGGGCAGCCTCTGATAGAGTTTTCACCCAAGAGCTCCATGTTGGGTTGACTAAGGCTTTGCACCACAATTAAGTTGCTCCCACCACCCAATCCCTTCTTTGTCCCTCTTACTTTCTTTAGTATGGGTGTTGATCTGTAACAAACATCCTGCATACAAAACTCTGTTTCAAATCTGTTTTCAGAAGACCCCATCTTTGACAGAGATTCTGCCCAAAGGTGGCTGGTGCCTGCTCCTCTGACACCATGCTCCACCACCAAGTCCATTGCCAACATCAACTACAGTGAATCTTTCTCTAGTCCCCCAAGAAACAAAGCTTTTACACAAGAAGAATAATCTGATGTTTGGTGTTGTGTGGGACACCTTGGTTCCACAAAGAAACTCTCCTCTCACATGCCTGGAAGAACAATCTTTTCAATGTTCTTAGCTATAGAAAGCAAAAGTTGGCAAAAGCAATTTACTTCAAGGAACTCCTGCTTTCTACCTTGCAACTTTTTTTCAGTAAAACCCAAGTCTAACAGCTTGGAAAGAGTTTGTTTTAGCAGAAAGGGGAATGTGGTGAGAACAAAGCATGCACTGGTTTCTTAATACAGTATCCCAGTGTTTTAAACAGGGGATATCAGCATAATAGCCATGCTTTAGAAAGAAAATTATGCTAAGGGAGTAAGTAGATTAGGTGTTGGATGGGTTGAAAATGAATGGAAACAAAGAGATTAGTCTAGGTGAGAGGTGAGTGAAACCAAGACTATGGAAGAAACTGTGGAGAGAGAGAGTAGGAGGCTGAACCTGAATGATATTTTAGAGTTGATGTGTCAGATTTTAGAACTAGGGGTGGAAGGAGTCAAAGAGGACTAAAGATTCTATTTGGAACTAATGAAAAGATGATGATGCCATAAACAGAAATAGAAGCACAGTAAACAGGGCTGTGTTTAGGGTAAAGGAATGGATTTAGTAGGGGAAGGGCACAGTTTAGTTGGCTGTGAGGAAACACAGATGTATAGAGGCTAAATGAAGGATCACAATTACTCTATGAGAAGTACAGCCGAATCATCCAGAATTACTTTCTTTAAAAATCATTCTTACTGTGGCAGTGGGGTAATATGGGGAGGGAGGGCATTTGTGGTTAGAAAATTCTCACAGTTGGTACATAAAATCTGTTGATCTCTCTTTCTGTGACTGTAACCTGGATATAGGCAGGATTCAAGCGGTACCTTGAGTTATATTTAAAGAGGAACGGTCAGTGCATTTGAAAGCAAGACAAGTAGGTGTGGGGTAGAAGATTGAGAACTGAAATACATTACTGCTTAAAAGTAAAAACAGTGACAATGAAACAAAAATACACTCCTCCCCACCGCCACACAAACAAAACAAAGCTCCAAATCAATGGCGGAAACTCACTATTTTCTAACTCATTCCCTTTTTTCAAGAGAAGAGAGAACTAATGAATATTCTATTTCATCATCATTTGGGATCAGATTAAGCTTGAGGAATGGGGTTCTGCAATCCTTTGGCATCATTACATGTACAAAAGGAGAAAGCTTTGACCCGAGATGAAAAATTCCTTTCCTGTCATTTAAATATTCGCCATTAAATCTCTGCTTCCTGGAATCTGAAATAAAAACTCCAAATCTCTTGGAAATATCTATGAAAGACACAATTTTCATTCACAATATGTCTCCTAAGGCATAGTGGATGCTAATATAGTTCACACATTTTCCATCTGAAATGTCTGACATAGCACAATATTAATAATGTAAAGATTATGTTAAATAAAATACTTCTGAAAACTTTTAGGGCTAATACTAATTATAGTCTTTAAAAAGATAGTATTTATTGAGCACTTATGATGTGTCAGTTGATATATTATACTTTTCTTGCCAGCCTCCTACATCTAATCTTTGAGGGAGGTATAATCACTTTTCCTATTTTACAGAAAAGGAAAAAAGAAGCCAAGAGATTTTAAAGTAAATTTCTCAAAGTTACACACCTTATAAATGTGGAAGACAAAATATAAAAATAGGAATATTTCAAAAATGTTTATTTTGACCGTACTCTATAGGATCTTCCTTGCATGACACCAGATTTTGAATTTGGACATTTGTAGATTAAAATATGTATTTTGAAAGTTCTAAATAAATTGTGAAATAGAATCATTCATTGCTTGTCATGATTGTTACTAATCAATGTTAAGAGAAGGCAATATTTAAAAAAAAATTTTTTAATACCAAAAACATTTTAAATTGGGGTTTAGTCCAATTAACAGTGTTGTGATAGTTTTGGCTTAAGAGCAAAGGACTCAGCCATACACACAGAGGCACCCATTCTCCCCCAAACTCCCCTCCTATCCAGGCTGGCACACAACATTGAGCAGAGTTCCATGAGCTATACAATAGGTTTTTGTTGGTTATCCTTTTTAAATATAGTGGTATGTACATTATCTAAGAGAAGGCAGTATTTTAAAAACGTTTATACTTAATAGTTCCAACATGCAGATACTTTCGATAGAATACTACTTTTTATAAAGTGTAGTGTGTAGTGTAGTGTTGCTTAGTTGTGTCTGACGCTTTGTAACTCCGTGGACTGTAGCCTACCAGGCTCCTCTGTCCATTGGATTTCCCAGGCAAAAATACTGGGTTGGGTAGCCATTCCCTTTTCTAGGGAATTTTCCCTACCCAGGGATTGAACCCAGGTCTCAAGCATTGCAGGCATTTCTTTACCATTTGAGCCACCAGAGAAGCCCTTAAAAAGTGTAGTCAATTCTTTGTGTGGGATATCGAAATTTAATTCAGATTAAAAATGTGTCAATCACAAAGACAGGTACAAAATCATGAATGCAATCACTAATGCTAAACAACCTTTTAAAAAGCTTTAGGGATTGATTTCCATGATTAAAGCTATTCTATTTCATTTTTATATCATTTTGAATAATTGGAAAACATCTTAAGTTAACTTTTGAAATGTATAATTCTCTAATTTAAGGGTTTCATTTTACAATACTTTCAAATTATTAATTAAAATCTTGAATACCTTTATTCCAAAGTAGAGATAACATACCTGTTAAACATTTCAACAATTCCTCTATGACACAGCAAACTGTGACACTTTTCTGGCTAGTTCTTATGCTAGTATAATATAATAGAAGAGACAGGCTACTTTGGAATTGGACATTGTATTAGTCACAGTAATGGTGGATTGTGATTTGGAAAAAAAAAAAAAAGACTACAAAGCATATGCCTTGAACATAGAGCAACATAGAACAAACATAGTTTGTTCCAGCTGAGCTGGCAATGTGAGTGAGTGGTGGGAAGTCCTTTACTCCATGCTGTTATTCAAGGATCCACACTGATGAAGGCTCTGCCTCACCATGTGGTATTGATATCCAACTAGTCAAAGTGGGGAAAAACCTACAGGATTTTAAATGGCAGTTTTAAAGAGGCAAGGAATTGAATTGTTCACATGACTTTCACTTACATCCCATTGGCCAAAATCCAGTTGCCTGGAGAATTCTTACTGCGAGGAAGGCTGGAAAATATAGTCTGTGTGGCCATGAGAATAGGAAATGAATGTTGAAATATCAATGACAATCTCTGCCACAGACAAAGAGGTTTAAGTGCCAACATCGCCACTTGATTTCTGTAAACTTGACTTTTCTGAGTCTTGGTTTCCTCTTTTGTAAAAATGGTAGTAATACTAACATACTTTATATAATTGCTTTAAGGATTAAAACTGATTTGTCTGTAGTGTACTTAGCTCAGTATTTGACAATAGGAACTACTTGGTAAATGATAACACTTGTCTTTTTGTGAGAAGAAGATATTGAAGGACATTATTTTGGGTATTATAATGGGAATTATCTGTACTGGGTAAGTACTATTGAGGACCAGAAACTATTGATCAAAATGTAAATCAAGGGACAAATTGCAATGTGGATTTACATTATTATTATTGTTATTATTAGCAATAATACTTTTCATTGATTCCTAACTTGATAAAGATATTTACATAATTTATTCAATATTTACAATAATCTTATGATTCAAGTGCTATTATTATACCTATTTTTTAGTTGAAGCAACAGAGGTTTAAAAAGCAAGTAATTAATACAAATCTACAACCAGAAAATTAGAAAAATAAGATCTGATTCAGATCCATCTTACTAGAGAGCTCAGGTTCTTAAAAATGTCTGTACCAAAATCTAGGGTGAAGGAGATTCATCAGATCTAAAAAGAAAACTGAATGGAACTTATCAACAGCATTTAGAAGGACCATTGACATTTCACAGCCAAGTTCAAGAACATGAAAAGTCAAATTCTAAAGAAGTTCAGAGTTCTGTCTCATAGGATGGAATATCATTAGCAATAATGACTTTGCCCACTTAAGTTTTTTTTTTTTTTTTTTTTTTTTTTCTACAGCAAAATGATGCCTCTCAAAGTATAAGGATGGGTGGGAAAAGATATATCCAAACATTTGTAGGATCTTGCCTGAGAATCAACTTATCACTCCAGGGTGTTAGATTGCCATCTAGAGATACTGCCAGGTCATGGGGCTGAGGCCCTTATCGTCCCTACCATGCCTGGAGGGGGGACCATTAGTGCTTCTGCAGCCACAGGAGTCATGCAAAGGAGCTGCTGTTTGGTCAGCTTGGAAATACCTCCAGCAGCAGGCAGGGGAGGTCCAGAGTAGGGTGTGACTGGTGATGAGTGATTCCCTGCTGTGGTGTGTGCTGAGCAGGATGTGAGGGGTACAATTTCAGGACTGCAGGGTTGTCATGGGTTGGGGGTGGTTATCTTCAGAGTTTAGATTACAAGAAGTACAGCCTCTGCTTGCATGGGAAAGTGAAAGTGAGAGCCACTTAGCTGTGTCAACTTTTTACGACCCGGTGGACTGAAGTCTCCTCTAATCCATGGAATTCCTGAGGCAAGAATACTAGAGTGGGTTAGCCGTTCTCTTCCCCAGAGGATCTTCCTGACTCAGGGATTGAAGGGAAGCCAAGGTAAGAACAATGTTCAGAAGAACAATGTTCAGAGTGCCTTCTCTGATCCCCTCAGATGAATGTAATTCACCTTGCCTATACATCTCTGGAGAAGGCAATGGCACCCCACTCCAGTCCTCTTGCCTGGAAAATCCCATGGACGGAGGAGCCTGGTGGGCTGCAGTCCATGGGGTCGCTAAGAGTCGGACACGACTGAGCGACTGCTTTCACTTTTCACTTTCATGCATTGGAGAAGGAAATGGCAACCCACTCCAGTGTTCTTGCCTGGAGAATCCCGGGGATGGCGGAGCCTGGTGGGCTGCCATCTCTGGGGTCGCACAGGGTTGGACACGACTGAAGTGACTGAGCAGCAGCAGCAGCAGCATCTCTAGACACTTTGTATGTAGTTAGTGTTCTCTCTGTATATAGAGATATGGACACAAGGTTTCCCTGGTGGCTCAGATTGTAAAGAATCTGCCTGCAATGCAGAAGAACCAGGTTTGATCCCTGAATCAGGAATTCCCCCTTAAGAAGGGAATGGCTACCACTCAGTATTCTTATCTGGAGAATTTCATGGACAGAGCAGCCTGGTGGGCTACAGTCCTTGGGGTAGAAGAGTTGGACATGACTGAATGGCTAACACTTTAAAAGATGATACAGACAAAGACAGATATATAGAATAAACATTTAAAAGTCAAAAACTACATCATTTGCAGTTCTCAGTGAAGGTGATTCAAACAGAGGAGAATCAGATTTCCAGAGACATTTTGATATCAGATGAAGCTGGAGGTTGCTTGGGGAATGGAGGTAGAATAAAAATGACAAGAGAAAATATTGATAAAGCAACTTCTAGGGGCTGGTAGGTAACATATTTTAGATGAAAATATCCAAGACTGCACATAATTTTGTAACGTATTTAAAATTGGTAATAATGTTTTCCGTTTTAGTTCCCAAACAGAAACAACTAGCATCATCTGCTCCTGTTAGTAAGAATTCATGGTTCATTTTTACGAAATAAAAACTTTCTGCTCTATGTTTGAGCCCGAGCCTTTCTTAAATTCTACACACCACACAAACACAAAGTGTCTACGGATCTTAAGGATGCCAAAGACACTGGCCTTCTTTTCATTTACAATTTAGAATTAAATAATGCACTTTAGCAACAACACTGAAACAAATGCCACCAGGAAAGGGAATTCGCCATTTGAAGTGCAATAGAAGCTCTGAAGCTAATGGGACCTTGCTGTAAGTCTCCTGAGCTATAGGAGAGGCGGACATCCCTGTGGAAAGTGGCAATTACCTTCAATCTCCCTGATCTGAAGTAATCCTTGCTACACGCGTCCCTCATTGTGAGTGATGAGGCCCACTGTTTGCTGAGTCTAAAACCAAATGATCTTTCACAAGCAAAATTTAAACTTGAAATAGGATTCTCTGGCTCCTGATCTTGAATCTATTTTTTTTTTTCCTCCATGCACTTTATCCATCCCCAAATCAGGCTCAGGCTGGCTACAGATGGTGCTAGTGTGTAATGAGAGGGTCTCTGAAGCTGCTGCAGCTCTCAAGGGAGGGTTCAGTAATGGAACTGACTATGTATTGTCCACCTTATAGACTAGATTTGATTTTGGACTATTGGCCCAACTGTGTGTGTTTATTTCTCGGCACTGAATGGTTTCCATTAGCTCCAGGCTGATTGAACATAGACTGTGGAGTGAGAAGGAACAGAACATTTTTCCCTTCTGAATGCTGATGTAATCCCTTTTCTTTTCTGACAACTGAGTAATGTTTGCCATTGGAAACTGTGTTAGAAATGAGCTTATATTTGCAGTCATTAGTGAAAAAGAATTGTTTTGATCCCAGGGAACAAAGTGAGCATTCTTTTTGGATGACATTGTTTCAGAAGTTTGTGTCTAAAACTTGTGCATTCAAGACACTGAAAGAGAAACTGCTAATATTTTAAAGCTGAAAATTACCTTGTTTCAGTAAATCGAAAAATTAATATTTAAGACCTCATAAATTTTGCTCACAGAGCATAGCCAAATATTATTATCATAACGAAAACAAAAACCTTAACTCAGCAAATTAGTCACCAAAGACCACATGTAAATTGACATTTTAGTTTCTTAACTAATGGAATCATTTGTCATTTTAGTGAAGCAGTTCATTATAAAAATAAATTAAGAATAAGTAAATTGTAGTCATAGCAATCATGATGAAATTATTAGTAATTACATTTACCGGCATGAAAGTTTTTTTGCATGCTTCTCATCAGCAGATGCTATTCAAAATAACTTTGGAAATAAGCATTGATGTTATATCAAGGTTTATTTTTAATTAAAAAAGCATAGTGGAAATAAGAAAGTTGCTAATTAACATCACAGAAAATATTGTCTTTCTCCTTCAAATGCACACAAACTCAACTATGCAATTCTAATATAAAATGAAGAAAATGAGAAGTCTCTCTACTACCTTAACTAGTAAAAAGAAAATTAGAAAGCAGAGACCAGCTCATGCAGCTTCTAAATAAATGAAAAGGAAATTACATTTCTCTGGGTAAATATTTACTTCCTAAAGCGTGCCAATGGAAGCTACTATTTTAGAAATGGGACATGGTAGTAACTAACTTGTACTCAGTTGATTTAATTGGAAATGTGCTGTTTTTCCTTTTAAGTCTTGTGTTTTAATTGTAGAATAAAGAATTTCCAATCTGATGTTCTAATTGCACTTGGGAAGTGTTATCTTGTTTACACATATATTGGTCTGTCAGATGGCCTCATATGTATCCAGGTGGACCATATTAGAAAGAACATTTAGCCTGTTTTTACCTATGACACCCATGAATAGAACATTTTTATTTCTAAATTTTTGAAGACAATTTTTATATCTAAACTTCCAAGTATGCAGATAACATCATGCCTCTAATTTAAAACTTCAATTAGTAAAATTTCAGGTGCAAAAAATGTAACAAAATATATTTTTAAAATTTTATAAAATTCAATTTAAATGCTAGCATACAGAAAAAAAATGACATTGGCTAAAAATTACTTTTCTTTCTACTCTATATAAGATTTACAAAGAAACATTTCCCCAAATGACTTTTATGGCTATTTTTATTTCTAGCTCATGTTTGGTCCTTATAAATTGGTATACTGAGACAACTTTTGTTTCAAATTTGCTTATGCATCTAACTATGTAACATGTGTGTGTGTGTATGAAGTAACAAAATGGCAACTGTTCTTAGTTTTCATACACAAATGAAACATTTATGATGCTTTCAAAATAGATTAAGTTGTTATAACCAATGCTGATCTTGTTATGATATATATTTTTCTTAAAAAATAATGTTGGACCTATCAAACTGATCATCTGGGATACTATCTGGAATTGAAATGTTCTTGTCTAAGAGTTATAGTCAAGTGAATTTAGAAAAAAGTAGTGCTATTACCAGATGGTGGAAGTTGCTCATTCAAGTCTAACGGATTCGACACCTAAAATGAGGCTGGAGAATGAAGAAGCTGAAGGAAAAGGGAAAAGAGAGGGGAGGAGGGAGGGAAGAAGAGGGCAGAGGGTGTGAGATCAGGAAAGGGGCAGAGGGTGGGAATTTAAAAATCTCATAATGGGTTTCGGATAGGTTGCTTAAGAGCAAACATGCTTCTTGGGTATTTCTATCACTTACAGTTACAGCTGCTTCTTCATTTATGTTTGTAAGACT